>JAHSPW020000064.1:7500-352289 GCA_019985065.2 Arctostaphylos glauca
GTCTTTAGTTGTCTTATAAAGTCGAACCTAATTTGGGCTTCAAGTAAGCCTGTGTAGAGCATGCTCTCGATGACGTCAAAAATAAACATTGCTAACCCTGACATCAAAATGCTTTTCGGGTATCGCTTCGGCCCGATCCACACAGAGCCCGCCTACCAAGAGGACTAGTTGTTGCACAAGACCATATAGACCACATCAGGCTTTGGTCTGCCAATTGGGCTTCCTTGGTCGTCAAGCTTGCCCAATTAATAGCCCAAATTCGATGCTGACTAGGCCCACTACATCCTCCGACAAGAAAGATGTGAAGTTATCAACGTTGACTGCACATCTACAAAATTAGATATCTCTTGATGTATATATCTGAGCCTCAGCTTCACATTCCTCCAAAAAAGCACTATTGCTAGAGTTATCACTTGGAACCATTTCAGTCTGGGGCTTCCTGAAGCTTCAAAATTTTGAGATTTTGTTGGAAATTTAGTACTTATGCTTATAATCATCAAACTGTTAAGTAATTAGACTTGAATTAGATTGAACTATTGATGTCATGTTTATAATTTACTTTATGAAGTAGGCAACGACAAATAGGACACGCCCTAATTGTTATATTGCCTGGCGTTTGATATATTTCTCTCTCTTGTACATTCAGATTCTGAGCAACGACAAACTATTCTTTGGCGATCCAACCTATTTGCAAGAGCTTTCGTCATTGTCTGTTTCTATTCTTCAATACCTTGTTGACAATATTATGCAAGAGCCTTCACTGGTAAGTTTGGATTCAATGACTTGTTATTCTTGCTTTTATTGGCTGATTACCAACTGTGCTGTCTTTTTATGAAAATTTTAGGACCAAGGTTGCTCGTAGAATCATGGCTCTTGAAGCTTGCAACTGTACTGCATCCTGTTTCAATGCAAGTGGCAATGCCATCTTTAGTAGCTTGTTGTTATGCTTGTTCTCTAATTGCCCTATCTAGTACACATTGCGGCATTTTGAGTCTCTAATTACCTGGACACCATTAATCCTTCTAGTATATAATAATATACCGACTACTTTTCTAGATTGGTTGAAGAAAATATTAAGACTCGTATTTTACCTGGACACCAATAATCCTTCTAATATTTCAAGTATGAACTGGGATATATTTCGATTGGCAAAAGGAAATATCATTAATCTTTGGAATAAGAATTACAAAGATTTGGAGATCAACAAGCACATCGGCATCACAATGACTAAATACTTGAATCCAACTAGGTTGACACATGAGAGGGTGACAATCACTTGTCGCTTGAAGATCCAAAAAGACAATTGGAAATTGGCAAGATACAAAACAAAAAATTAAGCAAGAATAAATCAAAAACATGGGGCATACCCCAATGCCAGAAACCAAAACTCCTTAAAGTCCCATTCTCACAGGAGGTTCACCTAACTAGAGGTTGAAGCCTATACATAAGTGATAATAAGGCCAAACCAAATATCAGAATAGTTGCATGGGGTGAAGAGGCTCAAACTTTGGCCGGCCAAGAATAGAATCATTAAAATAGCAAACAACAAATGCACTAGCAGAAGAAGACCAATTCAAAGTCAGTAGAATAGGCATCAGAAGACCAATTCAGTCCTCAACATAAGGTAGCATCAACATCAGCAGCAGCAGCAAAATTACGACCAAGTAGACAGTGCATCTATCAAAAAGATCCCACAGAGCACCTTGCATATGTTGGCCAAACAATGATCAGCAGATCATATTGTACTTGGTCGCCAATTCCACCAAGTAACTCAAGGCTTCATTCAGACTTATTTCAGTAAAAACATTTCTGACTGTTATTAGCATGTTTTCACTTATTTTTTTATAGGTATGTGTGAACCTGCCAAATGGTGACATGTTGGGCCATACAGGTGACATTAAGGCAACAATCAAGGCTTGAAAGGCTATTGATGATGCTGTCAAGGTACAATAGGTTTGCTGGCATTGCACTTATAAGTACTCTATTTTGATAATAACTTGAATTGCATGTTCGACATCATGTGTAGCCTGATGTTTAGGGTTTTGGGTTTTCTCCTATTTTTGGAGTACAATGTTGCAAAAATAATCATCGCACAAAATCACGACGACATATCAAGTTATCAACTTCATCTCTGTTCGTTTTTGGTACAGAACTCCTTGTTGGAACTCGTCCTCATTTTCAGGAGTTTAAGGTGGAAAAAATATTGCTCCTGGCTTCATATTCCAATTTGCTTTAAAACATCCAATTTGTTTGTAATTACACATCTACTCTTCTAGCTAGGCTTTCTGAGGAGATATTGTTTGACAAGTTTGAACTTGTTTCTATTTGTTCAATGAACTGTTGAGGAGAACATTTTATGGAGGCAATTAGATAATTAAACTTGTATTCAACTGGTTGGAGATCCTATTTGATGGAGATCCTTATCCTCTTGTCTGTGAGTTGCGCACATGAACCTGATCTTTTGTCTATAATAAAAGATTACCACTATCATTTTTTCTTCGTCAAGAATTACCCACAATGTGTTGAAACCTAAAAAGTGAGTATTGTCTTGCAGCCAACAAATGCGATTGCGATTAGGGAACTGTAGAGTTGAATACAATAAAAAAAAACTATAATTTTATTGATTACAATAACTTGTACACTATATTTGTGTACACAGCAACACATACTATGACTCACAATAAAATAACTCTCTCACACACAAGGGTAAGTGCATAACTAACTCGAGAAAGAACACTCTTTGACACTCACTAGCTTTAACACTTAGACATTTCACTTATTTGGACTCTATCATGTATTGCCTACGAATGAAGACCTTATCTCTATTTATAAGGACTAATAGAGTCTTCTAAAAGCACATAACACTCCATACTTCAAGATGCTTCTAAATAAACCCATACGCTTCTATTATATTCCGGAATATTCTAGTATAATTGGAAAGTTTTAGTGCCATTCAAAGTATTTGGGAAGACTAGCAAATTCTGGGAGTATCTAGAATGTTCTAGAGGAATCTAAATAGTTCTGGAATAATCCAAATTTTTTTAGTGACATTCGAAAGACTCCAGAAAACTCAAGAGCGGTGGTGATGATCTTTCAGTAGGAACAACTATTTGATCGAGGTTCGGATACAATGCTTTTTTGTATCATAAGTTGTTCATGGCTTTATCGAAACTTGTAGTTCTTGCTACAAAAAAAAAAAAAAAATCGTCCAATGCTGATATTGACATGGGGACCAGTTTTTTTGTGCTCACCAACGTTGGCCCCGGCAGTCAAGGTCGCAGTGGAGCTCAATGGCAATGGAGGTTGCAATGGAGGAGTTTGGCGGGCAATGGTGGTGACGGCAGGGGCACAGCGGTGGACGTTGCGGCGCTTGGGCGGTGCAGTGGAGGTTTGGGCAGTGCAACATAGTGGTGGTTTGGTCGCCGGAATTCCTCCTAGTCTTTCTCTCCCAGAAACGCGTAGGGCATAACTGATTTGGGGGGGAAATCAATTTTGATTTTTTTAAGGGTTAAGTGGGTGAGGCTCGTGTTCCACATATGCAGGGTGTGAAAGTGTGTAATCCAATGTGTGTGTGTGTATATAGATTTGTTGTTAATTTTTCTTAAAAGGAACAGTTTCATAAACAAAATTGCTCTTATTACTAAAAAATATACTCTCTTGAAATACTTTAATTATTAATTAAATCTCTCCTGCTACTACCACCACCTTTGGCAAACACTAACCATATACCGCCCCATCTTTCGGCACATTATTTATAATCTTTTTAATTACATTTTATTTGTCAAACTATTCAGTAAAAAGAACTCACATTTTATTCAATGAAATTTAAACAGACAGTTAAGTGGCAGTGTTGTAACATAAAATGATAGAAAATACCCCTCGTGGGTTTACTACTAATCTGAAATTTATTAAAGGACAAGACTATTTGTGGTTATGACAGTCAAGTGAGAGCCTCCCCGTCGACAACCTCTGGCTCGATCTTAACATCTACGTCTGGCATGAAACGCCAAGAGGCAGAGAAGTTGCACCGATAAATTTTTACACTCATATAAATGGTTACCTGAAATATCAAACCTAAAGGTACAAAATACATATAGCAGAATACAAATAGGATGAGATCATAACAACAAAATACATGATTTTAAACATTAATAACAGAATCAAATAACACATGCGAATTTATCAAAACCTGTAAAGACAACTGAAATGTTTTAAGTTCATTCTTCTTTCTTTCTTTTAATCGGGACGACACCCTGAGAATCAAACCCATAATTAAAAACTCGGCACGATGGCTAGTGAAAATCTAACTCGCTTTGGGAATTGAACTCAGAATACCACAAGTGAAGGAAAATTGAACCACCAATCGCCTTGGGGATCTAACCCGAAATTGACTCGGGAATCTAACCCGACACAAAGAGTGAAAGGAGAATCTAATCACCAATTCACCCTAGGAATCTAACACGGCAACCATTGCGGAAATCTAAGCCGGCACAAGAGTGAAAAGGAGAATCTAACCACCAACCACCTCGAAAATCTAACCTAACAATTAAATAGCTCGACGGTTGGAATTACTCTCTTCCACTTTTAACGGTTGTTCTTAATTTTCACATTTCCATCTGTGTCTAATCCACGCATAACAACACTGCTCAATATGCATGAAAACATCTTAACACATAGCACATAGTCATGATTGGTCCTTCATTCTCACAAAATCACTTGGAGACTCATAGACATGTCAAATCAGAAGTGCATACATGCAGAGCGTATCATGCTAAACAGAGGGTTAAACAGTCTAAAATCGCTGTCGGAATGCCGGATAACATGTTGAAATTTTTGCGAAATTACACAGGTTACTTGACCAACCTAAAGCTCGCTTAAATGGTCTACTAAAATCTAAATTTTGGTTTTTGGAACAAGATCTGTCAATATCATAGGAGCTCCCTCAAGCGGCCCTTCGTTTTTTCCAAAATATAAAAATTCCAGATCTGAGTTTCTGGTTCTAACAACAACCTAAATACATGCACAATCCTATTGAAAAAAAATAGAAATTGGAACATGAAAAGACATCCTAAGGGTTAAAAGATAAACATTCCCACCTTACTTAGATGAAAACAACAATGAATTGAACGGATTTGACGGAAATTGAGCAGAACCTCAACTTAAGGCTTCCTTCACAAAACTCAAAAATTGCTTCACAAATTCTCTCTGAAAATCCGAATATCTCACAAAACTCTATCTGATTACGAAAGTGTAACGTGAAAAAGAAATCAAGCTAGATTCAAAATCCTTCATAAATCCCCAAATTAATCTTCATAATCATTAGTCACAATTTTCTTTTTTTCAAATTAAAAACCCATTATTTCTGCCATCAAATCCCAATTATTAATTGATTAATTCATCTTAAAACTAATGCAATCCAAGGCAAAATCATTATTCATCCAAAAATCTCAGGTTAATGGTCATGAATGCGATGAAAATCCCTAGAGATGCCTTTTCCGATGTTGTTGTATTTCGACAGCTCGCTCGAGCAACCTCCCTATACTTCAAAATTTTGAATTAAATAATTATAAACACAAGATTAAATATTAATTAATAATTAATTTTAAATTATTTTAAAAAAATTTATTTATTATAGAACATTTTTGTTTGTCACCTCAGACAACCTAAAATATTTTTTTGACAATTGCACAAAATATATATAAACTTCAGTATTTACTTTACTACATAGGAACTAAAATTTGGCCTAACTTTCAATATTCATATTTTTTTCTGTTATCCCATTTCTTGGTTATTTTTTTTTATTATGCACTCATAATAAAAAAAAAAGTAAAAACAAAAAGTTGATTAAAATAAAAATATATATGTACTCATAACAAAAATAAAAATACTATTTTCATTGTAAACCCAGTTGATAAAAAAATTATAAACCCATCAATCATGTCCCTCATGTCCTCCAAACCACATACTCCCTTTGTCTTATTTTCATAGTCCATTATTTCAATTTGTAACGTCCCAAAATGAAAGTCCACTTTCTAAAAATATCTATTCAGATTTAGTTAAATTTCTTTTTTGTTCATTTGTTAAATAGAACTTGTATTATACAAATCAATCAAACTATTTCGAAAAGACCTATTGATATTCTACTTCAAGGGCATAATTGGAAAGAAAAATATTTTTTGCAGCAATTATTATGTTCTCCTAAAAAGTTAAAATCTCAAAGAGGGACTATAAATTTACGACAGAGGGAGTATCTTCTATGTTTTTTTGTTACCTAGACCTTCAGTTTCTGTCTGACCTAGATTTTAATTCTTGCCTTATTTACGCGATAGTTCAAGGATGTACATATCATCTATCTGTCTATCTATCTATCTATATAATAGAAAGGGGCTATCCCTTTTGGTATTAACAAAAAAATTGAAGCCGCGTCACAAAAGTAATTTTCATTATTATCCTTGAAAAAGTTTCAAAACAAATCACTCTTACTTTAACTACCATGGGCAAACAAGCAACTAGATATTTTAGTAGTTACCTACCCTTATCACTACACTCAATGATTTGATAACTGTCTATTTTTTCTTTAATGATCGACATGCACACGCATCGCGTGTGTTCCGCCACTAGTTTTTATGATTGAAGGAGTGTCTTTGGAAATCATTAAAGTATAGGGGTGCAAATAAAATTACTGAAAATTATCTGTGTCCCAAACGTGAGTATAATTGACCGAAGCCGCTCAGCAAAGCCTTATCTGAACTTTCACAACCTAACCAAAGTTGTAAAATCCTGCTAAGCCATGACCTCTACATTGGCGGGGACGCAAGTGATCTCAGTTTCTTGCCGTGCTTTCCAATCCCAGGCTCAGGCCCAGGTCGGTCAGTTTACTTATTTGTATATGTAGATCTAGTTCTCCATTTATAACTTCAAAAGTTCCCGCTCTTCTTTTGCATCGCGAAAGGAAACAACCCATTTTGTATTTGCTGTAAAATATGTACAAGAAACTAAGTAAGCTTTTATTTTCAAAGTTTTTTTGTTGTTGGAAGCAGGTAAAATTAGGTAGCAGTTGGAATTTGATTCCTACCTAATCATTCAATGCCTGAAGTAACTTGGTTCCAGTGTTTACATTGAGCCAGGAATTGAGCAGGGATTTGTAAGTAAATATTACCTATAGGTAGAGAATAGATTGTCACTTAGTTTCTTTTGTAAGAATCTCTGGGCCATGGCATGACATTCGTATTCTTTCTTTAAGATTTCTGTCTTCCAAACTGAGCAAGGTTTTTTTTTACTGCGATTAAGTCGAACTTACGAGCTTGGAAAAGTCACCTTTTATTGATGGTCATGCTCCCATTTGACCAACTCCTCAGGGTTAAAGCAGCTTCTTCTTCTTCTCATCTCTCAACCCACCCACCCACATACACAAAATAACACGTTACTTGATTTTCTTATTTTTTCCCTCTTGGATTTGAACCACCAACTCAATTTCTGAATTATTGCTGTTGAGCACATCTGAGTAATCAATGATAGCTTCCATTTTCTTCATTTCCTGTATAAACCATCAGCCATTGCCTTTAGGCCCATTTAATTTATGGGCAATCCTGTTTTGCACGTACTTTGCATAGACTAGGCATACATGCATTCTTGCCCATTTTAATTCATTGGATGCGCTATCTGTTCTTGTCCACTAGGTTGTACGGATGCAGACACTCATTTACTTATGTTTTCTTGTATGGATCTTTTGTCCCTTGCCATTGGGGATTCTATTCTTGTGTAATAATAAGGGATATTTGATGCCCTGGGTAAGGTTTTTGTTTAATGTCAGGATAGGTTTGGGCATTTGACACCGAAGAGGAGAAACTGCTCTGGATTGTATTGGAATGGGTTTATAGCCTTATTCTTGAATTACTTAAACATGTCTGTTTTCGTGTTACTGAATATTCAAAAGATCATTCCATGCATTCATTCGGATTGATATTGTTAAGAGTCAGTTTTAGTTTTTTAAGCTTTAGTTAATTAAGGGTAGACTGGTCTTTAGGCTTGTGACCTCTCTCCCTTTATGTATCAATAACATTATGTGGATTAGGGTTGATTAACACCCTAAGCACTTGATGCCAAGCGGGTTGCGACCACATTCCTGGAATGCTTCGATTGGTCATGGGCCAAACGGACCGGTGGCAGATTGACTCGTGGGTCATATGGTTGAAGGGAAATGTTGTTCTGATCAAGGCCCGTTGATCTACAGATCCATGGGCCACAGTGGCTTTCAGCATAATTCCTTCGTTTATGCCTCTGAATCAACAAATTTGCTGTTTTAGGAAAGATTGGCTTTCCTTATAATTTTTAGTTGGCAACCTTATATTTCTTTCTAGTATTTGATTTCCTAGTCAAATTAGATTTGTTTCGTTTTTATTAATTTTTCTAATTTCTTTTATTTAGGCTAGATTAGCAAGCCTAAATCTTTTGTTATTTCGTTTCCTAGTTAATATAGGGTTCTACGTCCCTATAAATTATTTTGTAAGCCTAAGGGCTAAGGGGTTGTTAATTGATTAATAAAAACTGTGTTTTGCTCAATTCATTTATTCAAGGAGGGAGTACCTCTAGTTCAAATAAGGTTTGAGATTGTCCTCATGTTACACTTATCCAAAACATACGCTTCACTGCATCAACACTTCTCTCATTCATCTAAATAATAGATATCTTAAAGTGTCCGTTTTCATGACTGTTTAATTCTTTACCAGTTAAGGTATTGGGGTGCATGTGTTATGCTTGGCTCTTGATTTAAGCAAGGACAAACTCAATACTTGGTCAACCAAATGCGTGTTTCTGGAATATTTTTGCATCAACGATGGTACACATGTTACTCTCATTTCCCCTAGGTTAAAGAGTCGCATGTCTAGTCCATTTCATTTAATTCATTCTGATATTTGGGGTCCCATGCGTCTTCCATCACACTTTTGTTTTCAATATCTTGTTATTTTTGTGGATGATTACTCTCGTGTTACTTATGTTTATTTGATGGAAGAGAGTTCAGGGTTGTACTCCATTTAAAAATCATTTTATATGGAAATAAAATCTAAATTTTATGTTACTATTGGCATTTCTCGTTCTGATAATGCTCGAAAATATTTTTGTGATGTTTTATCCACATTTCTTTTATGACCATGGTATTTTTCATCAGTACTCTTGTGCCCGGACTCCCCAATAAAATGGAGTTGCCGAAACAAGTTGGGACACACTTGTTAGAGGTCACGAGGGCAAGTGCCTAAATATTTTGGAAGTGTTGTTCTTACTGTCGGTTAGCATGTCAACTAGATGCCATCTATAGTCTTTGCGGGTTAGTTGAGCCGTACAAACCCAACTTGTTTTCAAGGGCTATGCTCAAGCTTATAGTGTTGGCAAGGTTGATACTTTTTCTCCCGTTGCCAAAATTGACTTTGTTTGGCTTCTTATCTCTTGCTGCCTATCTCGATTGGCCCTTATTCCAATTCGATGTTGAGAATGCATTTTTGCATGGGAATCTAGGTGAGGAGATCTAAATAGAGCAACAACCTTGGTTTGTTGCTCAAGCGGAGCGTACTTAGGTATGTCGACTTCACAAAGCTCTTTAGCAGCTCAAACAATCTTCTAGAGTTTAGTTTGGCAAGTTCAGTGTTGTTGTCTTATAATTTGGCATGCGTCGTTGCTGTCAGATCGTTTGGTCTTGTCTGTCGCTTCTCATTGAAGGAGAATATTGATGAATAATTATATGGATGACATCATCATTACAGTTGATGATCAACAAGGCATTGTCTAGCTAAAGGAATTTCTACACCAGTTTCATACTAAGGATTTGCACAAACTGCAATACTTATTTAAGTATTGAGGTGGCTCTGTTAAAGGAAGAAATTAGTTTGTCTCAGCACAATTATATTCTGGATAGTTTAGAGGAGACTAGCTTATTAAGATCAAGACCCGTGGATACTCCTATGGATTCTAATGTTAAACTGTGTGTTGATTAGGAGGAGCTGAATTGTTGCTAAGTTGAATTATCTTACCGTTGAACGTTCTAGTATTTTCTTTGAATTTAGTTTGGTGAATCAGTTTACGTTTGCAGGTCGACTTTCTCATTGGGCAATTGATCTTCGTATCATGAAGTATCTTAAGGCTTATCTAGAACATGGTTTGTTTTGTGGAGCTAGCAGTCATTTATGTGTTGTCACATTTACTGATTCATATTGAACACGAGGACCTTTCGACAAGATCCATGACTGGTTATTATGTTTTCCAAGGTTGTAATTTTGTTATTTGGAAAAATAACAAGCAATAGTTGTTGCAAGATCCGGTGCAGAAGCTGAGTACCGTACTATGGCACACACTACATGTGAGATTATTTGAGTACAATCCTTTCTCGAAGAGATAGGCTTTGGTGTTCAGCTACCCATGAGTATTGTTAAATTGAATGGTTCTAAATTATTTTCTATTCATCAAGTGTAATATTTATACAAGTAAAACGAGATCTAATTTAACTATAACTCTAACTCTAACTAGTCTACTATTCTATTTAGAAAACAAAACATAATCCTAATCTAGTTACAGTCCTATACTTTAACACTCCCCTTCAAGTTGGTGCGAAAATATCAATCAGGCCCAACTTGAACACAATGGGGTGGAAACTCTTACTGCCCAGCCCTTTTGTGAAGATGTCGGCTAATTGATCTTCAGATTTCACAAAGGGCATACATTACTTAGCTTTTCTTTAATAAAGTGCCTGTCAATCTCAATATGCTTTGTTCTGTCATGTTGAACATGATTATGAGCAATGTTTATGGCAACTTTATTGTCACAGTATAATTTCATCGGACCATTATCAGATATTCCGAAATCACGTAATAAGGTTTGGAGCCATAAAAGCTAACAAACTCCATGAGCCATAGCTCTATACTCAGCTTCTGCACTAGACCTGGCGACCACTGATTGCTTCTTATTTCGCCAAGTAACCAAATTTCCCCCAAGGAGAGTACAGTAACCAAAAGTAGAACGTCTATCATTCACAGAACCAACCTAGTCGGCATCAGTGAATGCCTCTAACCGTAAGTGACCGTGCTTAGAAAACAAGATTCCTTTTCCTGGAGCTGATTTGAGATACCTCAAAATAAGATAGACTTCATCCAGGTGTGAAACGCGAGGATCGACTAACAATGCCTACTGCATAAGAAACATCTGGTTGAGTGTGGGCTAAGTATATTAGTCAGCCCACTAGACGTTGATATCTCTCCTTATCAGTGCGTTCTCCCGAATTTTCACTGAGTTGATGATTTGCCTCAATAGGAGAAGTTGCAGGTCTACAACCCAACATACCTGTTTCTTCCAATAGATCAAGTATGTACTTCCGTTGGGAGATAAAAATACCTCGATCAGACCTTGCCACTTTCTTTCCTAGAAAGTACCGCAGTGACCCCAAATCCTTAATCTCGAATTCTTGAGCCAGACTAAACTTGAGACTAAGAATCTCATCCATATCATTGCCTGTCATTATTATATCATCAACATAAACAATAGGACAGCAATCTTACTAGCGCTTTCTTTGATGAACATAGTGTGATCGGCATGACTTTGTTTGTATCCGAATTGCAACATAGCTTTTGAAAATCTGCCAAACCATGCTCTAGGTGATTGTTTCAATCCATAAAGAGCATTTTTCAATCTGCACACCTTTCCTTCTGTCTCAGAGGAAGAAAAACCTGGTGGTATATCCATATACACCTCTTCTAATTCACCATGAAGAAATGCATTCTTCACATCAAATTGATGAAGGGGCCAATTCAAATTTGTTGCACAAGAGAGTAAAGCTCGCACAGAGTTCATCTTTGCTACTGGAGCAAACGTTTCCTCATAGTCAATACCATAGGTTTGAGTAAAACCTTTGGCAACAAGTCTCGCCTTGTATCTCTCAACTGTACCGTTAGCATTCTGCTTAACAGTAAAAACCCACTTGCATCCTACTACTTTTTTTTTCCTGAAAGTGATACTAGCTCCCACGTGCCATTCTTTTTCAAAGCCGGCATCTCCTCTACCATAGCTCCTTTCCACTTAGGTATCATTACTGCATGCTGCCATTTCTGTGGAATAGATATAGAAGATAGAGACGAAACAAAAGTATGGTACGAAGGAGATAAACGATCATAAGAAACAAACTAAGAAATGGGATGTTGAGTACATGACCTAACACCTTTTCAAAGAGGAATAGGAAGATTATCAGAATTAATATCAGAATCAATAAATGGAGTTTCAATGAGAGAAGAGTCATTACCAGACGAATCAACCGAGGAGTTTGGAACTAGAGTAGGTAATTGTGATGGACAAGGTGGTATTACACATGAGGACTTTGTGTTTTTTCGGCTTGTGTAGGTTTTTAAGTCAGTCTGTTGTAGTCGGTGTAGCCGCTCCACCATATCACCACCAACGTCATGTGTGGCTGCCCCTTTATCTGATATAGGCTCCCCCTCACTATGTGTGTCATGTGTGTCAAGTGTGGCTGTTCCTTCAGCAAACATGGGCTCCCCCTCAATATGAGTATACCGGGTAGACATCTCGTCTTGACTAGACTCCCCCTGAAGAGATGGAAGAGAGGGAGAGTAAAATGACTCAGACTCCTGAAAAGTGATATCCATATAAACATAGACCTTTTTGGAGGAAGACTCATAGCATTTGTAGCTCTTCTGGGTAGGACAGTACCCAATGAAAATACATTTATGGGCTTTGGGACCTAACTTGCCGCCCAAGGAATGATGGACATGAACAAAACACACACAACCAAAAACTCACAGCGGAAGTGTCGTGACACGAAAACTGTTCGGGAGACATTCTAGAGGAGTCTTAAAGTGGAGAACACTAGATGGTAAGCGATTTATAAGGTAGGTGGTAGTTAAAAGGGTTTCGCCCCATAAAAATTTAGGAACATTCATAGTGAACAAAAGAGAGCAAGCAACCTTAGTAAGATGTTGATTTTGTCGTTCAACAACGCCATTTTGTTGTTGGGTGTCAACGCAAGTGGTCTGAAAAAGTATACCATTGACATTTAGGAAAGCCCTAAAATTTCTATCAATATATTTAGTGTCGTTGTCACTACAGAGAATTTTAATCTGTGAATCAAACTGAGTGCGAATCATGGCATGAAATGATTGAAAACAAGAAAATACGTCACTTTTAGACTTGAGTAAATACACCCACGTGACACGAGAAAAACAGTCAATAAAAGTGACAAACCACCGATAACCTTTTAAAGAAGGAACGAGGGAAGGACCCCAAACATCAGAATGAATAACCATAAATGGAGTGTCACTTCTTTTATTAATAGGTGCATAAATAGAACGTTTATGTTTTCCATGCTCACAGGCTTCACAAAAAAACTGACTCCTAGGACAATGTTGAACTAAATGAGGAAAAAGTTTTTCTAAGGTTCCAAAAGATGGATGACCTAATCTACAGTGTCACTGGTGTAACATAGAAAGCGCAGAATTTGTAGTTGATTGCAGAGCTAGATCACAGGTCATGGGTGAAGGAGTTGTACGGGGTGCCAAGTCCAAGAAGTAGAGACCACCATGTGCTTTACCACTGCCAATCACTTTCCCCGTATCTAGTTCCTAAAAAAGACAATGAGTAGGAAAAAAAGTCACTGAACAATTTGCAAAACGAGTAATATTACTAACAGACAGAAGGTTAGTAGCAAAATTTAGAATATGTAGAACTGAAGAGAGAAACAAGGAAGGAGAATAGCGAACGGAACCTTTTCCCGAGATAGCAGAGAATATTCTGTCGGCTATTCTGACTTTATCCTTACCAGAACAAGTAGAGTAAGAATCAAATACAGAGGAACAACCTGTCATATGATCGGAAGCACCGGAATCTATAATTTAGGGAACAGTAGAAGAGGCAGTAAGTGCATTAACTGGGGTACCTGTGTGAGTAAAATTGGATGATGTGGAGGTTGTTGTGAAAGCGGAAGTTATGGTAGATGGAGAATCAGTTCGAGCCATAAGGCACCGGAGAGCCTATATTTCCCCCTGAGAAAAACTACCAACATGATCAGAAGATGCTTGAACCTCAATACTGAACCCAGAATTCGGTAAGGTGACAGGAGCCGACTCCAAAACATGGGCTTGGGCCTGAGAACGCCGGGAACCACGACCACGCGCCCGCCCCCCTCGCCCACGCCGGGGAGGGGGGGCCCAGCCATGTAACTTTCAACAAAAATCTTTGGTATGACTGATGTTATTGTAATAGTCACACTTGAGAGACTCACGATCCCGAGGCTCGCCATTAGCACTAGACTGGAGCTTACTGCCCGGTGAAGGGGTGGCAAGTAAGGCAGAACGATCAGAAGGAGTATGCACCATAGCAACCCTTCGACTTTCCTCTTGTTGGACAATGGCGTAAGCCTCCCCTAAAGACGGAAACGGAACACGACCCAACACCTGTATACGTATCTGATCATATTCCATATCTAGGCCAGCAAGGAAGTCATAAATTCGCTCTTTCTCCAATCTTTTAATCCAAGTTGCAGCATCTTCAGTACAAATAGCCTGAAAGCCCTGATAGTGGTCAAACTCCTGCCATACTCCACTTATTTCTGCATAATACACAGCGAAAGGTCGATGGTGTTGATCCAATGTTGAAAGACGCTTTCTCAACTCAAAACATTGTGCATCATTACCTTGTTGCGAAAGGTGTGGCGAATGTCATCCTGCATTGAGGTAAATAACCAAGTCATCACTAAAGATTTTTGAGATTTAAAACGCTTAAGTGCAACAGGCTCACTCTCACTGGGAGGAAGAATAAGGCCCTCAATAAACTCCGACATCCCTCGGGCTTCAATAGCTAATGCGAAAGTGCGAGACCAAATCAAATAATTGGTACCGTCCAATTTAATAGAACAGATATCCAATGGAGCGTTGTCAAAGGTCCTTTCATTAGGCCGGTCATAGTGGCTCACAGTGTTTGTAGAACTAGACGAACCAGTTGAAACAAGTTTTAGATCTGTAGCCATATCAGAGACTGATCTGTATGGTGGCTGAGTTGGTTGGGCAAATACCAAAAAACTGCGAATCAAATCGGCAGCTAAACGAGCGCGGGTGGCGGCGGTCGCCGGAAACTGAAAAACAGAGCGGCGGCGGTGGTCAAAGGGTCGCCGAAAACTGGAAAACTGAGCAGCAAACAGTGCACCAATGAATAGTGAACAGTAATGCGCGAACAGTAACTCGCAATGAACAGTAACGCGGATGAACAGTAGTTGTACACAATGAACATTAACGTGGCGGATGAACAGTACGCGGATGAAACGGTACGCGATGAACAGTACACGACGGATTTTGGGGTGATGGGTGACAACTAGGGTTTGTCGTCCCGCTCTATTCATCAAGTGTAATATTTATACAAGTAAAACGAGATCTAATTTAACTATAACTCTAACTCTAACTAGTCTACTATTCTATTTAGGAAAGAAAATATAATCCTAATCTACTTACAGTCCTATACTTTAACAAGTATGTATTGTGATAATCAAACAACCATTCACATTGCATCTGATTTTGTTTTCCACAAGTATACCGAGCATATTAAGGTAGATTATCATCTTGCTTGAGAAAGGGTGGACAGTGGTGTGGTTGCTACTCCTTCTGTATTCACATGCGCTCAACTAGCCGATATCTTCACCAAGCCATTATGCAAGGCGCATTTAGAGCTATTATGTAACAAGTCTTTGCGATATCTATGTCCCATTTTGTGACAGAGTGTTATGCGTTATTGTTATTTTCTTTAAGCTTAAGTTAAGTAAGGATAGATTGGTCTTTAGGTTTGTAACCTTTCTCCCTTTATATATCAATAGTATTATAGGGATTAGGATTGATTAACACCCTAAACACTTCTCTCATTCATCTAACTAACAGATCTTACTCAACCTTGGTTTGTTAGTTTGTGTTCCTTCAACAAGTTCGTTGCTTGCTTGAGTTTTATTTGCCAACTTTTGTGTTGGTTTGATTCTTCATGACCAGCTAAATATATTGCTTCTCAGGGAACATCTAGCGGAGATGTTTCGTATGTTCAAAGGCCGCTTATGATTTCAGGCATAAAACATTTGCATCCTAGTTGTTTTCAAGTCAAAGCCTTATCCTTCTTCGGAACAGTGTTGCCATCAAGATCTCACTATGCATCGTGCTTTTCCACAACCCGACGGTCTAAAGTAACTTCAGTTTCAAGTCAAAGAATGGTGTGTACAAATTCCATGGCCACTGTAAGTACCTGACTTTGTTACTTTGGGTTGGACTTTTGTGTTTCCATTTCTACAACTCGTCTCAAGTAATGTAAATTTGATTTGTTGTCCTAGGCCGATGAGAACTTTGTATGAGGATTTCTTAGCCACACATCCATAATCCTTGTGCTTGGGCTCAAGTATTCAAAAACCACCATGAAATATGACCGCTGTTCTAGAAAAAACATGGAACTGTTTTAGATCCAAAACACATTTGGGTGGCCATTACATATTTGACCTAAACATCTTTAACATGTTTCTTTAGGATCTAGAGCTGCGGGCTAAAGTGACGACAAAGTGCTTCTTTGATGTGGATGTTGGGGGTGAACCTCTTGGTAGGATTGTAATGGGCCTCTTTGGCGACATTGTTCCTAAAACTGTTGAGAATTTTCGTGCTTTGTGCACAGGTAAGTTCTTTCTGATCGTTCCTTCCAGTTCTAGAACCTTAGCTTGTAAAGTAACCTATTCCAATGGGCTAGTTAAGAACTGTGCATCTTTACTCCTGCCTTCAGTAATACTTTTAGTGAATGTAACGGAAGAAAAGTGGTATGTTAGTTTTGAAAACAAGTAGTTCTTGCTAGACATGTCAATGTTTTGTTATTAATATGGGTTGAATTTTTTAAATGCTATAATATTATCTGGGATATTCTCATATGAACAAATTTACGAATATTATTACTGCAAAAACAATTGGGTGACACTTAATCTTATATTGCCTTTTTCTCTGCAAAAAATTTCATTCAGGAGAGAAAGGATATGGTTACAAAGGATGCTCCTTCCACCGTATTATCAAAGAATTCATGATCCAGGGAGGGGACTTCACTGAAGGAGATGTGAGCTTCTTTGTCTCCTGCTTATCAAATCCATCACACACACTCCCCCCCCCCCCCCCCCCCCCCCCCAACACACACACACACACACACAAAAAGAGAAAAGAAGAAAGAAAGAAAGAGAAATATATAAATAAGTAGGATGCTCCATGTGGGGTTTGGGAGGGCAGAAGCTGTTTGCTTTTGCAATTAGAGTCCAATCCTCTGTAAAAATATTGTGGTGTTCACTGGCTGCAGGGCACTGGAGGTATCAGCATTTATGGTTCAAGTTTTGAAGATGAGAATTTCACCTGTGAGTGTTTAGTTGCAGCTCAAGTGATTTGTTGCATTCACTTCTTTGTCATTGCTTCCTTTCTTCTTTAAACAGTGTAGTAAGTAGCATGTGTGAGTTCTGATAATCTAGTGTAAGAATTTTGCAGTGAAGCATGTTGGACCTGGAGTGTTGAGCATGGCTAATGCAGGTCCTAACACCAATGGAAGCCAATTTTTCATCTGCACAGTAAAGGTGCCATAGCTCCAAGTTTCCTTATAATGTTTGACAATATCATTGCATCCTTCTGACTTCCTGTGGATAATTGGTTTCCTTTCTTTACACATGTTAGAAGTAGAATTATTTGTTTCCTTGAACAACTTAGATATATTAAGCTTTGGTTAAAAGACTAAAAAACGTCACAGTCCACTTATTTTAGGAAGAATGACATTGTTGACCAAAATTCTTGAGATGCCAATGAATTTTTCTGGGGTTGTTGGAAAATTTACATGCCTAAGAAATGGTTGTGCCTTGACTGGTAGCCGAGCAATGAAATCAGTCTGTATTTAATCCTTTTCAAGCACATTCTGAACAGCTTAAGTATCATCATTCCAAAATGGTATGACTTTGTAACCAATTTTAGAGAAACAATAAAAACCCACCAACATGGAACTGGGTAAAAGTAGACCTAACACATTTTTCAGGCCTATTTGCACATTAGCTGGTCTTGCGAGTCACCAATGGGCTACAGACACAATCTGTGCTGAAATTGAGAGAAACTCACCAGACGCGTACATTTATGTACATCATTCACATAAGTTAACCTGACTTGTGGTACCATTGAACAATAGTAGCAATACCCTTGCAAATAAAGTTTTGGAATGCTTACATCTTTATTCGCTTAATCACTGGATTTAGTGTTCACAATTTTTTTTACAAAAAATTCAAAATTCAGTAACCACTAAATATAGAGCTTTGGAAAGGAAAAAAGTACATTACATACTACAATTTACAGCATGAAGTGTACCATATTCTTTTTCGTGTTCACAGTTTATGCACAATTACTTCTTCCAATCTTATCTGGACAGGCTTAAGCAGGAGGTTCTGTAATGGTTTTTATTTGTATATCTCTTGTTCACTTCTAGTATTAAGGATACCAGAAGCATGGGCACATTCAGTGAGTGTGTGTAATCCATTTGATTGAGCATAATGCATATATGAAAAACTAAATCTGCAAAGATTTTGTCAAAGTTTTTAGGGTGTGGGAATCCTTAGATGATAGTGAATTATGATTTAGTCAAACAATTGTCAGAGAGAGAAGTAATTCATTTGTTATAGCTCAGGTTTATCTTGACCATTAAAGCATAAGTGTGTAGAAAATATGAAGTGAAAATGTTAGGGAAAAAAAGAGAACATCAAGAAGGTATTTATATGGTGACCCCAAAGTAGTGCATACTATCACGTTCAACACTACCACCAATCTTTCTCCCCGTCTTGAGATCTTAAAACACACAACTATGAGGAAAAAATATGCCGGAGCTATTCAAGGACTTGTTAAGTTTACAAATAGATATAAGATTAAATGAAAAACGAGGAATATGTAATACAAAATCTAGACTAAGAAAAGAAAAGAAGTAAATGAAGCAGAACCCAAGCCAGTAATGTTAGTGGTAGAACTATTTGCGAAGGTAACTTGAGATGGTTTACCAATAGACTGAGGACCAGAAAGAACAAGAATGTACTAGTCAATGAGCAAATGCATAAAAAATTAGTAACCCAAGGGGTAGAAGAAAGTGAAGACTGAAGACGCAATGCAATGCAATCAACAAAGGAACTTGTCTGAGCGAGCGTTGTAGTGGATGAAGAACCCACAGAGTGAGTCTGAAGCGATACAAGGAACAGGCACTCCTCCGCATAGTCACAACGACATCAGCAAAGGGAGTATGCTGCTCAACATACTCAGAAGTAGTAACTTGATGAGTGGGGGAATCCATGAGGATCATAACAATACTACATTGTATGACCTATCCCTCCACAATTTGTGCACAGTTTAAAACTCTAACCTCGACCACCACGACCAAAGCTACACCTCCATGACCAAAGGCGTGACCACTATCCACTACCACCTCCCCTTGACTCGTGACCACGACCGCTGCCACGACCAATAAAGGAACCAAATTTACCAGATACAATGGAAGCCAAAGCAGAACGATCAGAGGGAGTTGTGAGAACAGTACTAATATAAGAAACTATGATTGATGGAGGCGACTGAAGACCTTACTGGGAGAAGGTAAATTTTGAGCCCCCCAACAACTGAGAGTGAATGGGATCATAAGATGAGGGTGGGCTGTACGAGTACTGGATCACATGCATAGACTCGCGTTGGAGCTGCATAACTTGAATATCAGCAAAAATGGGCTAGCAAATGTTGAGCTCCTCACATATATCACGACTTGGCATAGTAATTTTCTATAGATAACTCAGCATGTGCAAGAGAAAAAATAAGTCTCAATAAAGATCATATGTTTGTCGGAGATTATTAATAATAAAATACAACTCTTGAGTTGGTGCCACACAAGCATGGTTGTAGGCAAGAAATTCAAAGTGCCACCAATTTGAGGCTCCATATTGTTTCACAACTTAATACGACTCTGAGTGTCCTCAGCATTTCAATCAGCGTACTTTGAATCAAATTTCTTAGGAGGATCGTCTATCAAAAAAGTATACTATTTTTTTCCAAAAAATACTCCTCTATAGCTTTTTCCCGGGGGTGTAATTTTTTCATGTAACCTCATTGAAGTGATGAACATCAGATCCGAAGACCAAGAATCAGAAAAACCAGCTAGAATGGTAGATCTAGAAGCCATTGCAAACAAACTACTGAAATAGAGGTAGCGGAACTAACAACTGATAATCAACAATCCACTAATAAAGGATCAACAACAAATCGCGGCGCAACAAAGTCACCAGATAACTCAATGGCATGATTAAAACAACACTATCAACAAACCAGCAGGTCAAGAAATGGTGCAAGCAAGCTGGCAACGAAACCAGGGTCTTGACATCATGTTTTTTATCATCGGCAAGGATCGACGATGGGGTTTCAATTGGCGTCGACAGCGATGATTGCAGGAGGGCAGCTACTACTGGTTAGGTTTGGGGTTAGAGGTAGGGTTAGGGTAAATTCTGATACCATGTTAATAGAGAGATTATGGGTAGGTGTTCAGGGTTCTGATTAATGAACCCCAATACACATGCAATTAAAATATAGAGAGAGTGAGTATGATGAATAAGATTACCAAGACATCCTCACACTTTATTCTAAACACTTATTTATCTAACACCGTCCATGCCATCGTAGCAATGAGATTGATAAAAATTCCTATCTACCTGTTGGGAGTGGATGCATTGTGTCACAGGGCCCTACCTTTATCCACTCTACACGGTGTTTGGAGTGATAATTGTCACATAGATAACAACATTTGCCAAATTAGGACTAGATATTTTTCATATGGATAGAAATATTGAGGATAGGATGTCATTTTGACAACCTTATCCTGTGTTTGGAGTGTGATACAGTGCCAGTTTCCACATCAACACCACATCCTCCATTGAATAAGCCATGTAGGCTCAATGGGAACGAAAAGGGCACTCAGAATACAGGATAAGGTTGAATGTGTGGCCCCCGTCTTATGTTGCGACACTGCAGTCATCCCTTATAAGAATTGCAAACGTACGTGGTAGTCCAGAGTTAATATGTACAGTCATGTTAGGTCAAGTTGGAAATATTTTTGATTAAATTCCTGTAAATAATGTTCTTTCTTTGTATTTTGTAGACTCCATGGTTGGATAATCGTCATGTTGTTTTTGGACGTGTCATCGGTGGAATGGATGTTCTGCGGAAACTTGAATCCCAAGAAACAAGCAGATCTGATGTCCCTCGGAAGCCTTGCAGAATTATCAATTGTGGGGAGCTACCTCTAGATGGATAATCCCTCTGAGCACCCATGGTGTCAACAACCAAGTTTTGCAATTCTTGGTTTGGTCCATTATCCACTCCTGCTCTCAAATCTCTTGGTTGTGCATTTTTTCAGCAAATAGTCTTGTATTTGGGATGTAACATGGTTGAGAGAAATGCAGATGAAAGCTTATGATGTTGTCTACAACTGATTTCTTTCACGTATCCATGTATTCATTTCTCGTGTTTATGTGTGTGAATTACAGGATCGATTAATTTCCAGTCGACACCCCAATTGATAAAATTTGTTGTAATAACTGTAGTGCAGGTTGTTATTGTACTGTTTGTTGGCTCCGGAAAATAGTGCAGTTGTGGATCTTATAATATATGTAGCATTGTAGGCGAGCTGTTTCTGTCCTGGCACTGCTAGTACTTTTTGATGCACAATGCCTTGCAAATATGCTGAGTGGAAATACAAAACCTTTTGCGTGTTTGGGGTGTGTATTGGTGGTGCCTGATATACGAATTGGTATGATGGTTGTCCCCTTTACAAGCAAATCTTTTTGCTTTAGGATTCATGAAGATTCGTTGGTTGGAGTAGCTTTGGCAACTTAAGCTCCTGCAATCAAATTGTGTATAATTACCATAGAATTCTTTACAGATTGGGCTGGAAATTTAAACTTGAGCGGCAGTAAAAGAAGTTTTATGCTATTCAAGAAGTTACAAATGTTCTTATTGCTGCAGCTACCTACTTCTCCGACTTTTGAACTTGCTCCATTATACCAAGATTAGGGTATCATTTTGGTTACGGAACTATGACCATATCATGGTAGGGGACGTGAAAACCTATAAGGGCACTGTTGTTTCCACGACACTTTGACAGGGAAGTGGATGGGGAGATCTGCTCCAGCTGCTGTTCTTCTTCACCCACCTATATCTCAGGTAGACACACTCGCTCATTCTCTAATTACAGAGCATCTATATACTCTGCCTAAATTGATTGTCAGAGGGTTTATGACCGAGAATTCTTGGTCCTTGAATTTATTTTGCAGGTATCATCAGTAATAATGGACTAATCTATACAGCGCAAAAGTTCTGACTTTAAATGGAATTCTTGTAAGTGGACGATGAAATTGGTCCCCTAAGTATTTGTCAATATTAGGTTGGGGGTAATTTTAAAAGTAGCCGGATACCTCAACTACAAATAGTAAATAAAAGTAATGGAGTAGCAGGAGTTTTTGTAGGGACCAAACAAAGCCACAATCTCTCCCTACTTTTATGTTAACTCCTATATATGTACACGTTTTCTTATAGCCAACCAAAAGTTATGTTATTGACACCCTCCTCACAATTTCTTAGAAGAGAGGAGCCATGGTAATTATTTGAAAGTTGTTAATTCCGAGTCTTAGTATGTGTTTGTATCGTTGACAATGCAAAGATCATGAAATCTTCCCTATCAATATCTCAAGATCAAGCTCTTATTTAACAGATAAATCAAAAAAGTCTAAGTTGCAATATTTGCTGTATGAGTGTAGTTTTATACATTCTTTAACTTTTTATATAAAATTCAAATATTTGATACTCGTCCATATTAAGAAGAGGAATATCTCTACAATCACAGCTTGGATATAGATTTTCATTTTTCAAAAGATAAACTAATAAGCTCCCAATCGAAAATAGCTTTTATCGTTTAGGATTCTTTTTGAACAATGAGTTTTGCATTTAAATTGCAGATGATATTTTTGGAAGTTCCTAAAAATGAAGGCTAACTGATATTCCACTTTTTTTATTGGGGAAATTTCATAAACATGGAAGGGACAAAAAACTTTATCAAATCAACAGAACTAAGTTTTAAAATTACACAACATGAAAAGTCCTAATAATTATCGAACTCATGGAATAAAGTTATGTGTTCGACCCTTTTACCCTTGAAATCCAAATGGGAATAAACAAAACTGTGACACCCTAAACTATTTTACGGTAATCCAATGCATAATTTAAGTGTGTGTTGTGTTTAATCAATTGGGTAACGTATAAAATTAATTGATTTAACAAGTGAACGGATTGGATTATGTGTATGTGGTATTATATGTACAATTGGCATGAGTTGAAAAATAAGAATACGTGCACCCGTGTACACTGAATAATTTTCCTTAAAATTACGTTATAAACTAAAACCAAAAAAAAAAAGTACTCAGCCAAAACCCACCGTTAGAAAGAGAGAGAGAGAGAGAAGGGAGAAAAGAGAAGAAGAAGAAGAGGAGGAGGAGGATCATCTAGGGCTTCAAATTAAGACAAAAATTAGTAATATTATGCATGTTCTTCCTAGTTTCATCTCTTTTAGACCTGAAATTCGTGGTTTTGATGTGGAATTTTAGGTTTTCTTCAACAAATTCGTGATTTGGATAACTCTGGAAATCTGTTCTGTTCTAGTTTGAATCTGTCAATATTTGTCTAATTTATTGACATAGCTCCGTATCTCTGAATTTTCTGAAATTTTTACAGTAGATACCTGTATGTGTTCCATGCTCTGTGTTAAATTTTCATAATTTTTGGTGAAACACAGAAAATATGAAAAATCGTTTACCTAACTGTTGTCGTGGGTTCGCAGTGCAGACTGCACTGTCACCTCTTACGGAAATGGCTATATCTTGACCTAGAGATGTCGGAATTTCAATCCGCTTGTTGCGTTAGAAAGTAGACTCAAAGAGCTTTCCAGATATATAGGCTATGCATTCTAATTTGTTCTCAGTAATAGCAGTTTTCTGTTTGAAGTTAGTGGAGAATTCGTTTTGCAGAATCTGTTGAAAATTCTAGTTCAATTGTTGTCCGTTTATAAATAGTTTCGTAGCTCTAAAAATTATGAGATTTTAGTATGGTGTTTCTGTATGTTCTGTTAGTATATGGTTAAGATTTGGGGACATTTGGATGAGTAGATTAATTCTATAAATTCGTAGAATACAAAGGTGTCGGATTGTGTCTAGTGTGTTTGAGCCTTTCTTTTATATTTGAGCATGAAACATTTGCTATTATTGGTCTCAATTGACATTTCATTATGAAATATGAATGATTCTTGTACTAATTGTGAATACATATTTCAGAGACAGAAACGAGCACATCCGAGGTGCCGAAACAGTAGTTGTGTCTTTCGTTTTGGAGACCGAGGTGAGTGTTGATTTATAAATGTAATTACTTTTGAAGTGAGCTAATATAATAAATTGTGGCATAAGTGCCGATGGGACCTTCGGGTCGGAACTGGGTAATTGTACCGATAAGTGGTGGATGCGCCGATACGGTGGCCTTGGGCCGATGGCATAAGTGCCGATATATGTGGCTTATAGCCTATCTATTGGATTTGAATGTTGATCTACTAGTTTTCCTTTGATGAATTGTACTGGTAAATTAGTGCTCTACTCCTATGAATTGCATCTATTTCTCACACACTCCTGAAATCCATTTTGGGTTTCAGTTTTGCAGGTATAGAATCGGTGTCCACTACAAGTTTAGTCGTGCATGTATCTAGCTCGAGAGACTTGAGTTGGGTTATGGTTTCTTTTGGATAGTAGTAGTTTTTTTTTTGTTGGCCACGAGATACTATTTCTAGGCCTTGTACTTGGTTTGAATAACCTTATCTTATTTTCTTTTTTTTTATGTTTTCTTTAGATGAGACTTTCGTTATACATTGTAAGATGTTTCTTTTGAGTTGTGTACAAAATGAGCTGTTTTATTTATTTATTGTCTTATTTGGACTGTGGATTAGTTTTGTTGGTGCGCTTGTCACGTGTCGTGTCGGTATGAACCTATTGGTACTATTCCGGGACGAGGTGTGACAAAAACCCTAGTTGTTCTCATTAACAGTGAAAATCAAATTTTCCCCTCTAGACTTGCACCCTTCTTGGTCGATCTCTCTTGTCGCTGCCTCGCTTTGTTCCTCGTCGTCTCCAATCTTGGTCGATCCCTCCGTGTCGATTCTCTACCTCCTGTCTGTGGTGTCTTTCTCTCGGTGTCTCCACTGCCGCATAGACCCACCAAGTACGACATTGGTTCACCCCTCTCTCTCATTGTCTGTGTGTGTCTGTTTCTATCTCTCTGCGTATTGCATATGTTGTGGATGTACGTTGATTGAGATTTGACGAGTTTAGGTGTGTATGTGTGTGTGTGTGGCTGTCTGTTTCTATCTCGTTGCGTATTGCATATGCTATGGTTGTACGTTGATTGAGATTTGACGAGTTTAGGTGTGTATCTATACTTGTGAGAGGAGTGCAATTTAGGTGTGTCCAGCCCTACTATGTTTCTGAAATTTTTCCTTTGGTAAGTGATATTCAAGAACACCGCAACACATGAAATATGGTTGGTGGCACTAAGATTGAAACAATGTCTTCTGTTTTGGTGCAAAAATAGAAAAACGGAGAACAAAAAGAGGTATTCATTACAGAAACACCAGCAACATTGTATACAGTTGAAATCAGATGTAAAATTACTAAGGTCTATTTGGCTAAACTATATTATTGGGATTGTATAGATTATTTTGAAAATAATTTAGCCCATTTGGGCTAAATTATTCACCCAAACAATCTGGATTAAGTCAAAATAAATACAACTACATTTTGTGGTCAACATAATCCACAAATAATTTAGTCCAAACACTTTGAGCTAGATTATTCCCTACGGAACCCAACATAATCCAATAATCTAGTCAGGCCAAATGGACCCTAAGTATAGTTCTATATGAATAGTTTGATACAACCTCCAAGCCATTGGTTTCAAGACTAATATTGGTATCCTCACCAATGATTTACAGTTGAAAAGAATGCTTTGTTTTTTTAAAAGATCATGATACATCTTACATTACTGACAGGCGGAAGAGTAAACGTAAAAATGCACACTAAGGGACTGATTGGATGGAGTATTATTTTTAAGAGATAAGTTATAAAGGATATAAGATAAGAGGGGTATTATTTTTAAAGAGATGACACACATTGATGTGATATTTATAGAAAAATATAAAAAAGTAGATGGTTTGGATGATGGATTAAACAAGGAATATATTTTCACTTAGGGCTAAGTGAGGAAACAGCACTTGACAGAACTCTTTGGAGGAAAAGGATTCATGTAGCCGACCCCAATTGATTTGGGACACAAGGCTCAGTTTGGTTTGGTTTGGTTTGGATGGTTTATGGAATGAGGGGAATAAGAGTAGGTGGATAAGGAAAAAACCTGTCAAATGACTATTTTGCCCTTATGCGGTATTAAACTTGATTGTGTATTGAATAAAATATATAAATACAAAACTCAATATATATAATTAATATTGAATTATTTGAAATATTAATTAATTAAGAAATTCATTAATGTATTATATTTAATAAAAAAATTTATTTAAAAAAATAAATGGTAAAGGGAAATATCAATCAATTAAAAAATAATAATAACAAAATATAAATCAACAAATATCTTACCATAATTCAACAACCCTTAATCAAAATATTTTGAGCCAACGGTTAATCTTAAAATAATTTTTTAAGTAAACAGTAAACAGTAATTTTTTTATTTTTTTTTAGAATAAAATTCAGAAAGCACAACCAAAAGGGGTTCGAATAAGCGGTGTCGATCACTTTTTTCCTCAAAAGTTGGATCTATTAGGACATCTGATGAATGAGAAAAATAACAACAAAATATAAATCAACAAATATTTTAGCATAATTCAATAACCTTTTATCAAAATATTTCTAAAATAATTTTTTAGTAAACAGTAAATTTTTAGTATTTTTTCGAGAATAAAATTCGAAAAGTACGACCGAAAAGGATTTGAATGAGCGGTGCTGGTCACTTTTTTTCTCCAAAGTTAGGCCCATTAGGACATGTGATGAATGTAAATATTTTTGAATAATTTATGAAATTTTTAACTTTATTTTATCAATCAACCAAAAAAAATAAATAACAACAAAATATAAATCAACAAATGACCTTACCATAATTCAACAATTTTTTATCAAAATATTTTGAGTACATGGTTAATCCCGAAATAATTTTTTTGAGTACACGGTTAATCCCGAAATAATTTTTTAAGTAAATAGTAAATTTTTAGTATTTTTTCAATAATAAAATTTGTAAAACACGACTAAAAGGAGTTCGAATGGGTGGTGTTGATCACTTTTTTCTCCTAAAATTGAGTGAGAAGGGGATAAGAAAGCGTAAAATTGACAAAACAACTCCCCTCTACTCCGGATAATTTTTGGGGAGGTCAAAGGTGGCCCAAAAAAAATACGGGACAAGACCTCTAACGGGGCAAAAGATATGGGGAGTAAAAAATTAAGAGGGGAGTATTAAACTCTTCCAAACCATGCCAAAACCCCTAATAATGAGTGATAATTTTTGGAGGGAGACTTTTCCCCTATCCAAACAGGCACTAAGAGTGAAGCTTGGAGAGGTAGTAGCACTTCTCATAATTTCCCCCAAACCGTTCGAGTAAGTGTATGCACCAAAGAACCAATGAGCGGGTACATTATTTTCTTGTAAGTTCCAAATTAGTTAGATTTGAATACATGTTTTTTATCGACTTATTGTTTCTAATTTTGCACCGCATGTTGTTGGTTACAATAAGGAATGGCTAGAAGAAGCCCGCAAAACATTGGGTTCTAAATTTGTGCTTACTAAGGTTTGGAAAGACTTACATTTTCGTAATTGGCATTATGGTAGCACTATATATGTGAAGAAACTATTATGTTTTGAAATGATTGTGCAGTTTACTTTACAAGTTGCTGCTTAGTGGAGAGCTGACAAGGGTTTCCATGATAACTATGATAGTGTGGCGGAAGGGTTAGAGAGGGGTTCACGATGATGGCACCTCCGAGGAAAAAGAAAAAGATGGTTTGTGTAGGTGTCTTTTGTTTTTTAACGGTTGTCGTGATGCTTCATTAAATTTTAATTTATGTAGCTTTGCATTAGGATTACGTGCTCTCCTAAATTCCTAGTAGAGGCAAATAGAGGTTTGAACAATAAGCAAAGGAAAGCCGTAAGACTTCTCAGATTTCATTCTCTTCTTGAACCCCAATCTGATTTGCTACCTCAAGATTTTGTGTCGAAGTTGGTCCAACAATTCAATCCTTCTACTTGTGAGATTGTCATCAGCCCAAATAAAGTGTACACTGTTAGGGAAGATATATATGTGGCAAGAGCATTAAAGATTAATCTTGGGATTATCACAATGTCTGTGGAATGCTCATCAACTTGCAAGCTTATGTCTCGAAGATGTTCCCTTGTAGTCCAAAAGTTGTGAAGTGCGTATTGTAGGCAATTTTGAAAGAGAGGAAAAATGGTGAAAGGTTTCAAATGGTCTATGTTTTATTTTTTTGTGCCCTACCATTAAAGATGTCGCTAGACCAAGATTTTATCTTTCCATATTTGATCTACGCTTAGTAAGTTCGTACAAGTGGCCCTCATTTTTGTTGAGATGGTTGGTTGACGAGATTACAAATTACAAGAAAAGAGCGGAGAAGGCTAAAGTCAGTGTTCCCGGTGTTGGAGGTTGTCTGTTTATTTTAATGATAGGCGAATTTCGTTCTTTTATGTAGTTATTTTTTGCATGGACCATCTACGTTTGATTGTTTGAGTGTTTAATTTGTAGTTGATCTATTTCGACCGTGTGGCGATGGACGTTCTGGTTGAAGAGGAAGGGCGTTCTCTAATTTTTAGATGTACAAAAGATCTCATTGACAAACGCATAAATAAGGTAGTTTATGTACTTCCACATCAGAAGTTTTTTCCTTTGGTCGTCTAAAATATCCGGTAATTTTTATATTTTTGTAATGAACGCATCGAATTTTGATCCACGTGTCTATTTGTTTGTTGAAACTTATGTTAGTGTATTGCACTTGTAGGCTTCTATGGGGCCTTACAAAGCATTGAAGGACCGGGCTCATGCAATGGTTAGGAAGAGACTGGAAGACTTTGAAGACTTGGACGAAATAATAACGGGCAATGCGCCGTAGAACTCTCCTCCCCCCACTTTAAATACATTTTCCGAGCATGGGCGCAAATTACGTAAAAAGGTAACTGACGGCCTACCGGACATACCCCATGAAGCCCAATTCAAATCTCCCTCTGTTCTAGCAGAAAAACCAAATGCTGGTGGTAGGTTGAACTTTTTGAGAACGAGGTTAAAGGGAGTTCGTCAACCTGCTTATAGGTACCAATTTGGTAACCAATAGATAGATTGTATTAATCACATAACTTCAATCCTAACGCAAATGGCAGGCGATAAGAAACTCCTTTTGTCATTGAACAAACTATGAAAAAAAAACTCACTTGACTAATGATGATAAAAGGTGGTGGGTTTATTTACATTACCTTTCATGAAGTGAAAAATATCTAAGTTTCTTTTCAGTAAATTCTACGAGTTATAACACTTGGCAAGATTGTAATACATCTTGTCCCACCTTTTGAATGGATACTAAGAATTAACCCAATATTGAGAACTATTCTCTACGAAGCAACTTTGTTAAATATACATGAAACAATGGTTTATCCCTTACATAAGCCCTACCCGTGAGCATCTTCAAAGCTATGTCTTTCCGATTATCCTTAGAACATTTCGATGTTACAAATTTGCTAAAATTCTCCTTCAAGTGACCAAGCACCATGCGTTATATTTTCCACTACACACATGTATAATATCCTTCAACAATGATTGATTTTGATCGGTGACCAACGAAACCGAACTACCGGCGGAAAGCTTCTTTAAATTTTGGAGAAACTATAACGAATCCTTGTCATTCTCAGATGACCCTTTCATGTAAACTGCAATTTTAAAACTTTATTCCCTCTAATTTGATTTAATTTTTTTGTCCCTTCCCCTTCTTTATTTAGAATCACTCAATTTTTGTTTTTCTATTCTGGCACCCACATCAAACTCTTTATTCCTTCTCCTTCTCTAATTTGAAGATAAATTTTTTTTAATAATCCCTACATCAAACTCTCTATTCTTTCCTCCTATTTTTCAAAATAAATAGCGAATCCTTAGTTTAGGAGACAGTCCTAACATTTTTTTATTTTTTCTATTCTCTTATAATATTTGAATTAAATATTAAAAAAAGAATATTTTAATGAATAGGGATAGATTAGAGAGTCTGATGCAGGATATATTATAAAATATGATTTCTTAAAATAGAAAAATAGAATTTTCTGTCTAATTTGACTATATTACAAAATATGATTTCTTAAAATAGAAAAATAGAATTTTCTGTCTAATTTGACTATATTACAAAATATGATTTCTTAAAATAGAAAAATAGAATTTTCTGTCTAATTTGATAAAGAGAGCTTTTATATGTGAATTTACTCCCATCACCATCATCTCTCGTGCTCGCAGTCGGACCGCGAACAAGTTCTCCGTCTTCTTGGTAGGGAACCTCCAATTTCCAACATTTCCTTTGACGTTCACTGGAAGTTCAAGTCGCACGCAAGTAGTAGTACATATAAAAAAACAAGAATGCGTTATTCGCTGATGAAGGACCTCGGCAGGGTCGTTGATGGCCTGTCCCTTATCGGCAAGGAGGTGGTGAAACAATCTCAAACCCACAATCAAAATGGGGATTTGCGATCCCTAATTACCAAAGCAATCCTCACCGTTACAGACCTCTCCGGACTCACCAGTGGCAAGGTCCGGGACTTCGTTAGCCCTCCTCCAAATACTAATTATAATTCCCAACAAACGAGCATCGTGTACTTCGCGGTTGAGGAGAGGCGGGACCAAGCTGCCCCCGATCCCTCAATACATCCAACATCACCAGTACCACCACCACCGCCGCCGTTGCCTTCTGACGTTGATAGGATAGGAACGGTCTGGGGCTTGAGTTCGACAACCAACGGTAATTGTACTACTGATAGCAGTCCTCCGCAGAGTGGTGGAGAGCCGGATAACGTTGCTAAAGACGACGGTTCGCCGACTTCCGTGGATAGTATTGCTGTTGACAGTGATGGAGCCAAAGAAGAAGCTGCTTCTTTACCGACCGCAACAGCTAAGAGACACAGGAGGCCAAGGGAGAGGAGAGTTCCTTCTACGCCTTTTTCTAGGGCTCTTGGGTAAGAATGTTTTTTGTTGGGTGAATGAGGCGTACTATAGAAACAAGTATTACAGATGTCAAGAGCGCATACTACAGCACATGAAGATAAGCGCCTTTGCCAATATAAATAACTAGTGCAGCTCAAAAACACTAGAAGGTTAGACCTTTCTGAAATGAGAGTGCAAGAATACTTGATCTGGGCATAACGGGTTAGGAGTTCTCTGCAATACTTTGAAGTTTATGTAGTTCATTCCCCACCTTATATAATAAACCGTGGTTGCCCAAGCAATACTTCAAGTAATGTTGTGAAAATGTCTGGCGCTAAACTTGCCAGTGCATCAGTTGATTTCATTACGGCAGGCATGAATGTCGCATGATAAGGCTTAAGAAATGCAAGCACAGGGATCAAATCACGAGCCATAAAGATCTGAAAAGAGCAGCCAAACCTGACTGATGTATCTTGTGCATTGCAGAGTCGACCATTCCCTAGTCCGTCGATTTCATTTCTTATTCCCTAGTACCAACCTCATACAATCAAACAATGCCTAGGAGTACTAGTTGGGAAGCAAACCAGCTTGTGGCGAGCCACAATTGGGTTATATATACTTCTATCGAGTTAGCTACCCGTCTTGGTTGTCGAAAGATTCTCATATTTTTGTCTTGGTTTTACACACATTCAATAATAGTATTTTGTTGTGAGGTTATGTTATACATCCTTACTTCTCTTAGGCTGGTGCTTTCTGTTGAGCCTTGCACCTAACACCAAGATGTTCATGCCTTAGCATGCCGTGAGCGGGTAGGCCATGAACTATGTATACCAGAAGCTAATTGCATGACACTTTGTGAAGAACCCCATTACATTACTTATCTCCTGTTTGGTTCTCCTGGTAGTATTTTTTCCAATTATCTTAAGAATGGATCAATTTGCTTAAAATGTTTGTTTGGTAGGTCGTCAAATATGTCAGATGTTTTCGTTTGCAAACGTCGCCTAATTGTTCGTCCATTCTACTAGAGACAATTACACCATGTGTCCTTAGCAAGTGCCGTCTACTGTTGAACTTTTATGTGAAGCTAATTTTGAGTCAATACTATATTGGTCATAATTCGGTACCTCTTCCATTACAAGTGTTAGAAGTATTCTCAATTCTCCTTGGTGTTGTGCTGGAAGTTTTCTCGATTCTGCTTTAGGTTGTGTAGAATTGTGTTATTTCTTTTGTACCTATGCTCATGAACAAGTTTTTTTCTTCTGTACTGCATCATGCCATCATGACGGCCATGTTAAAACCCATCACGTCTAATGTTGTTGGAGTTTTAGAGTTGTTTATTTATTTTCACCATTTACTTTAAGTACAACTTGTATATTAATCAGTTTGGTTGTATGCGTGTTAGATTAGCTATGGAAGCAATATACTTGTTAAGGAGATTAGTTGAGAATTATAGAGATAAAAAGAAGGTCCTTCACATGGCTTTCATAGACTTAGAAATAGCTCATGGTAAGATGCTTAGATAAGTTCTATGGAGGATCTTGGAGAAAAAGGGTTGGATGAAAGGGAACATCGATATGGTTAAGGATGTGTATGCAGGTGCTAATACTATTATTAGATCCTCAATAGGAGAAAGAAGCAAATTCCCAAGTAGGATTTAACCAAGGGTCCACTTTGAGCGTTTATCTTTTTGCCGTAATTATGGTTGATGACTATACATATGCAAGATGCTACCCATGGTGTATAATGCTTGTGGATGACATTTTCTTAGCAGAAGAAACTGGAAGGGGTGTTAATGTTGAATTAAAAACTCGAAGAGAAGTATTGGAGTCCAAAGTATTTAGGAACAGTGCGAGTAAAAATGATTACATAGAATGGAAGTTTAATGGTAGTCGAAATACTAGTGTTGACAAAATGACCCTTCAAAATTAGGAATTCCCAAAAAGAGTGTGTTAAGTATCTTGGCCTTGTTAGTAAGGACGGAGGGGTTGTGTATGACATAAACATAGGGTACAAGTTGGATGGATTAAGTGGTGGAGTGCTTTGGGAGTGTTGTGTGACTGCTGGATACCTACGTTGTTAAATAGTTGCATCATCGAAATTTAGTTCCCCACCAAGATTTACTCAATTGTCAATGGATCACATCTCATTGTTTATGGTGGATAGATACTGGATTAACCTGGATCTAAAGGGGTTTGGATTTATGTAGCGAAGACTCGAGTAGGAGTATCGGATATAGGTTTATATCTGGGCTACGTACTCTCCTAAACCCTTAATCTTGTCATTCTGTGATGTGTATCCAAAAATTGGGTTAGGGTATTCATGAACATTGGTAGATATTGTATCGAGTGTGCTGTTTTGACATAAGACATTACTGTTTGGGAATGATCTGGGAATTAAATGAGCTTTAGGAGGAAAAAATAAAGGATTTCTATCTTCCACCCACGTGACAAACTATAAATTTTTCTTTGCCATCAAATGTGAGATGCTTCGTAAAACTTGAGGATCCAAGTGTCCAGCATGGTGCAGTTGTTGGACATATATCCTATATCTTTACCGTTGTCATATCCCTACTTTAGTTGAAGTACGGTTATGTTAGAAATTGCAAGGCCTCCAACCTAAAATTAATGGGCCATAGGTGGAGTTTTTAACCTTGCTGAGTGAATTTGAGAATTCATGTGGGATAAGTCTCTAACACTCCCCTGCACATGTGGCTTAGTTGCATGTGAAAGTGATTGCCTAGAGCTGACAGAGAAACACATTCAGGGCGGAGGCTTTACGTGGGAGGCCACCCACGATCCAACACTGCTACATTGTAGAAATTTGGAAGCATCCAACCTAAAAACTAATTGGCTATGGGTGAAGTAACTTTTTGAATAGGGTAACCAAGCTTAGGTGTATTAGAGGATGTGAGACAAAACTACTAGTTGGTAATATGTATATGGGTGTCTATTTCACCATTCTACTATGTAGTTGTATATCTATATATATTCAATGCGTACCAGATGTGTCCTAGTTCAAGAGAATTGACATGTCTTTGTGTCCACGCAGTTTCATTTTTGTGTCCTTTAGATGTATACGTTCTTCTTAGATATACGCTGCTGGGTACCTGGGTCCAATTCCTAAAAATTTTATGCTTTTGAAATTGAGACAACGAGTAATCTATTAGTTACAACTGGTTCTTTTCCTGCCTTTGTTTCCTTATTGTAGACATAGAATTTAATTTAGCACCAACTGTTGCATATTACCTCTCACGCTAGTTTTCAGTCTCACTGCATCATTCATGTATGTGTAGTTACAACTGGTTCTTTTCCTGCCTTTGTTTCCTTATTGTAGACATAGAATTTAATTTAGCACCAACTGTTGCATATTACCTCTCACGCTAGTTTTCAGTCTCACTGCATCATTCATGTATGTGTAGTGCAAACAAAGGTATTTTACTGTTCTTTCTTATCTAAAACATACCTTAGAGATGGCATGCAGATCCACAAGTTATGAAATTGGCAGTTGTGCATAATGTTTGCTCACTCTTCCGACAATCATTTGTTAGAAATTACTAACCTATTTTGAAGGTTTGCTGGCCTTGGAGCTGGTCTTGCGTGGGGGACATTCCAGGAATCTGCCAAGAGGCTTCTCTTTGGTATGCGTGACTCACAAGAGAAGCAATCTGTTGTTTCCCCATTCTTATCCGAAAGAAATGCAGAACGTTTGGCTCTTGCACTGTGCAGAATGCGCGGAGCAGCACTTAAAATAGGGCAGATGCTGAGTATTCAAGATGAATCTGTTATACCTCCTCCGGTATTTTTAACCTTCTACATTGTTAATGTTGCTTGCTATGCATATAACAGGGTCATCCTACATTCCTATTCAAGGGCGTGGCCAGTTAGTTTTTCCTTTTCTTTGGAACTGACTAGTGAAATAAGTCCCAAGTGTTCCTTTTCTTTGCAACTGGCCAGTTGAATTTCTAGATCCTTTTGTGGATTTTTAGAATCCACTTTTTCATATAGACTTGAAGGCCTATCTGTTATTGGCTACTCTTGATGTCTATCATAGTTTTAGTGGCTTTATACCATAAATGGGATGCATCATCTTTACTTATCAGGAAAATAGAAATATCAACTACACATTACTGGTGACATTTTCGTTTATAGTGCCGCCAAGTTACAAGGTTACTTTCAAAAAAAGTACAATAGGTAGATGTAGAGTGCCTATTAAAGCGACTACCAACCCAGTTGACATCACTAAAACTGGTCGTAGACTAAGCGTCTGAACGGCAATTTGTTAAACTCTGTCCAATTGCAGTCTTCAAGGTGAGGTTGACGAGGAACATGCAATGAACTCGTGTTAATAATCTTTGGACGAGTAACAAGGGTATAAAAAACTTGGTAATAATCGTCAACAATGGCTGCATTCAGTCAAAAGCTCATCATTCGGCATCCAACTGAACATCGGAGTCCAGATGAGCATCAATAGGTCGCGCACCTAGAACTAGAAGGCCAGTCTCCCGAAGATAATATCTTGAAAAGAATTGGATCACTTTTTTCGGGGTTAATCCTACCTTCTTTCCTATGCATTTCTTAGGGCTTTCGGGTATGCCACGTCGCATTCCAGATTATCCACTAAACCTACACATCAATCTCATGCATCTCTATGCATTGACATGGCTTGGTAACATGACCAATAGGAAAAGAACTCCCACATTTTTGTAGCTGAAACGTCAGCTCACATTAATCAAGCATTTTTTTGCTCTCTCTCTCGCTCCAATTTTCATTTCTCCTCTTCAATCATAGACAAACCACCCACAACTACAAACTTCCTTATTGTTGGACGATCATAATTCAGAGTTCTTCTCTCCAGTGTAATAGCTTTGAATTCATCAAAGCCCCTGTGGTCTGCTTGGCATTGCATTGATTAAGTTGATTGTGTTTGTGCGAGCCAAAAGTTAGACGGGTAGCATTTAAGAAGACGAAGACAATACTTCATCTTCTCCCTAGGATCTACCTGAGGAAGAGGGTTTTTTACTTTATTCGTGGAACCTTGACTCCAAAAGTAGTTCAGTAAACAAATTAAACAAAATAAATTCGATATTTAGAAAGAATCAAACAAAAATTCAAGGTAGGGAGAGAATTTGAATTGAAAAGATTGTTGAGAGGTAGTTGCGAGAGAGGCAGTAGTGCAATCGTGGGAAGAGAGGAGCGTCATGAGGTGGCTCGCTACAGAAAGTAGGTAGAGAGAAAAAAAGAGAGTACTTGAAATTCGGTTCTTTTCTTTTTTTTAGTTTTTTGACTGGCATGACATTGCATAAATTGTGTGTAAATTAGTGTGTTTGTATAGCACTGATATGTCTAAGAACAAGCATTCATGATACCTAGTTAATACAGGGTCAAGAACAAGTAAGCGGCTGTGTGAAAAAGTTCTGTGGACCCATGGGTTGAGAAGATGAGTGTTGGGTTGGGAGGTTGAGAATCTCTTTCTTGAGCAAGTAGGTTGAATTGCAGTTAAATTTTGATCAACCCTACTTGGCTACTTGCCTATTTACATGTAAACAGGACATGTATCCTGCACGTTACCCTAACTTATTTAAACTACCTAATTAAAGTATTAAACCAAGATTCCACTCCATCCCGTGCTGTTGTCTTCTCCATCAGTTCTGTAGTGCAAGCGTGCCCGAGCCACCACTCTCAAGAACCGCCCTAATGTTAGTTTCCGCTATCCACATTTTGAAGTAGCAATATAAGGCTCCAAACTCTGCCAAAACTATCCCATAAATACCCAATCCACGGTGCCCTGGTATAAGCTTAGCTTGGGTTGTAGAAAGCTTTCTACCCAAAAAGAAAAGATTAGGACAAACCGAATATGGGATGTGTAAATTTAGCAGAACTTGAAATAGAAAGGAGATATGGGTATGAGACACATCAGAGTGACCATATAGATGTGATCCACATAATTAAATCAGGATGGATAAACTTGAGCAGTGATGAGATTAGTAGGCCTTTGTGGTAAAGTGGAAGAGTCCAATTCCTATTAAGCTAAAGGAAAGTATTATGATATCCCGCTATGATGCATGGCAAAGGAATACATATTGATTAAGTTATTGTAGCTGAAATGTGAATGTTGAGATGGTTGAGCAGTATAGTGGGAATTTTTTCATTAGATGTGAGTCAATTTTGAAGAAGTTTGAAGCTGTGTTCATTCAATGAAAGGTGACACAGTTTGAGATTTCTAGACCAGTTGATGCACCATTGAGTAGGAGTTACTCGATCCAAATGGAAGGTTGTAGGCAGAACTTGGTTTCAGGTGATTAAAACTGCTACGAGTATGGACCTCGATGAGAACCAATTGGAAGAACTTGATCTATGTAACCGACCTCAATTAACTGAGATAGAGGCTGTTAAGATGTATTAGCTTTCACTTTCATTAACTCCCAGAAATACTACAGATGAACTCTTCTGGAGTTAGCTAAGTTAAACTAATTTATTGGATCAAGGATGTGGATCTTTATCATCGGGTAACTATATGTTTCACTGAGAAAGAGAATAAATTGGAACTAAAGATAATCCTATGGTTTACGGAAAAATCTAATATAGTATAAGTTATAAAAATTTAAATTCAAAAGAAAAGGGTGAAGAAGAAGTGTAAAAATGAAAGAAGCAAACATGGACAAAGTGGTGGGTCGGATGTTGGCCCACTATATGGAGGAGAAAAATAGTTGTCGGTTGAAGGCTTGTCACTACTGATCTTTAAGCTGAAGCCGATAATTTTTCTATTGTTTATTCTGGGGGATTGTCTTATTATCGTATTCATCTATGGAGTCTCGCAGGATTTGTCCAGTAATTTGTTTTGCCTCCCTTCTTCTAGCTTACCATGAGTTGTTGCTCTGTGTTGGCCCCCACTGAAAACAAATTTCAGTTCGTTTGATATCGAAAGTGTGGGATGTTAATTGTTGGTACTTGGTAGCCTAATGCAAGATGGTAATGCTGATCTATAATGCCATATATTTTGTTCCCCTTGTCATATGCTTATGGTTTAAAATCTCAAAAAGAATTTTATGTTGTATTTTTATGGTGCAATAAAACCAAGAGTACAACCCTGAGCAGAAAGGATAAGTGAATCCTGCAGTTTTTCTTCTGAGTGAACTGTTCTTTGGTTACTAATTTCCTTTACTGAAATGGATGAAAATAATTTCACCTGTTGGTTCCAGGGCTGTGTGATAACTTTATCTTTTGTAGATCTTGGCTGCATTGGATATTGTCCGTCAAGGTGCAGATGTGATGCCAAGGAGTCAGCTGAATCAAGTTTTGGATGCTGAATTAGGTCCTGACTGGTCATCAAAGCTGATTAGTTTTGATTATGAGCCAATGGCTGCTGCAAGTATAGGCCAGGTGATGAAGGATGTTGTTTTAATGTTACTGAATAATAGTGTTTTGTTATCGGCTGCTTCATTGTTTGTATCCCCTTAACATGCAAGCTTCATCTTAAACACTTCATGGCGGTGGTTTAAGGCTGGAGTATATGTAACTGTTAGAATTTTGCTACTATTTTTTTACAATAGTACGTGTCCTTATGTTACTTGTTAATGCTATAAGTGCCTTATATGCGGGTAATGAAATACAAACAGAAGATGGAGACCAATTGTACATTGATTGAAATAAAATGAATAACAATGACCGTAAAATACTGAGCTAAGTCCACAATAATACAATTTTCATTGGAAATGATATTCATACAACAAATGAACAAATATTTGGATGGATATATCACAATGATAACGAATTGTAATGTGTAAACTTTTTGAACTACTGATGTGTTAAGTGTTGCACAATTTCGATTAACAAAATTAATTAACTCTGTATTTGACAATAGAATGGCGCGATAATATAGAATAACCCCAAAGATGGAATATCGGGTTTTGAACTGTCTTCATCTGTGTGAGCAAATAAGAAAGGTTGATTTCTCATTTTAATCTTTCTAAAGGCCGTAACTTCGCAAATCTACAAATGAGGGTCATAGTGGTACTAGGGTGGTATTTTAGGGGTGAATAGCAGAATGCTACTTAGTAGTAGATTGAAGAGATTGATGAAGAGGGGACTCCTATCATTCCCACTCACTGTTAGGATGCGAAATAGGTCCCTTGTTTTCTGACAAGAGTAGTTCTAGTCTTCTTGCTCCTAGGTAGAGTGTGCGTACATATCAAACAGGCAAGATGCAAAGATCAATTGATCAATATGATCTTGGGCGTGGATGGTTGACAGCCGCCTCCTTCTCCTGGAAGTAGGGCTGCAAACGAACCGAGCCGTTCGCGAGCTTGGCTCGGTTCGGCTCAATAAGGGCTAGGCTCGTTTTAGTTAACAAGCTGACCTCGAGTTTTAGGCTCGTTTCGTAAACGAGCCGAGCTCGAGTCTCGAAAGCTTTGTTCGGCTCGTAAAACCTTGACTCATTGTAGAGGCTTGACTCGTTTTAGAGGCTTGACTCGTTTAAAGAGGCTCGTTAAGTGAATGAGCTTAGTTTAGCTTGACACGGCCCAGCTTGTTTACAAACAAGGCGAGCTCAAGCGTGAATTTGAGGCTTGTTTAGTTAATGAGCCGAGCTCGAGCACTTCAAAGCTTGGCTCGGCTCGTTTGCAGCCCACCTAGAAGCTTTCCAAGAGGGTTGGTGGCGTGGACACCAGATTTCCGCGCGTATCTAGTGTCTTTATGGCTAAATGATTGTGGGTCCATATGATTTATTATTATGTTGTTTATCTCATTTGTTTTTGGGTTTTAAATCCATTTTTATTTGTTATATGAGTTCTATCTTTATTCTTTTTTAAACTGTTGTAGAACTGAAGTATAGCGGCAACAAGGGGAGAATTGGAATCCACACTAAATCAAGAAAAGTTTTGTTCATTCACGCGTCTATCAGCGTTGTCCTCGGTCGTTGCGTCTTTGTGCTTTCCATCATGGATGTCAAGGTCGAGGGTTTGATTGTTTGAAAGAGGCCATAGGTTTAAAACCAAGGTACCCAGTATCTTCCAAGAGGTCAAGAGTGTATTTCCTCTAGGATAGACTGATACTTGCTCTAGATCGAACACCTTTAATTCCAAGAAAATACCGGAGCATCTCCAAATCTTTGGGGTGGAAACTAGAACAAAGGTGACAGGTCAAAATCTGGATTCCGTGACTATCACTATTCAGTAATAACAATATCATTCACATATACAATCAGAATCACAATGCCTTTGTTGCTGCGTTTGAAGAATACAGAATGATCAACTTGACTACGAGCCATGCCATCAGAAATAATCGAGCTGCTAAATTTATCGAACTAGGCTCTAGGAGACTGTTTGAGTCTATATATAGATTTGTGAAGATGACACACACTCCCCCTTGGACTCAAAACCGGGTGGCTGAGCCATATAAATAGTCTCAAATAAATCCCCATGCAAAAAGGTATTTTTGACATCGAGATGATGGAGTGACCAATCAAGATGGGCCACAAGCGAGATAATAATGCGAATATAGTTGAGTTTAGCAACCGGGGAAAAAATCTCGGTATAATCAAGATCATAAGTTTGTGTGAAACCTTTGGCCACAAGGCAAGCTTTGAGACGGTCGATAGTGCCATCAGGGTTGTGTTTGATGGTGAAACGCAACGGGAACCAACAATATGAGTCCCTAAGGGCCTGGAAACGGCAATTGATTCACGTCCAAAGCATGCATATACTCTTGCGTAGCAGATCACCATCCAAGATGAGAAAGAGTATCCTAGTAAGACTTGGGAACAACAACCGAGGAAAGAGACACAGAAAAAGCTTGAAATGAAGGAGATAAATGATCATATGAAACAAAGTAGGAAATAGGGTGAGAAGTGCAAGTACGCGTACCTTTTTGCACAATAATTGGTAGATCAAGAGTGGAGTCTTATGAAGGCAGATCCGCAGACGGCAAGGGAGATGGTGGAGGAGAATGAGAAACGTCCACAGAAGCAAGAAGAGTAGGTGTATTGTGTTGGCGACAAACATAGATCTGAGTAACTGGCGAGCGAGGTGGAGGAAGCACTGAGACACATAAAGGAGCAATCTCAGAAACATCTGAGAGCTGGACTGACTCAAAAATGATTAGATCTTGTAATTGGTGACCTTCTTTGGAATAGTAAGGCCCAATATCAAAGAAAGTGACATCGGCACTAACAAGTGCTTGTGTAACGAAGGCCTATAGCACTTGTAGCCTTTTTGTGTGCGAACACGATTAGGGTGTAGATTAGGAACAAAGGAAACACACCAAAAAATTTGAGAAGGAAGAGGAAATGACTATGTCAGGAAACATAACTTGAAAAGGAGATTTGCCTTTTAAAATACGAGATGCCATTCGGTTTAAGAGAAAACTTGGAGTGAGAACTATTAGATGCAAATGCAAAGGGAAAGGTAAGAATGCTATCTTATTATTCAAATGGAGCGAGAACTATTAGGTCATGTTTATCTTTTATTTTGATTGTTATCTCTTGGGCCTATTTAATGGAAGTTGAAAGAGTTTATGAAATAGTTTTCTTGTATATTCTTCTCTTAGGAGGAAGCACAATATATAGTACAGTTTACATACTCAAAATGGAAATTCAAATCAATGTACAAATCGGTTACAAATCAACCATAATTCTATGTTCTTAAAATACCTCTAATTGAATCCCTAGCTATCTCCAGTTGAATCCCTAATTATACGCCTTCCATATTAAACAGTCAACAATGGACAACAAGATGTTTATTGTGGATTCCTAGCGGTTATCCCCTGTGTCTAGATTCTAATTCTCCCCTAGGTGTGGATTCTAAGCGGTTATTATCAGAAAACCCATCCACGAAAGACATCAATGTGTGCAACCCTTTTTGAATATTCGGTGACCATGAGGAAATATGTGGTGATTTACTTAGTGATTTCTTCTTTGATTTTCAAAATCCAGTCAGGCTGGATTCTTCTTAATTTCTGGTTAACAGGTTTAGCATCAGGGAAAAGCAGTATTCGGTACTCTACTATTTAGGGATCAATCCCAGGCATGTCCTCGTGTGACAAGCAAAGATGTCTGGAAATTCTTTTAGTAAAAAGCGAGTGATGTTTTCTCATTTGAGTTTTCTCCCGGTGTGTGTGAAAAAGAGTGATGTACTCATTTTTGTTCGGTGATATGTTGGTCCGTGTATTTCTTAATGGTATCAATTTGTAAATGTGTTAGTTGATCAGCACGTTATCCTGTGTCTATCTCTGAGAGAGAGCTTTGATGGGTTCAGGGTGATTCTAGGTATCCACTGTATGGTTTTAGTATCATCACGAGTGTTGTCACTCCATTTCCTTTAATAATGAATGTTCATAATAGAAGACATGGTGTAGACAATTCTTTGAGAAAATGAGTTTGTCTGTAGTCAGCTTGAATGATGAGGGATAACAAATGACGTTGAAATAAAAACTCCTTAGCAAAAGGAAAGGTCATGGATGTACTAGAATCGGGGATTAGGAAGTTGAGAATTTTGATATATAGTAGGGCTTACTATGGTCAACTAGAAAGAGGCCAGCCAGAAAATTAGTTTCAACTTCTATGGAATATGGTTAAATGGAATACGAAGGGACTTTGGTCCAAAAGTAGAAGAAGGTGATGAACAGTGTTTTGAATAAGAATAGCTTGGAGTATGTGATACTCCCAAAAACAAAATTTGAACAACTAAGAGATTTGATGGGAGCATTGGGTGAGTAGACATTGGGTGATACTCCCCGACAATGGCGCCAAAATTTGATGTTTTCATTTACGCACCAAAAATAAATTTATAAAGCCTCGGTTTAAAGCTAACCCGAAGGATAGTGAAAAGACCAGGACGTCCACGGGAAAAGAAAAGGTAAACTACGATATTTTTAATTAATTTCTCATTTGATTAGAAAATAAGAGAATAGTTTTAATTTTGATCAATTAAACTAAAGTAAACTAGAAAATGAGTAAATTTTTGGAAACAAGTGAGAGAAGGGACTAGAGTTTCAATTCTACCTTCCCCTTGTAATGTAACTGAAGCAAAAGTTAGGGTTTCATTCAACTTATAAACCAAACCACCAATAGGGTATCAATTCCTATTGGTTATCCCCAAAAATATTCTCAAGACCCGTACTCCGTATAGACTATTTCAACACAGCACGGATCGTCTCACTAGAGGAGACCAACGGCACGATCCATCTTACAGAAACTATCGCGAAACAATTAAAACAATTGTGTGAACGTGATTGATATCATGAATACAAACACACAAATCAATAGGAAAAATATGTTCTTTTATAAAAACAATATGAATCACCAAAGTCATACATTTATTATTGAATAAAAACCCAAAAAATTAATCAATTACATTACTTGGAGAAAGTTTTCTTATTCCCCTAGCCGAAGCGCCTAGCCACTCATGGATGTAGGAAGCTCCAAGTCTCCAATAATGATCGCCATGAAAATATTGAACTTGCTTGATCCGTAGTCAAGGAGTGAAATCGCTATCTTTAGCTTATATTCTAGCTTCTCTCTGCCCCCTTTAAAGTAGAGAGGAGGGAGATTTATATAGCGCTCCTCTTGGAGTGTCTATTCATCTTTTTCCAATGTGGGACAAAAGAATAAAAGTAAATCTTCTAAAAATCCCATTTTTAGTTTTGTAGCCCACTTTCAGCTCACTTTTGACCTTCGAAGCAGTTGAATTTGAGAAAGTCATGAACTAGAAAGTTTTAGAAAATCGAATTCCCTTTCCTATGCCGCAAACCTTGCATCAATCGGACACCCAAGTTTAGAGATATGGCCAAAATACTGAATGCTGTCTACATAGATCCCTATTACAGAATTGTATGTTTTTGCTTTCAATTTTGCTTGGGCTTTAATTTCTTTGACTGAATCCATTCCTTGTCTTTCAACTTTTGCAAAATTATTTTCCTTTATTTTTTCATCAACTGACTCTTCCGAATGAGCTTAACTTCCAATTTTGTGTAATTGGGTACGAGGACTTATAATCATAAAATTCACTAATCAAGATTCAAGTAACTTAGTAATATGTCTAACAAAGGCAAGTTAGCGGGCTTTAATGTGAACATTTAAGCCCTTATCAGTAGGCATTGGAATGAAGATTGTGTGCCCAATTGTGGTGTATCAAGGGCTCTTTTTGTTGTTTGTTTCTGAGGGTAAAATAATGGTGGCTGGGGTCTAGTTCCAATTAGGTTTAAGATTTGTAAAAGAGCGATGATGGTTGACATAATGTGTAGTTCTACTAGTCTTAAAGTGAGGAAGTATTTTGTGTGACGAGTCAGGAAGTTTAGGCATGGTCTCCTAATCGGTGTTTTTCAATGTTGTTAGGCTAGTTTTTCCTAACAGAAAGCATGCAAGTTTTTATGCTTTGATTAAGGAGTTTGTTTTTAGTTGATCGTCCATAGTGAATACATGCTTTACTTCGTTCTTTTTGCAGAATTTGCTTTGCAATAGGATGGATAGGTACGCAAATTAGTTTGGGACTTAAAGCAAATGTTTCCAAGTGCGAGACAAGAGTCAAGACGGCTACTTCGTTGAGTTGTATCCGACCATTGTCCTATGGTACTAGAAACTTTTCCTTAATGATGCTGTAGTCACATTTGATTTGCGAATATGTCGTTTGTTCACCATTCACTCAAGACATGCTTTTAGGAGCAGGGTTTTAAGATTGTAAATAGACATAAGTTGGTAAAAGATAAGTTAAAGGTTTGGAACAGGGAAGTCAATGTAAGAGGGGAATGATGACATCATGAAAACGATTGATGAATTAGGTGGTCTAGAAGTGAAAGATGCGTTGCCCCTGTAATGGAAAGAACATCTGCAGACTAGATAAAAAAAACCTCCGTTTCAGAACTGAACGGGAAACTTTCATCGTATTCGGCTCCTCCTTTTTGTGCCTGGTGAGAATAATACATGGACTCAAAAGATGAAAATGATCTTATTAATTGATGAAGAGGTGGTTTATAGGAAAGGATTTTTATGGAGCCGACATGTAAAATTAAAATGGTTACAAGCTATGAAGCATGAACGTGCGAAGATGATAGAGGACACAAAAATTGTAATAAAATAAGGACACAGACATATGGAAACATGGACTAATTAACACACTCGTGTCTCCAAGCATGTCCCCGACATGTTTACAGATAGAAAAATTAAAGGGAATTTTTAGTTACACCCCTTCTACTTCAAGCAAGTGGCAGAGGCACCCCCTCAACTATATTTTTAGGCATCTGCACCCCAGTTCTATGAACCAGTGTGAGACGTCTAGTTCCATTAACAAAATTGTTGAAAAGACCAAAATCTTCATAATTTACCCTCACATCAAATTAGTTGCGAACCTTCCCTCCCTCTCCACTAGAACTGACGATGAGCTGGGAATGGTGGTAAATTGATCTGGGAGAAGCAATGTGAGTTGAAACTAAGAGATCCAAGGTCTAGACTCAGAGAAAATTCGAACAAAAAGAAATTGTTAATGTTATCCAAAACTAGTCTAGAATGACTGAATGAGTGATCCATGATTTACCCTCACTGCCTCCATTTTCTCAAGTTGTTTCAGCTCCTCCTGTATCAAGGGTTTTATTAAAAAAATGTTGGCCAAAAAATACTACACAGTTTAGCCATGTGTCAGCTAAACTTACAAGGACCCATAGTAATCTCCCATATGAAACTTCATCAATGACTTAATCACCAAGATTGCCCCCCGCTGCCTCCTCTCTCACATCAGACATTCCATAAAGCACCAATTGTTGTTCAATATATAGGGATACATTTGTTCTTCTAGATTCATAATGGGAAAATAGCGCATTGACATGCAAGAGAATGTTACTAAAACGAACAACATGGTTAGCAATGAATTTGGAGATCAAGGTTGCCAAATCACTCCACACGAGAAGATATAGTGAGAAATCAATTGGCAGGCGTTAAAGTCCTTTTCAATGAGAAGTTTCTTAAATGAAAAGAAATGACCAACTCAATTGCAGTTGGAACCACTTCAAATAAGGCATTAATCTCCACCATTCTATGAGAACTAACCTCCAAGAACCTAGATTCCTGGTCAAGTCACTTCAACTCAGCCGAAATCCGATGCTTCCCTCGCATATCAGCCGTGGTTCAAATCTGCTATTTCTCAGAACTACTATGTCTAAAATATCCTTTCTTTATATATCTGTCATGAACCCAGAGAAGAATCACACAACAAGCTTGTATACGGCAGTTGTCTTCTCGACTGAGAGAGTTTATGCATTGACTGTTCAGTCTTCTCCCCCTTGTGGGTGTGGCCTGAACAATCTGGACCATGGATCTATTAGAGAGAGAGAGAGAGGTTTGCAAGGGCAACACAGAAATTTAATAAGCACTTTTGGAGGGAAAGTCGTCACCAATGGCTCTGAAACCATTTTTCCGGTCAATTCGAATAGAATTACTAACAGTCTCACATTGGTTGATAGTATATGGGGTGTAGGTGTTTAAAAACATAATTGAGGGGTCTCTCTGCCACTCGCTTAAGTAGAGGGGGTTTAACTAAAACATCCCAAAAAATTAATTGAGCACGTGGAAACGGGGTCCAGTTAGGCGTGAAGGATCGATGAGTTAATAAAAGGCTCAAGGTTGGTCCTGTGCGGTTTGTGGATGAAATTTCTTCCTTCCCTACAAATTTCTATTATTCAGAAGGTTTGGATAGGCCTGCGATTGAAGGTTTATTTGCCCACTTGGGTATAGTTGGGTCATGGGTGGAAAGGATTTGTGAGGAATTAGCAAGTAGGGAAGCTGTTTTGGTTGTAAAAGAAATACTCTTTCATGACAGAGGACTTTACTAGGGAATGTTGATTTTCATTAAATTTGGTCTAATGAGAGTGTTTGCTGAGTTCTTTTGGGTTCGTACACCTTTTGCAATAGTAACTTAAGAGGCATGGTTGTATCACTATGTTTTGCTTCTGAATGCATATATCTGGACAAATTAGTTGTCGGTGGAACCATTAAGGCATCTGTCCGGTTGCCCTTTTTAATGGCATTCTTAGAAGGATTAAAACTGGTGGATCCATTGTGAAACGTGTTCATTTTATTTATTTTTGCTCATTCAAACATCCAATTTGCTTCATTGCATAGTTTGGTAGTGCTGGTAAGGGCTTCCATGCTTGATTTTAGTGACTAGCATTTTATTTGCATTTTTAGTTCATTTTTTTCATATCTGATGTCCACTACATTTCATCATAGGCCTCGCATGTCAATTGCCATGTATGTCTTTTCTCACAGTTCCATTTGTCAGGTGCATCGAGCAGTTGCAAAGAATGGTTTGCATGTCGCAGTCAAAATTCAGTATCCTGGTGTTGCGGATAGCATTGAAAGTGACATTGACAATGTGAAACTGCTATTAGACTATACAAATCTTATTCCTGAAAAGCTTTTTCTGGACAGAGCTATGAAGGTAAACAGCAGGCAGGGCAGAAAAGTCTTTTGAGTTTGGCATTTTGCTTATACTGCAAAGAGTGATGTTATTTACTACATCAGGGGAATGTATTGTTCCATTATGTTTCTTAAGATAGGACTCAATGAGGTCTCGTTAGGAGGGTTGGCTACGGCAATTGTTTAAGTGGCATCCTTTTCATGGTTCTGTATTTTTGCTGAAATCTGTATTGCTTTGGATGGGCTGAGCCCTTGATAATTTCATGGCATAAAGTTCACTTTGGGCTAAGATTGGGAAGGTTTTAGCTTGACTGACGGGGCCGTCTCTACCTAATGTATTGGACATGCATGTAACATATACTCAATTGCGAATTTTAGGTTCTGCTTGCTGATCTATATATTGCTTCACAATTGCAATGTAAATTTAGCATTGGTGGAAAGGAAAAAGAAAGAAGGGAAGAATGGAAAGCTTTTCTTTTTTGAATGAGCAGCCCATACGTCCTAAGTCCTTGTTTTCGCATGTAATTATGCTTGGCCAGATTTTTGTTAGCCTTCTCAATGTGGGATCTTAACCTGAAGTTGTCCTTATCCATGAGAGGTCTTATAGTTGGGCTTCTTCGGAAGAGCTGTGGAATTAGATAGGTTGTTGTTTTCTATAGTGAGGGGAAAAAGGGCTTGCGCAGGCTGATTTTAAGCTTAGGCTGGGTTTTTACGACTAAGGTGGATCCTCTATTGCCTGGCTTTTGGCTTCACTCGGCTCTTTTACCATTGGTTGTTATTGGAGCTTCAACCATTTTACTGCGTATTTGTGAAGTTTTTTCGCCTTTCTTCTTTTTAGCAAATCATCTCAATTCACTTTTTTTATTGTCTCTTCATGATTGTTAATTTTTTTCTTTTCAGAAATGGTGATGTACACATTTATACTATTTGTTTGATATTTATGTTTTGTTTCAGTGTTACCCTTTCTTGTCTTTGTGGATTTTTTCAGAAATATAATAGCACAAAATTCCAGAGAGCGGTTGATCTTTGTTCAAGAATTCTTGAAGTTCAAATTTTCACTGATATTAGCTGAATATTAGATTCTCTTTCTGTTTCCATAAACTGGAAATCTTTTGCCTACCACTGCAGTTTACGTTTCCCCTATATCTTCAGTTTTTTAGCGGGAGTATCTTATATATGCTTACGTTATAATATTCATACTCTGCATATAGTGATATGCAAGCTTTTCTAAGCAATGGTGTATGCTGCTCCCACATCAGCTACTATTAATTTTTGGAGATTTCTGTAGGTAGCAAAAGAAGAATTATCTCGTGAATGTGACTATGAGCTCGAGGCATCAAATCAGAAGAGGTTCCGGTATCTGCTATCCAACATGGAAGGATTTTATGTTCCGATGGTCATCGATGATATTTCAAGTAAAAGAGTTTTAACTACAGAACTCGTTCCAGGTAGTTGTCATATGTAGTTGTGGTATGGTTGCCGATTATGAAGGCTTGGTAATCTGATAATTAAAGCTTTCTAAGTGCGATTCAAAGAATGTGAACAGATTCTTCTTGTCCAATTCAATACAATGTACTCATGCTCTGTGGTGAACTTTAGGTCGTATATGTGATTATTACTTTTTTACGTTCCTATGAAAACTACATGTTTGTGAAACTGACTTCTTTCCTGAGTTTCACTTGGAAGACTGTGTCCGCGAACCATTCTGTGGAATACCACAAGATAGGATTTTCTGTGACCCTTTTTTGAAGAAAAATTCCATATTACTTGAAGTTGCTGCAACTATCATTTGTATTTCCAACCAAACCAAACCAAATGAATCTGAACCTTAGTTCCCAATAAATTGGAGTCCCCTTTCTCCAATGAGCTCTGTTGAGTGTATCACGTTCTGTGATTTCCAAAATACCTTAGTTCCTTTTATACTATCACACGGAAGTCAATTTTAGTCTACCTATCCCCTTAGTGCTACCATCTACTGTAACCATATCACTTCTAACTAGCGCATGGACCAATCTATGATCGTCCAAAACTACCTTAATCTACTTCATGTCATCTTATTTTCCATCAGTATTACCCCTATCATTCCGCACAAGTTTTCACTTCTACATCAATCTCGTAAAATCTTACCGGACATCCATTAGAACATTCGCATTTCAACTACACTCATCATACTCGCATGTTGTTTCTTAGCATCCAAGCAGTCCATGCCATATAACATGGTTAGCTTTACAGCAGTGCGGTAGGATTTCTCTTTCAACTTTGAATGTATCTTGCGATCGCAAAACGCCCAAAATCACTCCTCCTTTTGATTCATCCAACTTGTACCCTATATGAGTCATCATCCTCAATCTCTACATCCTTACTAACAATTGAGCCAAGATGCTTAAAATGCCTTTTTCTTGGTAATTCTTGATTTTGGAGGGTCATTTTGTCAGCACTAGCGCCTCAACCACCACTTAAGTTACATTCCATGTACTCCATTTTGCTCCTACTGATCCTAAATCATATTGACTCCAATGCTTCTCTTCAAGTTTCTTATTTAGCATTAACACGCGTGAAGTTTCATATACCAAGACAATGTCATCCGTAAACAACATACACGTAGGGATAGCATCGTGAATATATCATCATTTCATCCTTTGTTAAGGCAAATAAGTAAGGGCCCAAAGTGGAGCCTTAGTGTAGTCCTACTATGATTGAGAATTTGCTTGTTTCCCCTACTGGGGCTACAATGACAACACCTGCATTCATGTCCACGTATAATAGTAGTCACAACATTTGCATCATGTCCTTACCTACATCAATATTCCCTTTTGTCATACCCTTTGTCTCCAAAACCCACCATATAACGTCGCTAGGCACCTTATAATATGTATTTTTCTAAGTCTATGAACAGCATGTGAAGGTCTTTCTTTTTCTCTCTAACTTTACGGTTTATCTCCTTAACAAGTGGATAACTCTCATAGCTGTTCTACCAGGGCATATACCCAAACTAATTTTCCGATGCCGTTATCATCATTCATAAGCTATGCTCAATAACTCTTTCCACAACTTCGTTGTATGGCTCATCGGCTTTAACACCCCTATAATTGTTGCAACTTTGAATGTTCCCTTCTTCTTATATGTGGATACTAGGACATTCTTTCTCCACTCGTCCGGCATCTCTCTAGTTATAATAATCTTGTTGAAAAACTTTGTCGACTGCACACTTCATTTCACCACGTTCTTTCATACCTCAATAGGAAAACCATATGATCTTAACTTCTTGTCTAGTTTCATCCTTCTCAGCACATTCGCCACATTATGGTTCTTAAGCCTTCCTGCTTTCATCCTTCTCAAAGTACTTGCCACTTTAGACTTTTGTAATATGTATTAAAAACGTATTCTTGGCTCCCACTCCCAGTAGAAACACCCAAACCCTCTTCGTTCAAGAGTATGGCGCCTTTTGAATAGGCAAGACCAACTTTGCACAATCCTAATCTCATGCCAATCATGTTATGTATCACATCTACCTGGTCTCAAGGGCCTCAACAGGTTAAGTGGATGATTTGATTGATATGCGTAATGTTTTTTTTGCATTACTTCTATAGTAGTTCTTAACTGGAGTCATAGTGTTGTTACTGAAGAGTGAAAATCTGTGGGCAACTCCATAGGCCTGAATATGGTGGTGTTACCAGAGCTTTGGGCTATGGTTCTTGTATGGTGGAATATGGCTTGGGTTTTCCCTTGTTTGGTCGTAGATTTGATTCAAGAATGGTTTGGGGCTCGAGTAGGTAAAAAGAAGACAAAATTTTTGGATTTTGATTCCACTTTGTTTGGTGTATCTTACTTATTTAGAGAAAGCGGAATCGTAGATATTTCAATAGAGTAGAGAGACCATTGTACAGGATCACGAGTCTTTTTCTTTTTTCTTTGCATAGTTAGCAATTGAGGAAGGGTAATCGCCTCAAGTCGAAACTATGGCGGCGTCACTTTCTCTATATGTTTGCACCTTCTGGCGTATTCCCCTTGGGAATCTTGCAAGCACCCTCGGGATGGCGTTGAGATCCAGTAGGGTTGACAGTCTTGATCAATTTCTTGATATGATAGATTCTTTTGGATTATGGAGAGGAGGGTAGTGGGTACATGGGTTTGTTTTTTACTTATTTATAGGCTTTTTGATGCGTAATGACCTTTTTATCCTTAATTTTCTTCTGTATATGGGTGGCATCCCTTGATGCCTTTTTTTTCAATAAACTTATTATTTATCAAAAAAAAAAGAGTGATGGGGGTTAGACCTATATTTATAGGAGAAAAGTCACCTAGACCTCGCCTACCTGGTTGGCTAGTAATATTTGCGTCACGAGGAAGAAAGATAGGAATGTCCCTGAGTGATGAGATTTTCTAGAAACATCACATCAGGTTGTTTAGGGTTTCGCTAGCATGGTGAAGATTGTGCAGCCTCGAAACCACTAATGTACTTTGGTCTCGGGGTCCTGGTGGTGACCCTAAGTCCTACCGCTTTGACTTACATCCTTTGATGGTAAAGGCTTCTAGGTGCACCATGGTGTAACCTAGGATTAGAACCCTGTGGTGCGCATTCAACCCATGGTGGCCACTTATGGAGATAACATGAATCGAGCCGCAAAGCATCTACCTTAACATGTGAGCCGAACCGTAGAGCATGTACCTACGTATTCAATAAATATATTGTATGTGTGATAAACGGATGGGGAGTTGTTTCTCCATTTTAACTTAGCTTTCCTATCCAATGTTTCTTTACATCTATTCATCCCTAAGTAACAAAATGTATTTTAAGCTGAAATTTCATTGAGTTGGGTAGAACCATGTTTCCATTTGTTTGTGGTTAATGTTGCATTTTGATCTCACGTGATTTGCCTTGTTACAGGAATTCCAATTGATAAAGTTACTCGGCTAACACAAGAGACCCGTAATTATGTTGGCAAAAAGTTGTTGGAGCTCACTCTAATGGAGCTTTTTGTTTTTCGTTTCATGCAGGCAAGTTTTTTTTCCCTGTAGTTTTCTTCTCCTTAGGTTTGTGTTCATTTTCCTTCTTGTATGTTGTTCTACTAGCTGCCACTTTGCTATTGCAATCCCCAGTGCACTAATGTTGCCAAGTAAAAAAGAAAAATTAGCCTCATGAAAAGATTGCTGAAATACTGTCAAGTAATATAGGTCCCACAATATCACCCATAGAATCATCACCACATACAAAACACACCTCCCTGAAATCAAGTAGGTATATATATGGTTGTGGTGTAACGGACTCACGGTAAATGTAAAAGGAACTACGAGAAAAAAGGAATTGCCGTTTAGGTAAAATAAGATTTGTCTAATCTCTACATTTATCTCTTTCTTTATTCTCTTTTTCTCTTCTTTTTTCCATCAGCCTCTTCTTTCTTTCTTCTTTTACTTTTTCCCAGTTCTCTTTTTATTTTTTCCCTCTTTCTTCTAATGCTCTTCACATCTTTTTGATCCCTAATCAATTGAGAACAGCTGGGGAGTGAGTTTAACAAACAAAAGGCTAACTTGAGTCTCAAATTGGATTCTGGTGGTTAATGCATGAGAGGAAGGATAAAAAGGCGCCAAGAAACAAAGATGGCCTAATTCTCTGTCCTGATCATTCAAGAATATTCTTGGTAAATTGAAGAAAAATCCTAAAGGCGTTTCTGTCATGAACCTTAAAAGTATGTTGGAAATACAAAATGTCTGAGCAAATGTGGGGCAAATTTATGATGCTGTGTAGATTAAGGACGTTTCCTTTTCAACTTGAGGAAGGGCGAGGGGCAAGTGGATCATACTAGACAAAAAAGTAATAAAAAATATATATATAGCTTTATGGGGCTCCAATTGATTGGCAAGCAGCTAGTTAGTAGTTGTTGCTTTAGATAGGTTGCTTTAGCTGGGTTAGAATATGGAAGTTCCAGTCAACCTCCTTTTGTGCATCTCAAAGAGTTGCCTCAAACGCTCAACTGGTCAGTACTTTTCTCAAATTTTGTCCTGATTCTAGGACTCCAGCCCAATAAGCTTCTAAACAAGGGAATCTGATTAAACACATTGGACCTTGTTTTTTATATTTGTTTTATGCTTTTCATTGTTTTTGTTTTTCATATGCAATAGTGTCTGAGCATGCGCATTGGCCATTGTTGTTTTTTCTGGTCTTATACTGGCTTTGCTTGATCTGGTGCAGACTGATCCTAACTGGAGCAATTTTTTGTATGATGAGACCACAAAAACTATCAATCTCATTGACTTCGGAGCAGTTCGGGACTACCCTAAAAAATTTGTCGATGATTATGTACGAATGGTGAGTTCTGCTTGCTTTACTCAAATGAGTAAACAGTACTGGTTTCTGCTTTTAGCCATACTCATTCTTAATTATTCATTTTCTTAACAAAATTATGGGTGAATTGAAACCAAAATTTTGTTACCTTTGACTAGTACTAGTTATGGCGATTTAGTTCCATTTGATAATGACCAATCAAGATCTTAATTTTATGTGTGACGAACTTTGGGTTAGATGTTGGGAGGTAAGCAATTTCGGAGAACATAGAAGATTCTACATATTATTAGATTGTTAACCACCAACTCATTTAAAAGCTTACGCCATTAGAGAGACGTAATTTTGTTATTTATATTCTCAACACGCCTCTCGCGTGTAGCCAGACTCTCTTTCATAAGCGGGCTAAACTCGTGTAAATATCTAATGAATAGGCACGCGGTGAGGTTCAAACACCAGTCCGTTGCTTGCTCTGATACCATTTTACATTGTTAACCCATCTAAAAGCTTAAGCTAGTAGTGAGAGCCATAATTTTATTATTTATATTCTCGATACACACCACAAACGTTGACTTAGAATACTACTATCTGATGAATGTGCTGTTTTCTTTAAGCTGTCATGATTGACTCATAATTAACTTGTTAAGTGAGACGAACTGAAAATATGCCTTTTGCAGAAAGTGCAGAATTAAAATCATCTTCACCAATAAATCGAAGCATGAAAGATGAGCCCTTTCTAGAAATAAGTTCCACAGAACCAAGAAGAATTAAGACTGGTCACCACTTGTATTCATCCCGATGTTACGAGAACATGGATAGTTCTGGTACGAGGACAAATATGGGAACATGGTACACCAAATTTCCTGAATTGTGGTATGATAGGGGTGGGCTTCTATAAATTACCAGTAGTAGAATGTACTTAGTTCACGCTTGACACATCCAGTAAACTGGGCATGAATTATTTTTATTGTATCTTTATCTTTTCATTTTACGACAATTTAGGTTTTATGTGCGAAGGATATTGAGGAAATAAACGGGGAAAACTTTTTGGACCTCTAAATTCTGGAACAAATATATACCAAGTTTCGGAATGTGTGCTCCAGAATGTAGATCACCAGGTTATTGGAGCTAAAAGAATGTGTGTCGATACTTATCAAAGAGATAATTCTGTACCTTGATGAATTGGCTTGTTTAAATACTGATGAAGTACCTTGATACATATAAATGACACTCCGCCTCTCTTCTGAATTTAGCAATGAAAAAGATCTTTTTTATTATATCTTGAATGAGACTACTGCTTCTGGGTCCTTAAATGCAAATGCATCCATCCTACAAGTTGCTCAAATGAGCTGTCTGGTGCTGTAAAATTACTTAGTGGTGGTTCCAAATCAGATTCGTATGTTTGCAATAGTAGTTGCCAGAAAAGTTGCAGTGCATTGTCCAGTATGGAATCTTCTTTTATCTTATGTTGAATGTATTGAGAGACGGGTGAATTGTTTGGATCAGGTTGTTGCATGCGCAGATAGTGACAGAGAAGCAGTGATAGATATGTCACGAAGGCTGGGTTTCTTAACTGGAATGGAGTCGGATGTTATGCTAGAGGCTCATGTCCAGGCTGCTTTTATTGTGGGATTGCCTTTTGCAAAGCCTGATGGATATGACTTCCGCTCCACAAATATAACTCAGAGCATTTCTAATATCGGGGCAACAATGCTGAGGCACAGGCTGACACCTCCTCCTGATGAAGCATACAGTCTTCACCGGAAGCTTTCTGGTGCTTTCCTGGCTTGCATCAAGCTTGGGGCTGTAGTGCCATGCAGGGAACTTCTCCTGCAAGTTTATCAAAGTTACCAGTTTGGAGAAGGTGGTGGTAAGATTTTCACCAGTGCTCCAAATTCACGGTAGTCAAACTCATTTTTCTATTGATTTGTTTTATTCATTCAATAATTTGAGTGCACTTTTGCATTCCAATAATTGTTCTTGGTTGTTTCATATGTAGAATGTTGTGTTGATGAGGTTGTTGCCTTGCTGAAAGAAAATAATAAACTGGAGTACATGAAAGGTTCTGTTAAGGCAAGAGTTAATAGAATTTATTTCATGTGTACCTTTCTTGTTCCTGTTTCATTTAATCTTCAATGCGTCTATGGACTATTAGGGTTCGTGTCATTCAGCCCTAACCTACCGAGCTAGGATTCTAACAACGGTGGAGAGTCCCTTTAACAAGTGCTGCTGTTCACACGATAACAGTGGCAATCTTCTACTACATATCTACAAAAAGTCATGACAAATAATATAGTGGTTTTAAATATTGCACAATCATATGACCATGTATATATCTTTAGAGGATGACCAACTTTTTGAGGTTCACTTCCTTTTTTATTTGTGGTCTGTTAGGTTATTTCGAGTACAAGGGAGATAGGTAGGGCTGGTGATGGGTTGAGAGTTTACAAGTAAACACTTATATAAGAACAGGCATTAAACAATTGCGACCCAAATACAACAGAGAGGCCGTAAACTTTTTCTTTTTAAAAAAGGCTACTACTATACAAGCTACTAACAGAGAAGAAATACACTACTGAATGCCCCTAGAAGTCTACAAGTCAAAGCACCTATTCCCTATTCATTGTGTCTGAAAATAAGAAGATACATTAATAGAAGTTGGAGGTGGAGAGTAGGAAAGTAAAAAGGATCCAAATCCAAATATATAAAATTACTAGTAGTCTGGAAAACGATCTCTTGTACAATGAAAGAAAGAAGCAACTACTTTGTTAATTCCACGTGATGAAGATACAAACGAAGAAAAAGAAAAGAAAGGTTGGGTAGAAATTAGAGAAATCACAGAAGCATGTACACTCTCTCTCTCTCTCTCTCTCTCTCTCTCTCTCTCTGTATATGTATATGTGTATTTATATGTTTATAATTGTATATGGAAAGCAGTCCTGATAGCAGCTAGTAGTTGTGCCGACATGTAGATGCGAGTGCAACTGCCTGGGCCCATAACCTTAGTCGAGCCTTCACATCTCTTGGATCATCACCTACAAGTTTGAGAAATTAGTTGGGAACTTGAGAGCTAGATTCGGATGAAATGAACTCCTGAGAAAAATTTATCCATTTCTTAATAAAGTCGTCAACAATTAGATTATAAGCAATTTAGGGGTGGACACAGTCTGCTACTTCCCCGTTTGGGAAATTTTGAAGGAAATTACATTTCAGTAGTCGGGTGAATTTGTAGCCAATCTCTTTTAAAGTAGAGTAGTATTGATGTGAAATGCTTTGTCACTGACCAGGGCTAGAGATACGCCATTTAGTGATAGGAGACTCGGTGCAGCTACTGGTGTCAAGCGTGGAATCGGAGATGGAAAGGCAAGTTGTAGTTGTAGCGCGTATGATAACAACAGTGGAGGAGGAGGAGGAGGAGATGGTTGTGCAGTCCCGGTCATTCTCCAAGTCAAAACCAAGGTCCCTGCATGCCTTCACTTCCTCCAAGTCCATACAAAGGGATCTTCTTCCTCCTTTCGGCCTCATCTTTATCATTACCGATCCCCCTACTAGGCCTCCACTTCCCTCCTCACTGCTGCTATCAACCATCGCCTCTTCGTCCCACACAATTTTATTCTCATTGTAATCCCCCAAAGCCGTTGCTCTTTCCAGCCTGCATCTATCTCTTCTCATTGTGTTCGCTTTGTTCTTGCTTGCATGGTACTCTTTATGCGTCTCCTGCTGCAGTTGTACTCCTACTTGATCCAAACCCCCACTCTGATTCCTCCATCGTAGTTGTGTTAGTGTTGCTGGTAGCGGGTAACAGTCCCCTAACGACTCCTGGTCAGAGTCAGATGACAATCCCATGCCAGATATTTCTTTGCGCTCTGCCACCTCATCATCGGGGAATTCCACATCCCCACCGTGGGAACTCTCCATTGATAACTGTGACATATGCATACTGATGCTATCACAACATCCATCGTCAACGTAGTAGTTGTCTACAGCAATACCATCGCCATCATCACCTTCGTACTCGCCTTCCAGCATGCTGGAAGATTGTAGTGTCGTCACGCTTTCATCAGAAGCCATATCCCCAACTCAATCAATATTTGTCAAACCTTACGCAGAGATACGGAAATTGAACTGTACGTATTTGAGAGAGAGAGAGAGAGAGAGAGAGAGAGAGAGGAGTTCCTTTTGCGGAGAAGGATGCGTGCAGTTATTCAAAGGGTACGAATCTGGCTCTGTGAATAATTTATTCTCAGAATCCATAGCAAATACTCCTCAGGTCCATTACAGGTTCTGTGTTTATACGAGGTTGTTGGGGTGGGTTTAAATGACCATGAATCAACAAAACTGGACATAAAAAAAGGGAAAAGGGAAGGGTGGTCTCCATATTATCCATCCATGTAATGGTATTCTCAATCGTTTTCAAACGCTATTTGACATATTATCGTTTTCAAACGCTATTTGACATATTTCTTGTTCCAGCTGTCCTCATCTCCCCACGCAGTAGCGGACAAACGCAAAAGGAAGAGGGGGCCACAGTACATAATACAGCTTATCCTCTTTTTGGGTTGGGGTCCACATGACCCATGTATTTCCACTTTCCCATAGAGGGGCACACACGTGTCATCCAAAAGTTCAGCAGTCACAATCATTCGAACACCACTCTCTCTCTCTCTCTCTCACCGCGTTTTTCTCACTTGCAGCAGGAGTGGGTAGGCCTCCATCCTCGGAGAATTGCTGTGCCTGTATTTTGTCAAAACAATGTTTTGACATATTGCATATTGAGCATTGTGCACCTATTTGTTGTACTTTTAACATATTACGTATTGAACATTGTGCACTGATACGTATGAGAACTGATTATCTGATTGGAATGAATGGACCCAGCTAAGGGGTCATCTCGAAAAGATGGAGTACTCAGTTTGTCCCTTTTTTGGACAGGTCGTTATCTACAAATTCTTTTGGTCGATCAGTTTCATGCTCTTCCACATTCTCCCAGCTGTATCCCTATAATTAGGGGATAAGGATTAACTCTTTATGAGGGTTATGCACTCTTGATCAATCAAGGATAAGTATTAGTAACTCAACGTCGTTGAAGTCCTTTTAAGGAAACTATCTTCTAATTTTGTTCCATAAGATTAGGGGTAAGCCGACGTCTATTTAATCTAATCTACCACTATGGTACAAGGTACGAAAATTTTGCCCATTTCAATACAGATCACTTTCTTACCATTATCTCCACCTAAAATTTTAATTTAGGCATCAGGGAGGTGTTGGTAACATATCATACCGGTGTCAAGTGTTTTGCAGATAACAGCGAACTGAGGACGCCATAAACCATTTCATCAATTGGTGTCGTTTGTGGAAAACAACGATCCTTTCTCTTTTACTAATTTGAACAGGTTATGGTCTGTATTCGCTCCATGACTTCAAACGCTGACAATCAACCTGAAGGTTCTATCCAGGAACATAATCAAATTCCTATCATTCCTTCTTGTCCCATCACGCAAGAAGATTATCAGACACTCCACCAACAGGTTGTTACCCTGACACAGGGTATGTATCGTGTCATTGAACAGAACCAAGCCATATTGTAATGCTATCAAACAGTAACCCCCCCCCCCCCCGAGAGGAGGTCTCCCTCCTCGTGTTAGAGATATCCCCTTGGATGGTGACCCTAAGGCTGATGAGGATTTTGCAACAGAGCAGGGCGACGTCAACAATCATGCTGGTAGCTATCCCAATGGCCCCTTGGGTGGACAACCCCTCCCTGAAGGAAGGACCCATGACATGATAGATACGACAAATGAAGGTCCAATTAGACAGGCTGATCTAGCAAGTGAAGATCAAGGCCCAAACCTCTATGGGGAAACTTGTTCAGACTACTGACCTGCCTTTCACGACTGATTTCATGGCGATCCCTCTCATGAACGTGAAACAAACCAAGGGCGAAAGCCTTAGAGACTTTACTTTCAGATTCAACAGAGAGTCAATGCAGATGGACAATGTGGATGACCAGGTTGCTATAGTAGCCTACATGTTAGGACTCAAGCCTGACCAATTTTTATTTTCCCTGTCTACAGATCCGCCATCTAACATGGCTGAGCTCATGCTAAGAGCTCAGAAACAATTGAATGCAAAGAACACGTTGGTAGTGACATAGGGAGAGAGATGCCCACTTTGTCAGTCAACAAGGAGGTTCCTAGCAAGCCAGGGACAAAAAACGACGAGAAGGTGGTCAGTATCAACCTGAAGAGTCTTTCAAAGGGAAGAGAATCGATTGGAGAGAATCTCTGGGAAGAGGAAAGCAGGAGAGAAGATTCCAAGAGTACGCTCTTCAAGTGGCTTCCGTTGATCAGGTGCTGGAGGAATTAAGTGATTATCCTGAGCTAAGATGGCCAGGAAAGATGAAAATCCCCTCAAATAGACATTCCCAGAATAAGTATTGCAGGTTTCACCACGATCATAGACATGATACAAACAATTGTATAGAGCTCAAACAACAGATTGAAGGGCTGATAAGACGGGGACGCCTACAAAGGTTTGTATGAAAAGAAGACAACGAGCCCAGGAGACAGAAGAGGACCTAGGGGAGATCGAGACCAAACACCTCCTCTTCCTCTTGGACCTTGTCCAATGGGAGAAATTCAAATAATATCCGGGGGACCTGGAGTTGGAGGTAATATGCAATATTCCCAGAAGTCTTTACACAAAGGAGGTGCTCACTGCAAACAAACCGTCGAAGCAGACTCGGATTGAGACTTAGATTATTTAGTTCATGGAAGAGGATGCAAGAGGGATTTTAGAGCCCCATGATGACCCTTTGGTGGTGACAGTGTTGCTCACAAATTGGACACTGAGGAAAGTACTCATAAATACAGAGCTGACCTCATTTTCTTACCTGCTTTTGGAGGTCTTCATCTGGGGATGGATAAGATGAGGCCGATGAAGTCTCCCCTTGAGGGTACTCATAAATACAGAGCTGACCTCATTTTCTTACCTGTTTTTGGAGGTCTTCATCTGGGGAAGGATAAGATGAGGCCGGTGAATTCTCTCCCCTTGTAGGATTCTCAGGCGAATCTGCCCATCTTATAGGGGTGGTAACACTGCCAGTCATGATAGGAGATGAGGAGCTTTGGTGAATTTTTTTGTGATGGATTGTCCTTCAGCTTATGATGTAATATTGGGTAGACCAAACGCACAACAGATTCAAGGTTGTCGTGTCAACTTATCATTTTAAAATTAGATTCCCAACAGTTAACAGGATTGGAGAAGTCAGAGGTGATTAGAAGAGAGCACGAGAACGTTACCTAACCTCAATGAAAACGACAAAGGAAACGTTTGTTGTTGATAGAATGGATGCAAGGGATGAAGACAAGCTCAGATAAGGTGAGCCTGTGGAAAAACTGGTAGAGATACCAGTGATTGAAGGCCGAGATGACAAGGTATTCTAGATTGGTTCAGGATTGAATTCGGAAGAAGCAGACGTACTGATTAGGTATCTAAGGAGCTACGTAGATGTTTTCGATGTTCGCACGAAGATATGATTAGAATTGATCCCAGGGTGATGGTGCACAGATTAAATGATGATCTAGAACATCATCCAGTTAAACAAAAGATGAGGACGTTCGTCCCAAAAAGAAATGCAGCCGTAGCAGTGGAAGTAGAGAAGTTGGTCAAAGCTCAATTCATACGGGAAGTTTAGTACCCAGTCTGGATCTCTAATGCGGTTTTGCTGCCCAAAACCTAATGGGAAGTGGCGTATGTGTGTAGATTTCAAAGATCTTAAGAAGGCATGCCCCAAGGATAATTTTTCTTTGCCTAGAATTGACCTACTCGTGGATTCTATAGCAGGTCACGAGTTGCTCAACTTTATGGATGATTTCTTCGGATATAACCAAATTCAGATGCTTAGAGATGATGAGGAGAAGATGTCGTTCATTACTAACAGGGACTTTATTGTTATAAGATAATGCCCTTTAGGCTCAAGAATACAGCGGCTACCTATCAAATGTTAGTTAATCGCATGTTCCAACAATAGATTGGGAGAAATGTGGAGGTATATGTTGACGAGATGCTGGTGAAAAGTCTGAGTAGGGATCGTCTCAGCGACACGATCTATCTAACGTCGTATAGTCCCTCTTAGAGACTATCTAGAATCATTGAAAATCAATATGATTGTGTTTAATATCATGAATACAAACACAAGTGAGAGATCAGCAAAAATTTGAATATTAAAAATGACGAATCATTCACAATCATAAACCACAAGTTGAATAAAACCATAAACTAAATATGATTATATTATTTCTAAAAGGGGTACCCTAGCAGAGGAGAGGCTTAGCTGACTATGGATGGAGAAAAGATCGAATCCATGGAAACCAGAGAGATAAGATGAAGAAAAGTAGAGTTCCTAAGCTGCCTCTGACTCCTAAAACAATAGCAAAACAAAAGATAATAACAATAAACCATAGGCTCCTTATTTATAATGCTTTTTAATCCTAATTCGACTAAAAATACGAAATTTTTAAATTTAGAGTGTCCAGATAGAAATAGGCAACGTCTGGACGGAATATTCAATGGCAAAATTCCTTCGGGGCGTCTGGATGGAAATTTCAGTAGTTGTTTTTCCTCCTTGCTGGCTCAGGCGTCTAGCAAGAGTCACGTCCGTTTACAAAATGCCTTTTTTTCTTTATTTTTGACTCCGATTTCGACTCCATCCATCTCCATTCCGCTCGAACCTTGAAAATTCAAAATTAACGATAATAACACATAGTAAAAACGTATTGCAGATTTACCAAAGGTGAGTTAACGGATTTATATTGGTACTTTTAAGCACCTATCAGCAAGAGCCTCAGTTGATGGTTCTGGTCCAAAGAGATACTTAGCAAGTGTCTCAGGCTCTGGCACTCGGTAGTCGTGATAAGGGTACTCAATTACCAACTTTAGCTAATCAACAATCTCCCTCATGATGGTCGATCTCTGCTTCCCTGGTGCAGAGTGAGTTTTCAGTTATTGAAAATTGGGAAAATTTCAAATTATTAAAAAAAAAAAAAAAGGCAAGAAAGATGCTCACGGGTGGGGTGAGGTTCTCCCCCAAAACAACGGATTTTAGAAGAATCAATCCTCTCTTTCCAAGCAAAGAATTCCCATCTGGTCTTAGAGATGAAGAAAAACTTATTTTTTGAATTATTGTTAGCTAAGGAAAGGTATCCACCAGGATGATACCTCCATCATTTCTAGAGAAAAATGACCAACCCTGAGGTGACATGTTCACCTGGTGGGTGTGCATGAAAGCTTTCTTTGTCAATTGAGTCTTCTCTTTTGTTGCCATTGCCTAGAGTACACCACAACCGACCAAATTCCACCAAAGAGTTGGGTAAAATTTGTCCTGGAGATAGGCCCAAATACGACAGTACTTCTCTAACAAGTGGGGCAAAGGGCAATCGCAGGCCGGCTTCGAAATTAGCAATATACAAACAAAGCTTGTTCATCAAAGGACTATTGGCCCTCTCAGTAGGCCGGAAGATTCTCATATTTATTGAATCAGGAATTTGATACTTGATTCTCAAATTCATCAGTTATTCTTCAATAATGGTTGAGGTGGGCGTGTCAACGCCTATAGGCCGAACACCTATTGCTAGACCAACATGAGAAGGGAAGGGGTTTCCAGATGAGGAAGCTATATCTTGAAGATCAAAATGCCTAGTCTGGTCGATATCTAGTTCTCTATTCAAGTCTGTAGCCGCAGAAGGTGAAGTCCTAGAAGGATTTCGACAAACCACCATCCTTTGAATCTGGGGATTGGTGGAACCGGATTACTTCGTATATACCCAATAGTATTCTTCTACACTCGTGGAGTAAACGAATTCTCTAAAAGGAGGAAGGAGAGAATCTTTGTGCAAATAACAACACAAGCAAAGGAAAAAGAAGGACTAATCGTGTCCTAGGTTCTGTGGATCCAAATCAAAGATTATACGTTCAACCAGTCTTAAACAAATAAGATGCTAGAAGGGTAAACGTACCTAGAGAAGACGATGACGGTAGTCTGGAAAGCTTAATCCCAAGAGTCACGAGAGGTTCATGGTAAAATGTCGATTATGGGATTTCTAAAAGCATAAAGAGAAAAATGGAGAGTCAAAAGGTTTTATGAAAATCTTTTAACTGCCTTTAAACGAGAGGCGTTCATTGGATTGCATGACCAAGGGATCAATGGGTGCCACGTGGAATCCCAGAGAAAGGTCTGTCATCGCATTAAATGCTACGTGCAAAACAAGAAAAAAGTTTAATCGTCAGTTCTCCTATTCGGCTTTTGATATTTCTTCACAACTATTTGTGTTCTCTGAAATAAGGGAGTAACTGATAGGTATGAGAACTGATTATCTAATCGGAATGAGTGGGTTCATATAAGGGGTCATCTCGAAAAGATGGAGTACGCAGTTTGTCCCCTTTTTGGACGGGTCGTTATCCACGGATCCTTTTGGTTTGATCGGTTATATGCTCTTCCGCATTCTTCTAACTGTATCCCTATAATCAGGGAATAAAGGTCAACTCTTTATGAGGATTATCCACTCTTGATCAATCAAGGATGTAGATCAGTAACTCCATGTTCTTGAAGTCCTTTTAAGAAAACTCTTTCGTGATTTTGCTCCATAAGATTAGGGGTAAGCCGGCAACGTCTATTTAATTTAATTTAGCACTATGGTAAAATGTACGAAAACTTTGCCCGTTTCAATACAAAGCATTTCCTTACCATTATCTCCACCTAAAATTCTAACTTTGACATTGAAGGGGGGTTAGTAAGATATTACACCAGTGTCAAGTGTTTTGTAGATAGCAGCGCGCTGAGGACAGCATAAACTGTTCCATCATGTGCCTATTTGTCTTACTGCACATTCCGGTTCTCCACCTTCACGTCTATTTCGCACTTATTTTGAGCGCTAAATCGATATCGATTTCACGTGTTGTATGTCTCAATTCCCATCCTTTGCCCCTACTTTGCATGTACTTGGCGTACTACTGATCAATGTTATAAATACCGTACCGTACCGTACCGGTCGGTACGTACCGTTTTAGCATAAAACAGGACTAAGTACCTCTAGTACCGTACCATTCTTAATACTGGCCGGTTTCAGATTTTTTTTTAACAGCTGCAAAAAAAATTAATTTTTTTAGGCTTTCTCTCTATAATTTATATAGATAATGATAGTTGCGATAAATTCGATACGGTACCCGATACCTGACAGGTACCGGTACGTACCGTACCGGTAGAAAAATTGGTATCCAAACCGATCCGGTATTCAGAACATTGCTACAGATTACAAGTTCAGCTAAAAATATTATCAATTTCAACAATTGAGCATGACTAAAAGAATAAATTAAATTTTCCGAGAATTTCGTTTTCTTTCTCTTAAAGTATTCCATTTTTTATGAAATCAAATTACTTGTACCACGACGCACGGGTTAGATTTTTCGAGGAACATACGTGGATGGGTTAGGTAGAATGATTTGCCGACCATTGAGTGACCAAGTAAAGTCGGCAGATCTGGTCCTTGACGATGGAATGGATGGTTTGCTCCGGCACGTGAAATAGCACCGCCAGCATTATCCCAACCAATAGAATTGCATGAAATAATTAGATGTATTTAATTTGATGATATAAATTTAAGATTGGGTTTCAAAATAGCATCATCAGTACAGTTACATTGTTACTTTTCTCACTTTCCATAGATAAAGAAAAAAACATTTGGTTTAACTTTATTTTTTATAAATTTTTCTTTCCATTTGTTATTTTGACCTTAAATTTTTATGAATTATTAGTTTGTCTCGACGAAAAACAATGTAAAAAATATAAATTTATATTCAAAAGTTAAAAAAAATCACTAAAACAACGAATAAGCACAAATGAATTATATTTTGAATTATATTTGTCTTTTTTGAATTTTTTAAAATTTAATTGATTATTTATAACTTTTTAAAATTTGATTGATTATTTATAACTTTTTTAAAAGTTTATCTTTTATAATTTTTTAAAATCTTTATACTCATGAAGAAGATGGATGAGCTGAACCTTAATCTCCTCTGGCAAATGTTTGCTGATAAACACAGACTTGGGATTTTCCTTCGTTCCCAAGTTTATTTTCTCCAACAGGTCCTAAACCTCTACTCTTTTATCATCCAATTTTGCAAATGTAGCTTCAAACTCCCCCCATTGTATAGCTTCCTCTTGGGGCTGGTCTTATTCAAAAATTATTTTGGATGTGTTAGCTGAAATCTTCTCCTCTTCGTGTAAACTTATTAACCTTTTTTAAACTAGATAAGCAATCAATCTGGCCATCATGGCCTCTAAGACTATGACTTGTTCATTCATCGTTGGTTAATGCTTGAATAATATGTGTGATCGGCTCATTCGCCTCTGCGATGAGGGGACCGATCATCTCCTCATACACAGCCTTGAGTTCTTCTAAGGAGATCTTGTTGAATAGTGTTACAGCCTTAGGCCATCCTGTTTTGTCTGTTCCTGTTACCTTTACTAGGCCAATTTCTTCATCGTACAATCTGGCTTCAACATGATTAGTAGAGGGCAAGAACGACCTTCTGTAAGCCCAAACGATTTCTACGTCATTTCCGTTCCAGAAAATTAAGCACTGATATAAAGTATATGGGATTGCTAGGCAAACGTGAATCCAATCTCTCCCAAGCAGTAAATTATAAGTTGACCGTGAATTAATCACAAAGAAAGGGGTAGTAAGAGTTTTGTTACCCACGATAAGATTCATAAAGATGAACCCTGTGATATGGTCACTCTTCATGCGAAGTCTAAGATGCTGGCACTGGAAGGAAGGAGATCTTTTTCGTCTTTGCCAAGCTTGATCAATAGCGTCTTAGGCATAAGGTTGGCAGTAGATCCATCATCCACCAACAACCTATTCACTGGGACCCCATCGAGGTGTCCAATAATATATAGAGGTCGTATGTGTTGGACCTTCTGCAGCTCTGGCCGTTCAAAAATTATACTGCCAGGGGATATAGGCCGTCCCTTGTTGACTGTGGCCTCCTCCTTCACGATAATCAAATATGGACCTTCTTCTTCCTCCACTGGTTCCTTCACGATTTTCGGAGCTAGCCCTTTATCCTTCACATCTCCTAGCAAAAAAGATAGTAGTTGTCCTTGTTTGTCTATGAAAGTCTCTGGGAGTACAAACACCATATTATAGGAGAATTTAGACGAAGAAGATAAACTTGCAGGAGAAAAAGGCTCTTCTAAATTTGCTACCAACTCCTGCTCCAACTTGCCCCTCTTATCTATCTTGATATGTTCAACTTCCTTGATTATGGGTGTCAAGTGTCTAGGCCTTAATAGCAGACTTTTTCATGTTTCAACAAGAGGTTGTATCTCTTTCATTTTTGGGCGATATTCCAACCTGAACTTCTTCTTTGAAGGAGAAACGGCCTCTGCTTTCTCTTGAGTTTGATTAACCCCTCCTTCTTGAGCAAGCTTTGTAGTCTTTCTTCTCCTCTGAAGTCTCCTCTTTTGCGACTTTGACATTGCAGCTTCAGCTAAAGGAAATGTAGGGTGTCTTACCTTTGGCCATTGGTTGTCAACTGAGATAGGTGGTTTCACAGCCCTTGGTTTTTCCTCCATTGGAGCAGTAATCCTTAGATTCGCTATGCTACTCTCGACTTGGGCCCTTGCAAGCCATAATCGTTGAAAATCGATATTCTATTACTTCTCATTTGTCGGACTGGAGGGGAAATTATCTCTTCCCTTTCTCTTTTGATTATCACACTTTTTAGCCGATCTCTCTTTTGGACATCCTGTCCACATTCTTTGCAGTGGTGGTCCACCTTATTTGAAAAGGTAGACCTCTTCTTGTTCAGCTTCCGTTAACAATTCTCCTCTGAGGTGAAGGACGGCCTCCCTGACAGTTTTGGTTTTCTCCAAGGTCCCCTTATAAGAGGGGAACCTCCCAAACAAAGTCTTTCTCGGGGCCTGTTCTCGGTGTTCCCCTTAAATTTACAAAAATCATATTAGATGCGAACTCCACTGAAAACGGAACGTAATCCACTCCCATCACAGCTTTCTCCTTGTCGGGAAACTTGAATTTTTCTTTTTCAATTCTATGCTGGACATCATTCCTGAATGTGATATAGTTGTTAGTAGTATGATTCTAAGAATTATGGTACTTACAATACTCCTTACACTTGATTTATTTTGCAGGAGATATTTTATGACCCATTGTGAAATGGAACATTTTGTTCGCTATCAAGTGGTCGAAAATATCCTTTGTCTTCGTTATGTCAAAGGTATACGCCTGGATGGTTTAGGAGAAGCCAACGATCCTTGCGCTTTGGTGAGCTCTACCTTGACAAAGGTACAGACATACGACCTCCGGTTGACGATTTCCGCTACTGCCACCCTTAAGGGAGTTCTGATTATGCTATTGTCACCTGATAATTAATGTCCCTATAATAGATACCCTTTGAAGCATTCCTTCTATCTTGTTCTTCCAGCAAAATTTGTTCGTAAGGGATGGCCCTGGCAACTAACTCGAAGAGATCCCCTGAATCCCGAACCGTCAAACTTCTTTTGAAGCTCAAAGTCTAGGCCGTTCTAGATCAAACGTACATATTCTGTCTCTGGGAGTACAACGTTGCACTTGAACCTAGCCCTTTTAAAACGGGCTATGTACGCCTCCATAGGTTCTCCAGGAATCTGATACATCCTGGATAAATCTGCCAAAGTGACCTCTAACTCACTCCTATAGAACTACTGGTGGAACATCTCTTCCATTTGAGCCTAAGAATGAACTAAGTTTGGTATCAAATTGATATACCACGTGAACGTTGTCCCTGTCAAAAAATTAGCAAATAACCTTAGCTTGAGGATCTCACTTGAGCCAATTTCACCACACTGCACTGTTAAATGGGCTATGTATTCCACTGTTAAATGATTGGCTTTCCTTGAAAGTAAGGTAAAATCAAGGACCTTGTATCCCCTGGGGAATTCTTAAATTCTATCAACGACCTCTAGATACGGCTTGAGATAGACCGGCCTCCCTACTTTCCTTAGGACAGGCCCGAATTAATCCTGGATTAAATCAATTATTTGATCCCGATTAAGAATCCCTTGGGGACCTTGAGGCGAGAAATTGTCTCCTTGCCTCCTTTGTTCCCTCCCCCCCCCCCCCCCCCCCCCCCCCCCGTATACAAAGGATTATTTTTCCTCCATACCCCTTGAGGCTAACCGTGAAAGGGTGGGAGTCCCCTCTAGGCCATAAGGTTCTTTTTCTTCATTCGGCCTGCCTTTAATGGGAAGGCCACCTGCCAGCACTCCAACTTGCCCTCCTAGCTGAATAGGGGAGTTGGAAGAGGATCATTGGAAATTCACTAAGGGAACCTGAGCGACGGGAGCTTTTGGCCGTTCCGGTGCTCCAACACCTCTTGGATTTTCAAGAAGGGCAAATTTGTCACTTAGCGTAACCGTCATCTCCTTGATGGTCATGGCTAGGTTGTCTTGAGGGTCCTTCACCTCCTACAGCGGATCTAAAAGATTTTGTGACAAAGAGTGTGATAAACCCTGTGACATCTCCAGGTTGGCGTGGGTGATGTATTCTCTCATCCCGCCTACCAACTCTAACAAATCTCCTTGAGACGCTTGAATTACAAGCGTTGTAGAGGACTGCACACTCGCTCCTTCAAGAGAAACATCTCCTCTGATATTGAAATTCTTCCTTTGATTCCAACCATTTTCGTCGAGCAAATCTTCACTGGTCCCACTAGACATGCCAAAAATATGTTCCTCCCTTAAAATCTCACGTGTGCGATACAAGAGAGCACACACTTGTGATAGTTGATACGTGCATGGACATGGATGGCAATGTGTGGCAGGAGTTGGACTTGCTCCAAATGATGAAGATATTGCGCCACAAATCTGACTTCCTCAGGCCCTGTGTACGACCTAAGGGAAACTGAGAAACTATTGGTTTCGGTTTTGCCTCAATTAAAAGGATTTCTAATAAAAATAAAAATAACTAGGCTAAATAAGAAATTAAACTGGATATTTTATATTAGATGAATAAAAAGACGATTAAATTCTTGGTTGGCCTTGGACCTTTTCTAAATACGGTATGGCATCATATTTAAAAACTTCCATCTACACCACTAGCCGTTGGTAATAGATCTCACTTTTTCGCCCTTTATCTTGATCCACTCTCGCTAAGAACACTCCTAATTTGCCATGTGTTCTTTTCACTTGCGGCACTACTCGTAATGCTTTCTTCATTATACAAGTGCTCCTCAAATCTAGGAATTGATATCTTAGGACTCATTCTCCTTTTACTTGGTCAAGCCCTCACATAATAGATCTTATTAAATCTCGCGGAGTCCTCTTGATTTCTTTTTTTTTTTGTCACAACAATATTAATACATTTTTTATATATTATTTACCGTGATTAGCATTTTGCATGAAAACAAGCAGATTCTTTTAACAAGGTTTTCTTTGATATGATTTCTGCACCGGGAAGAGTTCACCCCGATCCCCTCCCCAGTCTATATCTTATCACCCAAGCAGGCTAAATATTGTTTCCCCAACCCCGCCGTCCGTCGCCGTTACTGTCCATCCCAGCCTGCTTGCGTCCACTATCCGCTCTCCAGTTTCTCTCCTTCTATTTCACACGTGCACAAACCTGGTAAGTTTCTCTCTCTCTCTCTCTCTCTCTCTCTCTCTCTCTCCACCATCAATCTTACAAAACAGTAACTTGGTTGCTTGTCTGCAGCAATTTTGGGCACGTTCATCAATTGCCGCAGCTGCGCTTTCAGCCATCTCCATCGGCGCCGTTGACCTTTCCTGTTCAGGTAACAACAAACCCCCCCACCCCCCGCGGAATCCCCAATTTGTTCCATGTTTGGCCCAATCTGGTTACCTTACGCCCACGGCAAACATACATTCACACACCAGAAATTGAAACTGAAGTTTAGTTTAAGGTATTATTAAGTATCTTTTACAATGCTTTCTAATATTGGATATGCGGCGAGCTTTTACAATGTTTTCTAATAACTAAAATTGGATATGTACTTAGTTTACTATACATCTCAGCCTCTAGTAAACTGTTCAAAGTTTTGTTGGTCCTTTTAAAGGATAACTCTGCTTTGGAGGGGCCATCTCCCATGATTCTCTACATGGAAGTGACCTATGGATGCTCTTTGTTTGTACTGGGATGCCAACTGGGGTTTTTAGATCGTGATGTTGCCTGACAACTTGTTCCTTGTTGCTTGTTGGGAGACATTTGATTTGTTTGGAGGGGCTATATGCAGACTTCGTCCATTGTCACGAAGATGGAGAATTCTAAACTCCTTAAACTTCCAGGGCTTTGTTTTCCTTAAAACCAGTTATTTACTACATAAGCAATTAATTCTGAAATGAATGGGATGGGATAATTTTGTTTAGATTGCACACACATTTAGTAAATTGAGGGATTACCGTTTCGGCTTGGCTCACAACCTATTATTTTCATGCACACACAATGATATGTGGAACTAATCGCATGGATTATATATTTCATTGTTTGAATAAATACCAGTAAAAAGTGGAGATCCGACTAGAAATGACAATGATTGAGGTAGTTAACTGACATCGAAATTTCTAGTTGCAATACTGTGGATTAATAACTGAAGGAAGAATTCAACGAAATTCATTTTCTGAGAGGAGTGGTAGCATGCCGTAACTAGAATGATTGTTTGATATATGTCTGTAAAAACTGGAACTTCATGGCCCTTTCGGGACCTATTTGGTTTTAGTGTTGGAGAAACAAGGAGAGAAAGTGGGCCTTTGGAGTGGAGAAGAAAAATGGGAAAATAAGTGCAAGGTGACTTGTAAAAATCATAAATGAAGTTAGAAATTGCAGAAGGCTAAGCCAAATTTGGAGAGTGACTGGAGTTTTCTTGTTTCCTTTTTGTCTAGCCTTGGGTTGTTGTTCAAAGAAAAAGGAAATATTTATCAATTCTTTTAAGCGGCTCAAAGAGTTGGAGGTCTATTTTGTTTGCGCCAGTACTTGCAATGCATTTTCCCAAGAAAGAAGGGATTTTTTTACAATGCATAGCGGATCCTCACTATGTCTGGATGTTTAAAGAACAGCACAAGCATAATAAAAAATAAAAAATCCCTGTAGAATTGGACTGTAAGACGTTCTCGGATTACTAATCTATCTATGTTTGATATGAGAGTGGTAGGTGGTAACGATGTTTTGTGTCTTTTTGATTGGATGTATAATTTGTTTTGTTTTCCTACAATATTCAAATAGAAGAAATGCCAAGCAGTAGGAAGTACAGAACAAGTGCAACAAGAATCAGTAATGACATCTCCAAGTCTGGTGATTTTGTTCATGCTGCCGCTGCGCCACCTCAAGAACAAATGTACCTGTAAATACTTCTTGCTTTAATTCTTTGATCTGTTTACTTACATCTAAAACCACCATATCTCTAAAGTGCTTATTTTTTGGGGGAATCTTAATTAATTACATGTACTGTTTTCATTAATTCTCTGATGCACATAAAACTACATCTCTTGTTGCTGTTGGTTATGGTTATAAAACTTACAATCATGATGGTGTATCTTCTGTGGGGACTGTGGAGTAGTTGCTACGAAGGTCAAAATCTTGCTCGACTCCTAAAATCTACCGAGAGGTAACTCTCCTGACAGTCTTTTGGTGTGTGGGTGGGTGTGGTTGTACTCCTTATATTTGGTAAAAAAGGTGTGGTGATACTTACAATTTTTTGGATGAACAGAAAAATTGAATCAGCAAGACTTCTGGACACAGCTTTACCTCACAAAATCTGGCTCAAGGTTTTCTATTTGTTTCCTCAAAATATTTTATTATCTGTAGTCTTTGAAATATTAATTTCCAAATTGCTGGCTTCCTTGTCTGCATTTTTCAACCAATATTTATCCATTTGTTTTTGTATTAATATCTTCTGTTGTCCTAATCAGCAACAATTTTCTATCGGGGTGAATGATGTCACACGTGTTCTTGAACGCATGCCCCCAGTCGCTGTAAAGGGAAGCTCTCCTAGACATCCTCTCACGGCAACCCACAGTTATTTCAGTAAAGCTCCCCCAGTTGTACTTCAGGTTACTTTCCCTTTAGTTCTATTAGGGGATACTTGGATGTTTTTCTTGGCTTTCAGTCACTCTTATTTCTTTAGGATTTGAACTGCTTCATTTCTGCTCCTCTTTAACTAACCAGCAAATTTGTTGTTTACAAAATGCATATGCAGTTTCCCAATCTTTGAGTCATCTAGATGTTGCATCTTGTTCGGTGAATGTGCATTTTTTAAAGTTCTGTGGTTGGATAATTTTAGAACATTTTTTCCTACACTGGCAAAAAGAGTCTCATGTAAAACATAGAAATGGAACTAGAAGGTGATTATTGGTTTAATCTCTTGGCCATTGATAACAAGTGGAAAAGCTTTTGTTGTGTGGTTTTTTCATGTGGATGTAAGGGAAGAAATTAGGCGCATTTCATATTAGTCTGTGTTTTGGTGTGTTTTGAGTGTAACTTTTGGTGTCAAACGTCTGTAGGCAATATTGGCTTGCGATTGCTTGTTTTGTTCAAACAAAGTTTGTCGTGCTTTGCACAAATCTTGCTGGACTAATGGTTATCCTCAATCTCCAGCCTCACTCAAGGAGTTTGTTATCCTTGTTGACATATTGTGTCTGTGGCCTTCGATAGTGATAGACGTTCCTCCTCTTTTTCTTTGCTCTTCCATATTACATGATTACCTTCCATCTTAACATGTGAGTTAAATCCTTTATAACATCTTAGGAGACTGAGAATCAGCGTGTCTGATGTATTTTGAGGATGTAGGCCATACTGCTAGTTTCTGACTGCAATCCACGATGGCTGACAAGGCATCTGCCTAGCATGGCCTCTTCAAGGAATGTACCTTTGATCTTTGTGAAGGATGAGAAATGGGGCTCTGCCAAATTGGGTGAACTGGTTAAACTGAAAACAGCAATTGCCGTTGGAGTCAAGGTAGGAAAGTCATGACTTTCTTTTTTGTTGTTCTCTGAAGTATAAGTTCATCGTCATGTTTTACATGTTTTTATATATTACTCCATCTAGGTTAAAGGTAATGCTATCAATCAACATGTTGAGGAGATTATCCAGGGCAAGTTGGAAGGGATTGCGTGAATTCCATCTGGATGCTTGTTACAATGTGGGGTCACGGCATGAGGAGTGACGTACATCGCTTTCAATGCTCTTATGTTACCTTTAGTAAAGCCAATGCATATGGAAATCTTGACGAGTCCCATTTATTAAACCAAAAAAACAACTTGATCTAATAATGGGTCTCATTCACATTTGTCATTGTACAAAATGGTCAGAAAGCTTGAACATCCATTTTTCGTAGGAGAATGTGATTCTATCGTTTTGTAGGACAATGATGATTCAACGACATAAATATCGATTTTTGATTAAGTTGATTCATTGTATAAGTGATTAACATATCAAGGTCAACAAAAAGAATTTTTGAAATTAATAAAATGGAAGTAACTGGTCAATGCCTTGGATTCGTCTTGTTTTATTTGATCAGGCCTTGGAGTTGTTCAATCAGCAAGACGAAATACAGAACATCCTTCAAGATACTAGCATAACAATAGTGTAATAATATCATAAAGCTTGTCCGAACCCCATTTTGTTGTCCTGGTATATATTGAATTAATGAACGATATCAGAAGGCCAAAAAGCCATGGAAAGAGAAATCATAACAAGTACTGACTCCTCCTCAAATAGTGGTGCCCAAGCCAAGCCAAGTTGTAAGCAATAATGAATGGTGATGTATATTACGTAAATTGATTGTTGGAGAAAAGCAGTTGGGCGGATCAATTTGATCCAGGGAAGAGCATTTGTTGAATTGTGAGGGCATTGCTGGCCATCTTCATGATTAAGCGATCAATTTTACTGAGGGGAGAGTTGACGACAACGGTTGGGTCATCACCAGAAAAGGCGTCCTCACAACTCATAGTCATGGCAGAAACAGAGGTAAGATGATTGGCCACATCAAAACCATTCCGTTGTTGAAGCGAAGTCAGGGCATTCCTCCAAGAATCCAACACGGAATCATAAGAATCAAGGCAAACTTGGATGCTCTCTGCAATGGAAGGATCATTCAGCTGGGCTCTTTTGGCTTTCACGATGGCCCTTTCTGTGGCATTAATTCCCGCATGTGCTTGCATCACCAATGCCCAAGTTGGGTCTACTCTGGTCTGCCCTTCTTGAAAATATGGACCATTGAGGGAGCGGGCACACACCTTTGGATTTTTTGTTGCGCTGCATAGTTTCTGGATGCCCGGATTGAGGAGGGGCGTGGCGGCAGCTGCTGATGCCACTGCTGCACCAGGGAAGGAGATCATGAGACCAGAGATGGAGATGGATACGGAGATGACAATTACTGCTATGCAATTCATCATTGCCATTTGGTGGTCTCTTCTCTTCTCCTCTCTTCTCCCAGGGCAAGCAGGCAGCTGGCAGGAAGGCCGGCCGGGGGGGGCGGGGGGGGGGGGGGGGGGGGGGGGTGGGGGGGGGAGTGAAATTGATGATGAGGGAGAATGAGACCCTCGAGGGAAATGAAAGAGGTGGAAATCAATGGTCGTTGGGGTAGTCTTTTTAACGATAAAAACTCAGGCCCCCCAATTCAAAATCAAAATATAGCTTGCGACCTTTTAGGAATATAGCATGGAATATTGGTTGGCATATTGTTATTGGTTTGAAATCACAGTTGTCTTAAATAGTCAAAGCCTTTCCTTTTTTTGGGGAATTGTCACTAAAATAATCTACAACTAGAGATTTTGGGAGCTTTTGCTATTTGTATACTTGCTGTTTTAGAGCATACACAAATTTTTTTATTTTTTTGATAGGAAGAAATTTTCACTTTTTTACATTAAAGAGCCACATTTTTTAATATATCTTGCATCAAACTCTCTAAATAAAGTGAATAATGACCATTTCCAGTTTTACATTCACTAAATAGGGAGGCTACAGTAATTTCTTAAATATAGAGAATTACTGTAGTATTCACAAAATAGGAAAGACATTTAAAGAGGCTGATGTGGAACATATGTGAAAAAATTGCTCCTCAAAATAGAGAAAGAAAAGTTAAAGAGAGACTGATGCAGATGCTCTTTACAACCAATTTTACTTTGTATTGTGTCTGAATATTTTGTTTATGCGACCAATTTTACGTTAGACACAAGTTGTATTGTGTCCGAAGTCATTTCAAAATCATTAGATTGTGTTACAATTCAAAAATCATTCGCACATGAGTTCTTTTTCTTGGGAAAAACATGAGATTATTCTTCAATTTTATTTTTAAATATTTTCTCCTAACTTTTTACACATATCTGGATCATGTTATACTCAGATCTAGCTCACGGGCCAGTCCGTCAAAAAAGAAAAAAAAAATGTCCATTACTAATTAACTTGAGTAGTGATTTCACGGGCCATTCCGGCTCAATGAGAACCTTTTAATGAGAGGCTAAAACATACCCTGGAAAAGCAATCTATTTCCCTTTTATTCAGTTGACATATGGCGCGGAATAAAAAACAGTGGTGGCGGACGAAAAATTGCGGTGAGCGTGGATCGAACACGCGACCTTCAGATCTTCAGTCTGACGCTCTCCCAACTGAGCTATCCCCGCTATATGGTACAACTCACTTTTGAGTTAATGTATCGTATTGTGTTTCCTTTCCAGCTGGTCTTCTTCATCTAGGGGTCTACTTTCTAGTTTCTCCAGGTCGCTTGGTTATTCTTAGTATATCAGGTACAGGGAAAACCATCAGAGATCCTAACCCAAGTAAACTGTAACAAACCTACTGAATTGGAAAAGTAAAGAAGAAGAACTTCAGAGGAAAGAAAGTGTTTCTTATTCAATAGTTTTCCTTAACCGAATTACAAAGAAGAAATCACTATTTATAGCTACACATACACCGACTATAGATGAACCGACTTAGAAGTAATCCAGGAGAAAAAGCCTCAACCAATCACATTATACTCAAAAGTAATCCAAGAGAACAAGACTTAACCAATCACATTATGCCAGCTAAGCTAACAACTAACTAACAGCTAACTAACTTTCTAACAATCACGTGGTATGGACTAACTAACGACTAACTGACTTCACTTTGTTGTTGCTGCTGCTCTGGAGAATTGAGGCAACTCACCTGGGTAGGTGAGTTGATGGGAGACCCTTCTAACATCCCCCCACAAACTGATGCTGGGGGAGAACCAAGCATGAGTTTGAAAGATAGTTCAGTAAACCGTTGCATAGTAAAAGTTTTAGTAAAAATGTCAGCTAACTGAGACTGAGTAGGAACATAGTGGATCACCAACTGTTTATTCAACACTTTTTCGCGAACAAAGTGATAGTCAACTTCAACATGCTTAGTGCGAGCATGAAAAACAAGATTGAAGGCTAGATAAATAGTCGAAATATTATCACACCATAAGGTAGGAGTAAGGAGAGTAATAGTGATATGGAGATCAGTAATCAACTGACGAAGCCATAGTAACTCTGCAGCAGTATTAGCTAAAGACTTATACTCAGCTTCAGTGGAGGACCGGGCAACAGTTGGTTGCTTTTTGGATGACCAAGAAACCATATTAGGCCCCATGAAAATGCAATAACCACCAGTGGACTTGCGATCACCACTATCACCTGCCCAATCAGCATCCGAATAAGCAGTTAGATGAAGAGTACCTTTGGAGAAATACAAGCCACAATGTATTGTCCCTTGAAGATAACGCAGAATACGCTTAACAGCCAGAAAATGAGCATTAGTAGGACGGTGCATATGCTGACAAACAATATTCACAGCAAAGGCCAACTCTGGTCTAGTTAGAGTAAGGTATTGTAAAGAACCAACCAAAGTTCTATATAGTTCTGGGTTAGAGAATAGAGAATCATCAGTAGGAGTGCAGTGCTTAAAGGTAGATGGAGTGCCACACAGTCTACAATCTTGCATTCCAGCTTTAAGAAGAATGTCCTTAGTGTAAGGATCCGGAAAATTTGAGTTTTTGAAAATAATTATTTGAAAATTTATTTCGGGTAAACAATTTAATTTATCATGTTATGTATCGGATTTTAGTTATAAGACCCGAGCCCGGGGTCTTTGGTTTTATTTCACGCGCGTTAGTACGTAGTATTTTATGTGGGAGCCCATGGGGGGGGGGGGGGGGGGCTTAAAATCTGATTTTGGTGCGAAGGGGGAATAAGTCCCCATTTCCCCTCTTCTCTCTCTCTCTCCACCATATCTCCCTCCACCTTCTCTCTACCACCACCATCAAACCACACCGCCATTTTCGAATTCCTTCGGGATAGAGGAAGCTTGGATCGTGTTTGACGCGGAATCGAAGACGGATCGCAATTTGGAGCTCGGGAAGGGGAGATCCGGAGTTTGGAACCTAGGGCTTTCACTTCTTCGCCAAATCCTTTGATTCAAAGCTTGAGGTATGGATATCTCACCTCTATTATGTGTATATTCATGATGTTGGTAGTTGATATCGTGTTTAGATTGAGTTTTATTGCGTTTTTGGTCGAATTGATCGAGTGGCGAACTGTCTGTGCGAACCTGAGATCGACCAAGTTGCTTGAGCGACTTGGGCGTCGCTCGAGCGACCTTGGAAGTCGCTCTAGCGATTGTCCAGCGACCTTTACTGGTTTTTGGCCCGTCCAGCGACTTGTCGGGCGACTTGTACTGACTGTTTTCACCCTAATTTGAGATTTATGGACATTTAAGAGTACTTTCACTCATACATGTGGTATGTGGGACATGTGACACAAGCGGACCTTATTGTGACGATAAATTTCGTAGGGCTCGATGACGTTGAAATTATACCTTTATTCATAATTTCGTTTTTAATTCACTATGAGATTAAATTGTGATTGGCGTGATATGTGAATGGCCGGTAAAGGGTCAAACTATGAATTTGTATTGCATTGACATGATACGATTTCTAGCCTCTGACGGGAGTTGTGCTAGTTATGTGATGTCTAGCCTCCGACGGGAGATGTGCTAGTTATATATATATATATATATATATATATATATATATATATATATATATATATATATAAATGGTCTAGCCTCCGACGGGAGATGTGCTAGTATGTTTCAATATTATCTAGCCACCAACGGGTGATATGCTAGTTGGAATATGATAACTGAGTCGATATGAGAACCGCGAATTGATCAAAACGGTTGACATACAGTATTGCGTTCTAGACTAATGGATTAATTGTCATCCACATGTTATTGTGAACTATTCATGAAGCATGCCATATCATTCATATTCATATAATATTGGCGTAGATATCTCTACTGGGCTTTTTGCTCATCCCTTCATTCTTTCAGGTACCGTTCCGGAGACTTGACATGGATTGCATGGATGCATGGTGGTGCATGTTTTGAGAAGGCTTTCATATTAGGAGTTACATAGCATCTTTAGAACTATTTTTTTGAAAGATGTAAACTAACTCCTCTTTTGTTCCTTCATTGTAATTGAAAGCGAATGATATTGTATTTGTTCAAACTATATTTTGGGGTGATAGGCAGGGAGTGCCACCCATGAACTGTAATATTTGAAACATTTTATCAATGAAGGATTTTAGAAATTATATTTTGGGAAATTGTAAGGTTTTGGAATGGTAAATAGGATTATGCCATGTAATTGAAAATCAGGGCGTGACACTTAGTATATTTGGTTTGACACAAAAACAAACTAGTAGCTGAGGATTGAACTTCAATCCCTAAAAAATAATGCAAGGTTCCCAAGTCCTTTAAGGCAAACTCAGTGCCCAAATCAGAAATGATAGATTGAATCAAAGTGGTGTTATTTCCAGTGACTAAGATGTCATCCACATAAACCAGAAAATAAATCAGATCAGTCCCTTGGTGGAAAACAAAGAGAGATGAATCAGCCTGACTGTTAACAAATCCTCTCTGGAGAAAACATGTAGATAGCATAGCATACTGTTACCCAGGTGGCAACCCAAGAGGGGGGGTGAATTGGGTTTATGAAAAATATTGGCTAATAAAACTTATGCGGAAACAAGCCAATACAAACTAAATTAAATGCCACAGCAAACAACACAATATGATAGACAATAAATAAAAGAGTAAGGGAGAGAGTACGCAAACGATGTATAGTGGTTCGGCCTGAGCGTGTCCACTGCCCAGCCTAGTCCACTCCCTAGGAGTCACATGATCTACTAGAAACCTGAACAACTTTAGGTGTCGCACAAACCTTTACAATCCTTCTTCCCGTTAGCTTTCCCGAGGAGCTAACCGAACCGCCGAATCTTTATACCCAGATTCGATTACCCAAGGTTTGTACTCCGCAAACCTCACACATACATCAGCGATACAAGATAAATGAGGGAGACTTCACACAAAGTCTCACACAATTCGTACAGAGAGGAGAAGAACAAGAGAAATGAACTTTGCTAGTTTATCTCGCTCCTTCTCTCAAAGAAACTCATTCCAACAATCAATACAATGTATAGCCACGTGAGAATGGTAGAGAGTGAATTGATTTTGCAGGTTTTAGCTCTGTAAATTCGAAGAAGTGCTCTGTAAATGGCCAAGAGGGTTATATAAACCCTAACGCGTAGAATCCGAATCTTGGAGGAGCCTCTTGATTTCCAAAATGGTTTGCACGATCTTCCAACCTTCCAAAACTCTCTTAATCGACCGTTTGAGCTATTTAGGGAAAGATATCATCAACCAAATCTTTGCAAAGCTCGAATCTGTGATTTTCCGCACAAGACTGCGACCGGTCGACCGCACGATGGTCCCGGTCAACCGCCTGGTCCGGTCAACCGCCTGTTGGCCCCAGTCGACCGCCTGGTCCGGTTGACCACAGACAGTGGCCGGTCAACCGCACCCTGGGGCTTTTGAATACCTGTGCTTAGCTCATCCAAACCAACATCAAACATGATTATCATAAATCTAATAGCAATTTCAACACGGATATCGTTCGATGATTGTTCCATGGTCATGGTACGCTTAGACTATGATCTAGATTCTTACGTTTGAGTACCAACTTTCCATACATCAATTTGTTTATATATAATTTTCATTTTTAATCTTGGCATCATCAAAATAAATAAATAATGTGAATACACTATTTCTAATAATCTCCCCCTTTTTGATGATGACACATATATGCATGGATATAAAATGAATTACATCAATGTACACATCTCTTGAAAAATATGCTCCCCCTCAATGTATGCATTATAGAGTGAATAAACATGATATCAAGTGATCCATGAGTATAGCATATTCAAAACGTGAATAAGATGTAATGTCTATCAAAATCTCAAGTAGTCCATCAATACATGTGCAATGATATCATTCATAAAGTCATTTATCCAAGATGAGTCAAATTTCAGAACAACTATACCATGAATATGATAAATGATATTAATCATACGTAAACAAGAGTACCATAAAGATATGACTCTCTCTTAACTCTCTATCGCTCCCATAATAAGTCTATCGCTCCCATATCTCTTCTACATGCATATCTCTCCCCCTGTGGAATCATCAAAAATAATGTAGGCATACGGAGAATCACTGCTCAAGTGCAGATGGCTCTCCCGGTTGACCGCAGGGTATTGCCGGTTGACCGTATGATGGTCTAGATGATAAAATATGTTTCGCTAAAGACTTAGAACACTATGAAAGACATGCATATGATATCTAAATAAAATATAGGAGTATTTTCAAATATATCATGATATAGTATACTCTTTTTCAATGTTATTACATGCCACATTAAATCTTGTAGAATCCTTGAAAATTTAGTTAAGAAATCATCAATCATTCCAAGTTCTCGATATATAAGAGTGAATTGAGCTTTATTCAAGGGTTTGTAAATATATTCGTCAAAAACTTGTCGGTATTATAAGTTCAAAAACAACTTCCTTTTGAACATGAACTTTTATCAAATGATGACGAATCTCAATGTGTTTGGTTATGAAATGTTGAATAGGATTCTTAGTAAGATTTATTGCGCTAGTGTTGTCACATCAAAGTGGAATATGATCATGATACAATTTAAAATCTTCTAATTTCTATTTGATCCATAGTAACTGTGCACAAGAATTTTCAACTGCTATATGTTATGCTTTAGTAGTGGATAAGGCAACAAAACTTTACTTCTTGTTGGACCATGATATTGATGCACATCCTAAGAATTTATATGCGCCACTCGTGCTCTTATGATCGGTCTTACTACCCGCATAGTCAACATCGGAATGTCCAAAAAGTCAACAGTCGTGTCCCTAGGGTAGAATAAATCTAATCTAGGAGTTCCAATGAGATGCCTAAGAATAAGCTTAACAGCTACTAGGTGTGACTCCTTAGGGTTAGATAGAAAATGTGCACAAAGATATACGCTAAATATTATATCAAGTCTACTGGCAGTAAGATAAAACAATAATTCTATCATACCTCGATACATTTTAGTATCAATTGTTTTACCATTTTCATCTTTATCAAGTTTCGTTGTAAGACTCATTGCAGTCTTCATTGTTTTGCATTCCTCCATTTTGAATCTCTTGAACAACTCCTTTATGTACTTGGCTTGATTTATGAAGATGTCTTCCTTTGATTGTTTGATTTGAAGACTAAGGAAGAAATTTAGCTCACCCACCATGCTCATTTCGAACTCTCCCTACATTCTTTCAGAAAAGTCCTTGCAAAGATATTCATTAGTAGCACGGAATACAATGTCATCAACATATATTTGCACGATAAGTATGTCATGAATTTTTAATTTTAATAAAAAGTGTCGTGTCGATCATTTCTCTAGAGAAACCATTTTCTATGAGAAAGCTGCTGAGCCTATTATACCATGTACGTGGAGTTTGTTTTAATCCATATAGTGCTTGTGTAAGTTTGTAAACATGATCAGAAAATGCATGATTTTCAAAACTTGGAGGTTGTCTACCATAGACTTCCTCTTGAATGAAGCCGTTTAAAAAAAACACTTTTAATATCCATTTGGAACAATTTAAAACCTTTAAAATATGGGAAGGCTCATAACATGCGAATCACTTCTAATCTAGTTACGGGAGCAAACATGTCATTAAGATTGATGACTTCTTCTTAATTGTAAACTTGTCCAACTAGCTAGCTTCATTTCTAACAATGGTGCTGGATTTATCCAATTTATTTCTAACAGTTAGTTTTGGGACTAAGATTCAAATTTCATTTATTTCAACCTAATTACTCATCTTGTATTGTCAAAATTCATCTTTCATCATATTCTGCTTATAAAAGAATTGTAAGTTCTAATTGAGATGAGAAAGCTAAACAGCTACAAATATTTCAAAAAGGATAAACGAGAAATATACCTTTTGTTGGATTACCTATTATTTGATCGGTTGGGTTATGTTGGATGAATTCCCACTCATTTTAGACTTCAAGCTCCAACAAACCTACAAAGATGAATGTTCATTTGGTACCCAATCTAGGTGGGTCCTTGAATGTTAGTGCCAATATATTTAGGAATCCAAACAATCTTCTTTTCTTTTCGAACATCTTTCTTAATATCACAAAAATATTGCGTGTGTCCTTTTTGGTTGCAATAAGTGCAAGTAGAATGTGGTGCATTTAATGTAGAACTTTTGATAAACACATTCTTGAAGTCTTTTTGTTTTTGGAATGGTCTATACCCGATACCGGTTTTGTCAAACACACATTTTTGTGCACCAAGTAACTTGTTCAAATTTTCTTCTCCTTGAGTAAATTTAGAAATCGTTTTGCACAAATCTTCATTCGTTTCTTTTAGTGCTTTGTTTTTAATTTTTAAATCCTCTAGTTCTTTAGTAAGTGATGCGACATGTTTCTTTAACTTATCATGCGAGGTTCCTATTCTTATAGATCCATCATATAATTCATTGAACGATGCTTGTAGTTCATCAAAGTTACTTTGCAACTCTTCATAAGAAATAGGATCAGAATATACCTCATCGTCATCATCGAATGCCATAAGACAGAATTTATCATTGTTGAAGTTAGAGCAAGTGTCAAAGAATTCTTCTTCTTGATGTTGAGTTGTGAGACATAAGTTTGGTATTTCATTTTCACTTGAGTCCTCATCTGAGCTGTCAGCGTCACTTTCTCCCCAAGCTGCTACCATAGCCTTTTTACTTTTGGGAGTTCTCTTATATCTCTTTCCTTCTTTGGCAAGTCTTGGACATTTTGACTTGATGTGACCTGGCTTTTTGCACTTATAACATATAATCTGATCTTTCTTGCTATTATCCTTGGAGTAATTTCTTCTGGGAGGTTGCTTGCCATATTTTCCTCTTTTGATCAATTTGTTGAATTTTTTGGTCAAAATGGTTACTTCCTCATCACTTTCGTTTTCCTCTTCTTCCTCATCTTCTTCTTCTTCTTGACGGGTGAATGTCTTGAATGCTATCGTTTTCTGATTCTTGCTTTCATCATCCTCTGTACCCATTAGATTTATCTCATGTGTCATGAGTGATCCCAATAGTTCATCCAAGTTGAGTACATTCAAATCCTTTGCTTCTTGGATTGCTGTGACTTTTGGTTCCCAATTCTTAGGCAAACACCTGAGAATCTTTCTAATCATTTCTGCATTAGAGTACACTTTACCAAGAGAGCTTAGTCCATTAACAATATCAGTAAATCTTGTAAACATAACGGATATTGTTTCATCAGAATGCATTTTGAACAATTCATATTTATGGACTAGCATACTAATTTTTGTTTCCTTAACTTGGTTTGTTCCCTCATGTGAAATTTCTAATTTATCCCATATTTCTTTTGCAGTTTCACATGATGATATACGATTGAATTCTTTAGAATCTAATGCACAATATAGAAAATGTTTAGCTTTAGCATTTAATTGAATAGCACGTTTATCAGCATCATTCCATTCATCTTCTAGTTTAGGTATTATAGTTCCATCTACTACCTTAGTGGGTATGGTAGGTCCTCTAGTTATAATGGACCATGCTTCAATGTTAGTGGCTTGAATGAATATGGTCATCTTAGCCTTCCAATAGTTGTAGTCACTACCGGAGAACAATGGAGGTCGGTTACTAGATTGACCCTCGGCTAGAAAGGTACTCATGGTTGCCATAAAATTACTATAAGACAGTGAAGTCTATATACTAGAGCCCTTGCTCTGATACCAATTGTTACCCAGGTGACAACCCAAGAGGGGGGGTGAATTGGGTTTATGAAAAATATTGGCTAATAAAACTTATGCGGAAACAAGCCAATACAAACAAAATTAAATGCCACAGCAAACAACACAATATGATAGACAGTAAATAAAAGAGTAAGGGAGAGAGTACGCAAACGATGTATAGTGGTTCGGTCTGAGCGTGTCCACTGCCCAGCCTAGTCCACTCCCTAGGAGTCACGTGATCTACTAGAAACCTGAACAACTTTAGGTGTCGCACAAACCTTTACAATCCTTCTTCCCGTTAGCTTTCCCGAGGAGCTAACCGAACCGCAGAATCTTTATACCCAGATTCGATTACCCAAGGTTTGTACTCCGCAAACCTCACACATACATCAGCGATACAAGATAAATGAGGGAGACTTCACACAAAGTCTCACACAATTCGTACAGAGAGGAGAAGAACAAGAGAAATGAACTTTGCTAGCTTATCTCGCTCCTTCTCTCAAAGAAACTCACTCCAACAATCAATACAATGTATAGCCACGTGAGAATGGTAGAGAGTGAATTGATTTTGCAGGTTTTAGCTCTGTAAATTCGAAGAAGTGCTCTGTAAATGGCCAAGAGGGTTATATAAACCCTAACGCGTAGAATCCGAATCTTGGAGGAGCCTCTTGATTTCCAAAATGGTTTGCACGATCTTCCAACCTTTCAAAACTCTCTTAATCGACCGTTTGACCTATTTAGGGAAAGATATCATCAACCAAATCTTTGCGAAGCTCGAATCTGTGATTTTCCGCACAAGACTGCGACCGGTCGACCGCACGATGGTCCCGGTCGACCGCCTAGTCCGGTCAGCCGCCTGTTGGCCCCGGTCGACCGCCTGGTCCGGTCAACCGCCTGTTGGCCCCGGTCGACCGCCTGGTCCGGTTGACCACAGACAGTGGCCGGTCAACCGCACCCTGGAGCTTTTGAATACCTGTGCTTAGCTCATCCAAACCAACATCAAACATGATTATCATAAATCTAATAGCAATTTCAACACGGATATCGTTCGATGATTGTTCCATGGTCATGGTACGCTTAGACTATGATCTAGATTCTTACGTTTGAGTACCAACTTTCCATACATCAATTTGTTTATATATAATTTTCATTTTTAATCTTGGCATCATCAAAATAAATAAATAATGTGAATACACTATTTCTAACACATACCAAGCACGTGGGGCCTGTTTGAGCCCGTACAAGGCCTTATGTAACTTGCAAACATAAGAAGGGCAAGTAGGATCAACGTAACCCTGAGGCTGATTAAGATAAATATTTTCAAATAATGTACCATGAAGGAAAGCATTAGACACATCCAGTTGCTTGATGGACCAACCATGACACAGGGCTAAAGTAATAACCACTCGAATGGTTGGCTGTTTGATGACAGGACTAAAAGTCTCATTATAGTCAGTTTGCTGAAAACCTTGAGCAACCAATCTGGCCTTATACCTGGCAATAGTGCCATCAGCATGTTTCTTAATCTTGAAAATCCATTTACATCCAATAGATATACACCCAGTTGGAAGAGGAACAAGAGACTAGGTATTTTGAGATTTTAGAGCAGTGTATTCTTCACTCATAGCATGTCTCCACTCAGGATATTTCATGGCATCTTTAAAGGTAGTTGGTTCAGAAGTAGGACCAGTAGTTCCAACAGTAAGAGATAAAGGAATCCTAGGAGTAGAGATTCCATTTTTTGACTGAGTAACCATAGGATGAGTAGAAGCAGGTAGTAAAGGAGGGGAATCTGCATGAGCAGAAACAACATGAGATGAAGAAATAGGAGACAAAACAGGAGGAGAAGAGGAAATAGGTTGGGAAAGAGATGAAACAACAGGAATAGTGCACATAGGACTAGACTGAGGAGGTATAGTAAAGTGAGGAGTAGATAAATGAAAGGAAGAAGGAGAGTTAGTTGAAGAAGAAAGGGAGGCAATGGAAAGAGAAGGATAAGGAAAATCTGTTTCAATAAACCGAACATGACGAGAAACATAAACACGACGTGTGCTAGGATCAAAACAACAGTACCCTTTAGTACTGGAACAATAGCCAAGAAACACACAAGGTTTAGACCGAGGGACCAATTTATTGGAAGCATATGGGCGTAACCAAGGAAAACAACAACACCCAAACGGTTTTAGACTAGAGTAGCCAGGAGAAGATTGATAAAGGAGTTCATAAGGAACTTGAAAATTAACAGAAGAAAGGGGAAGTCTGTTAATTAAGTATAAGGCAGTAGTGATGGCTTCCAACCAAAATTCAATAGGAAGGTGAGATTGATGCAATAGAGTAATGGCTATTTCAATAAGATGACCATGTTCCCGTTCAGCTAACCCATTTTGTTCTGGTGTATAGGGACATGTAGTCTCATGAACAATACCAAAGAAACGGAAAAAGGTAGTCATGAGGGAATTAAGAAACCCACCACCATTTTCAGACCACATTGTTTTAATAGGAAAACCAAACTGATTGGATACAAAGGTTTTGAAGGCCTTGATATATGAGGGAACATCAGACTTAACACGTAAGGGAAAAATCCAAGCTTAACGTGTAAAATCATCAACTAAAAGTAGATAATGTCGAAAACCACTCACGGAAGGGACAGGAGATGGACCCCAAACATCCATATGTATAAGTTCAAAAGGATTAGAAGTAAATTGTGAAGTGGAAAATGGCAATTTATGACTTTTGGCAATTTTGCAAGAATAACATTCGAAATCAAGAGGTTTGGTGACAGGTAAATTAAATCTATTACACAGCACCTGAAAGAGTTTGGAGTGAGGATGGCCAAGGCGCTTGTGCCACAACTCAGCAGTAGAACTGGTGACAGTGAGAACTTTAGAAGTCTTAGAAGAAGGAAGAAGAAGGTATAACCCCTATTGACATGGTCCTTGATGAAGGATCTTGAGAGAAAATCTGTCCTGAATAGCATAACCAGAGGAATTGAAGATAATGTTGCAATTATTATCCACAGCAAATTTATGCACAGACAAGAGATTGTGAGATATTAGAGGAACATGTAAAATATTGTGGAGATCAAATGAATGATGAGGAGTGGTCAATAATCCCTTACCAGATTGAACTACTGGAACACTTTGACCATTACCTACTGTCACTGCCTCGGTGGTAGGAGAAACATGAGGAACTGTTATATGTTGTGGACTGTGAGTGACATGAGATGTTGCTCCAGAATCAAAGAACCAAGGCCCCTGAGATCCCTGTCCTAATACAGGCTGAGTAGAATCACTGTTCTGCATCCCAAAACCAGAAAATAGAGCAGTAGGTGAGTCTGAAACAAACATAGTAGGTGAGTGCTGAAATCCTCCTCCTGAAACTGTCTGATTGGGATATGCATTAAACTGAGATGGAGGTCTATAACTGAGGTTTTGTCTATGATGACAATAGAATGCATTGTGATTAGTCTTTCCACATATCTGACATCCAACACTAGTATTCTGCACAGGAGAAGGATGAAAACCTGAGTTGTTCATTCCTTGATTGCCATGACCAAAACCTCCTCTTTGATAGTAATTTCCTATGTACCTATTATTGTTTCTCCTATGATTGTAGTTGGAGTTCCCAAATTGAGGACAATTTTGATTTGGAACATTGGAGAATGAATGTGAGTAAGGCATATTCATGCCTTGTGTATTACTTGTTTGTGCTGGATTTGATAGGTTCTGAACACCAGTAGGTTGATTAACTGTGCTTAGACCATTCACTGATGCAGAGGCTTGTGTTCCTTGAGTTATCAAAACTGAAGTTCCATCAGTAGACAAACTTTGTTCCTGATCTATATGAAGATCTTCTACTAGTAACACTGAAGTCAAATGACTAAAGGTAATATCCTCAAACCTAGCTAGTTTTTATGCCTTGTTTCAAAGAACTATACTCTTTTGGTAATCCATGCAAAGTATGAAAAACAAGATTTTCATCTTCAACTTTTGTTCCAAACGCAGCTAATTTCTGGACCATATCTTTGATTAAATCTATGTAGGTGTCCATAGAACTGGTTTTCTTAAGATTGAATAGTCTCCTCTTTAGATCATGAACATGTGACCTTGAAAGATTACTAAATTTTTCTTCCAATTTCATCCAGACTTGATGCGAGTGATTAGATCCAACCACATGTGGTAGTATTGGAGGTGTTAAGGTTGCGATGATACTGGAAATTAGCATCCTATCTATGGTTATCCAATTTACATGTTCAAGATTAGGTACTTTATTACCAGAATCATCTATAACATGACTCACTGGAATTGCAGCAGTACTATCAAGAAATTCAAACAACTTGTTTGCAAGTAAGGCATTTTAGATCTAAGTCTTCCATGCGAAGTAGTTAGATGCATCAAGTTTCACAGTCACAAATGATTGAAAGTTCGCAATTAGAAAAGTAAGAGAGGAGGGAAGATACTCATGTTGATTTCCGTCAGCCATTGATGATTTTCCTGGACAAAATCTGAGACTGATGAAATTGTTAATTGACGAGGATCATTGGCTTTGATACCGTAACAAACCTACTGAATTGGAGAAGTAAAGAAGAAGAACTTCAGAGGAAAGAAAGTGTTTCTTATTCAATAGTTTTCCTTAACCGAATTACAAAGAAGAAATCACTATTTATAGCTACACATACACCGACTATAAATGAACCGACTTAGAAGTAATCCAGGAGAACAAGACTTAACCAATCACATTATGCCAGCTAAGCTAACAACTAACTAACAGCTAACTAACTTTCTAACAATCACGTGGTATGGACTAACTGACGACTAACTGACTTCACTTTGTTGCTGCTGCTGCTCTGGAGAATTGAGGCAACTCACCTGGGTAGGTGAGTTGATGAGAGACCCTTCTAACGGACCGTAAGTCCACTACCTTGTTGTCTCTATCTCTTTGATTCATAGTTTTTTTTTTTTTTTTTTTGTGTGTGTTTCTATTTTGTCCCAAAGTTGTAATTTTTGGCATTATCTTTTTTGTTGTAAATAATTGAGATAATACAAATATGCAATTATTGGATGGAATTGCAAGTCCTTTGTAGTATTATTTTCTTCCGGGAAATGGTCAGACCTCTTAAACTATTATTAGGCTTGTTCACATGTGTTCGTGACTTTGTTCCATCTCAGTGCGTGCATCGAGTAAATATAGTTCACCTCTAACCATCATTTCACGTTCTAGCCATTCTTTTTTTTTTCCCTTTTTCTTTCGGTTTTCCTGTGCAAACCAGGGGCGGAGGGACACTGGGTCTGTCTTCCAAATATTATACTTTTATCGATGGAAATCTCTTTTTTGTGAATTTGATCCCACAGATGTGACGCATTTTGTCCCCAGTATGAAGCACTCCGCTAATTTTTATAGACTTGTGACTTGCCATCTTCTAGTACTACGATTTTGCTGAACGTTGCCCTATAGGTCTGGATAACAATCACATAATGCCTACGTTGCACAAACTCGCGTGTGCGTATCAGGTGTCAATATATGGCAATACTTAGTGCGAGGTGGGGATATGTGATTGGTACTAGGGTTTTTTGGTTTACTGTCCCCGTGTCAAGATAGGACTTTGCAGTGCTCGTGCACCAGCCCTTCGATGATATATAGCCGATTTTTAAGGTAGTAGGCTCTTGTCTTCGCAATCTGCTATATATTCACCTCGAAAGCTTTGGATTCATGTAAAGGAGTCAAACGGTACCTAGTCAAGTGCTTCGACCTATCATCAATATCTGTACATTTGTCTTTTCTCACGAAGTGTTAATGGTAAGTTTAACCCCATAACATACAGAAGTTTGAGCCTCCACAGCTCAGATTCTTACTATGATCATCTTGAAACGTATCCTTGTACTTGACCCATGCCGTTCAATGCCATGATTGTGCTGTATGAAAGATTTGTAGAAACAAAACTGTGGTGTATCCAAGTTTGACCGCAACCCTCAAGATTAAGAACATTAGGATTTAGGAGATAGAGGTAGTCTACATAAGAATCTTGTACTCTGCTGGATCACCAGGAAAGCAAGTATCAGTTTCCACGAGAATTTAAAATTTTGCATTTTTATGAAGAATGCAGATTATTTGGTTCATTTGTCACATGTTTTGGAGAGTCTCAATGGCCATTCTATTCTAGAATGGGGTATTGATTAAACCAACTAAAAATATTTAGGTGTGGAGTTGGACATTTTTCGGATGATGAAAACCCCACCCTACAGATCGTGTGATGGACAAAACCTGGACACATGCACCCACTTCAAGGAAACACATATTGGACAAGACCTGTCTGGGTTTATGGTTCTCGTCTAACTCTTGTGATTCCTTTACATTCCCTTCCATAAAGAATGATGCACAGTGGAGGTTGGAAATCTGGAAGCTTTTTATTCTGTCTATTTTTTGTTCATTGTTTTCTATTTTTATGTGCCGTGTTTGGTTTGTTTTTCATTCTAGATGTAGGTTTGGATGTATTGTTGTGGTGTTTTTATCGTTTATCTTGAAGTAGTATGCCTTCCCCAGAATTTCGTAGGGTGGTGTGTTCAATCATTTTTTGCTGTTCTTCTGCACCTGCAGGCTGCAACTTTAATTCATTATTGTGAGATGGGTGGGTTTCCAAGTAAAACCCCTTCTTCCACCTTAATATTGCCGGGTCCACAAAAAGATCTAGGACCCACCATCACATCATCTGGACCAGATGCAAAACCAAAAAAGATCTGTTGTGCTTGTCCTGACACCAAGAAGTTGAGAGATGAATGCATTGTGGAACATGGTGAAGCTGCATGTTCAAAATGGACTGAGGCTCACCTTAAATGCCTTCGTGCTGAAGGCTTTAATGTTTGACAATCGTGGAGCTATCCAACATGACGAAAAAGATGGATCGCCATTCAGTTTTGTAGAAGAGCATGCTTTTGGATTACAACTACAGTATAGGAACATCAGTCCCGTTGAAAATATAGGAATAAGTCGAGTCAATCTAAGATGGGGGAGCTTCTATTGACTATATTTGGGAATTTTATTTGTTTACTTATCTGTTCTTTTACTATCGTCTCCGTTTCCCTAACATAGCCCAAATGTTATTAATGAGTTAATAGTTGTTATTGATATTGGTTCTTTTGATATTTTACAGGTTAGTTTTAAATTTATGCTATTTACCATAAGTCCATCGCGAGGACATCTTAATAGTTGATTTGAGTTCTTTTATTTGATTAGCATACTACAATTGTCGTCTCTGTTTCCCTACAACAGCGCATGCTTTTCCATGGTGAAGATTCTCCCTTGTTGCTAGAAGATTTTGACTGGCCCTTCACTAGAAGTGTGTTCTTCTTGGTGACAATTTAAATCCCAGATGGCCTTTGTAATACTTTGGGGAGCGGTCAAGGATGAAGGATGGTTTTGTGTTGCCTCTGTTCTTATGCAGCGTGTCCCACCCCACTCTACACCCAGACTTGACTATATATTTTCCCTTTGTTGACAAGTGCCACAGTAACTTATATATCCAGTGGTCTTAAAAGGCCACTGGAGCAGAAAGGATGGTTTTCACGTCCTCTGGTTAACACATTGACCAGGTTTAGCCAAATCCCATGGCTTAGTGTTTTGGTTTATGACATAACGGACTCTTCCCACTGAACATCCTGGGGGTTGTGGGCAATTAACCTTGAAGTTCCCCAAACTGGGGATCCACCTATGATTCCAAAAGTCCACCCTTTTCTCACTGAATACTTGCCATCTTATCTGTCGATTGAGAATTTCCCTCCCTTTGAGCAGGCTAGCCCATGCCCAAGATGCCTTAGAGCCACTTGGCCACACTCAAGGCTCCATTGGTGTAGTAAATCCCCTTATCATCTTAGCCGCGTAGGCATTAGTGTATTTAATGAGTCTCCACCCCTGCCAAGCTAGGTGGGCCAAGTTGAAAGCCTTGAAATCTCTAAACCCCAAGCTCCCTTTGGATTTTGGTAATGTTAGAGCTTCCCAATTTAACCAATGGATTTCAGTTACCTCTGTATACCCATTCCACCAGGTTGCTTATATTAAGAATTAAGTTGGTCACATGACTATTGAGGGAGAGAGAAGCATGCCCCTGTGTTCGAGAGGATAAGGCCGAGCCTCTGCTTTTATAGGAATTTCATTGCCTGCCTATGAAAGCAATTTGGTCTACCATCATTGCAATTTGGACACAGTTTTCTTAATAAATTCACGAGCTTCCTTTTAAACCTCCCCGAACAAAATGGTAACCCCGAATGTTTTCATCCAGGTTTGAATACCTGATTGAAAGCATATCTCTTCACCAAGATGGGTAGGTTGGGGTGGGGTGGGTGTTGTTAGGAAAGCATATACTTGAGAAGTACCATGAATTCATTACACTCCCCAACATCAGCTTTAAGATACAGAATTTCATCATGAGCAAGATGTGGAAGTGTGGGACAAGTGCTTTTTGTAACGATCTGAGATATCTTTGTTGTAGAAAATGAGACAGTGCACACTAATTCCATGACCTAATTAACCTATTTAGGCTTTGATCTCCATCTTAATCAAAATTGCTTCAAGAAAATCCCAGAGGATTCTGTCATTGGTATTGAGAGAGTCAAAATGTTTTTATCCTTCTTGTTCATTGATTAAAACAATGAGATCTACCACTTTAAATAACACATCTCCATTTTTTGTGTTATTGGTCAAAACATTAAGATTCACCATTAGCAGTCATGAATATTGGAGATCTATTGCCTGAGCAGTTGAAGGATGGTCAATAAGGGCCATAATTTCCGGTTGAGATCCTACTGCGTATTACCATCAGAGCGTAGGGAAACACAGAAGTGTTTACTTTAAAGAAAAGACAAAATACTTTATGAAGAAAGAAAGAAAGAAGGGCTTCGAGATTATTTCATATATCTAGTGGGAACAATCTGAGTATAATTTTAGCATAACAAATACAGGATATACAAGCAGACAATTCATAAAATCTCATCTAATGGCAGTACAAAATACCACTTGGAAGTAGAAAAGTTTCAAAAGAGAGAACTAGAACGACTTCACAAATGCTTGGGGGAAGAGTCTAGGAAAAATTGAGTTTTTGGCTCTTATAAGCAATGAATATAGACCATAGCAGGGGATGTGAACCACAGCCAGACACAAGTACCTGTAGGGTTGATCATTGATGAACACCCATAATCATTAATGGTTGTAATAAGTGTATACACCAAAACAACGCTATGAATGTACAGAACTATTTACCACAAAGGTGCCCATGGCGTTGAAAGCTCGAGGAACGGATAAGGCCACCTGGGAGAAACTCCATAGGATAAGTCAGTAGGGTTGTTGAAGCAAAATCCATGAATTAAAAACAAAAAAAGAAGTGACTAAAAATTGATGTCAAGAAGGGAAACTGGAGTAGAAGATTACTACATTGAATAACCACAGGCATGAATGACCCACTGGAAAATAACATAGCAGCAGCTCCAGAGCACGAAATATGACAATCGAAACCAAGGAAATGGCTGCCAAATATTTACAGATTTCCATCAAAGAAGTGCAAGCGATGAAAAGTGGCTATCCATGTGTTCGTTATGTAGGCTATTTCCCAGTTGTTAATGGCATGAGGATACTCACAAGGTTATTAACAGCGGTATCAAGAAGAAGAAAAACAGCATTTAACGTGTGCATGCACCCCATCAACTGTAATCATAGATGAACAAGTTATTAGAATAGCATTAAATAGAATGCTCAAGAAAAAAAATCCCAAAAGAAAAAAAAATGCACTTGAGAAAATCTTAGCTAAAATACTGGTGATCCTCATTCCAGTGGAATGTCTATTCCAAAGTTGCCAATGAGGTATAGTGCTGAAACGTATGATGATCATCATAAAGCATAGTCGTTGCATTGTAATATTTGATACTCAGAAAATAAGAAACTCAAAAACCAAGTAATGAATTCTCACAGGAAAGTGCCGGCAAGTAGAAGGAGATTAAAGGTTCTCCTACAAACTGGGCAAGTCATAGCTTGAACTATGAGATTAGGATTTCAAAATAAGTTGGCCGGCAGACAGTGTTACAGCTGTTGTTTCCGGTGTACGAAAACTTAATATTCAATCACGCAATCTGTCAGACAGTAGAACATAAACACTGAAAAATTACAGAAACTTACAGAAGCCAATCTTAGGGTTCCGAAAATTGGCGAATCGAGGCGAGTAAAATACTCTGTCCTTAAAGCAAATTACGTCCCCCACACTGGTGTTAATGGAACAATCGGACGTTTGCTTCCCAGGATACAACGACTATCGACGAAAGGAGGCAACACTTCTTTCGACAGGCGAACCAAGAAACTGCGGTGTAATCTCAGACAAAAATAGAAATGATATGTATGCAATGCGTGAGTGCAAAGAGTTTTTGGTACCGTAAAAATGAAGACAGCCTTCTGGTTTTATAGGCACAGAGGTGTCCGTTCGGAGGCATTGCAACTGACCGGAAAGTTGCAATTGTTCGGAGAAGAAACGCATCCCTTAAAAAAACGCGTCTGGATTTTTAGAAGATGGGTTTCCGTCCGCGGGTTGGGCCATGGGTTAAAAGAAAATTAAATCCGGTTGGGTCTGGCCCAGTCCGTATTAATTTTCTCTAAAAAGAATATATTCATTAGCCCTAGCCCAAGCCCACAACCCACGTGCCCGCCCGGTCGGTCGGACGGGCGGCGGCGGCGCACGTGTGGAATTGTGTGTGCGCTCGCCCGCTCACAAAATTTCTATGACCCTAAGGGCCAAGCCCTTGTGCAAAAATCCTAGTAATAAACTCAAGGATTTTTCCTTCTCCAACCAATGTGGGACAAACCCACATCCCCCTTCTACCAATATTCATGTATGAGCATATAGCTCACTTTAAGAACAATTTCCAATTCATCCGAAAATTATATATGAAAACCAACCACACGAGGTTTATCTCTACTCGGAGACGAACACAACGGTATGTAGAACCACCCCGTTCGAAGACCGGGTCCCACTTAATTTGTAACTCCAAAATTGAGGTTTTCAATAATTTTTTCCAACAACAGCAGTGTTTAAATCACCATAACAATGTCGCAAATGAGTTTGACAAAAAGATCAAGATAGAATAGAGCGCACCAAACCAACTTCACAGGAAAAATTGTTTCTTGGACAGAATGAGATATATTTATGGAAAATAAAAGGAGACATAAGATCGGATTTCTTTCAAGTAGGCTATCTCCCGTTGGATAGAAGCAATGAAAGACAAGTTTTACAAGGTAGAGTATGAAGGAGCTAATATGGGCAGTTAAAGATGCACCATTTTGGTCCATAAATTTGTGCTCCACATCGCATGCATATCATGTAGAATGAATGATCAAGTGTTTATAATTCAGTTATTCACATTCAAATATGAGACACGTGGAGAATGAATTAATGTGAAGACAACATGTTAACAAGCAAGCGCTAATGTCATGCTGTTTTGCTTCCCGGGTAAAACACGGTGGGAGAGGAGATTAAAGCATACTCAACACACGCAGCTCTTACTAATTTATCACTCAACCCACGATTAGAATTTCCAGTCTCGAAATTATATACCTCTATAACTCTCTTTTTCTCTCTAATATCTTCTCTCTCTCCCACAAATTACAACACAATGCACCCAACTGTTTATAGATAAATTTCTAGTTTTATTCTTTCAACAAAAAAAGAAATACGAAATGAAGTGCAAGATCTCACCAAGTTGAGTTCAAGGTGCACATTTGGTAGAAATGGGACAATAATACACCAGAACACTAGATCCGTTAGGATAACAGCACCTGCACAAGTCTACGTATCCATGGAAATTAATATGGTAACATTCATCAGTCAGTAATTTTCTAGCTTAGATTATGAGGGGAAAAATATAGTTTTAAGGAAGTACTGGTTCGTTATACACTGACCTGATATGAAGTCTGCATAAGGTATCCCCAGAAACCGGCTCTTTGTTGGATTGCCTCTTGGTTATAGTGGTTCTGCAACTTGATATATGTTCCCCTTGTCTCTTTTCCCCTTAAAGTCACTGTGGCACTTGTTGATATACTACTCTCGTCAACTTCCTTTCTTAGGTGATCTTCGCTTTGCCCATTATGGGTAGGAAGGTTCTTTGAGTAGTAGACCATGCATCCATGTGCAGATACAATTGTCCCTATCTACACAACAGGAGATATATACATATGTATATGGCACATCTATTACTATGTGAATATATAGATCGAATTTGGATTCAACAACAAAAACCATCTCCTCAATTTGCCATTTTGGAAGCAACTTGATTAACCACCAAAAATGGAAAGAAAGATTAAAAATGTAGTAGCAAAGTTAAACAAGGGTGTTTGGAGAGCTTGACTTACGCCGAAATAGACAATAACCAATGTAAAGGTCCACCTGCAGGGTCAATAATATCCCAAGAAAGTAAGATTAAGCAAAATTCAAGAGCTAACCAAAAGAAAACAACATAAAATAGAAACTAATTCCATTTGGAATGTTGAAAGATGCATTATTATTGTTGGCAAAAATTTCAACTGATGGGTTGTAATTGTTGATTCGCATACATCCATAACTCTTTTTAATTGGTTCTTAGCAGAGAGTGACGGTGGATGGATGGAGATGGAGATGGAGATGGAGATTGAGATTGGAGAAGGAACTTACTCGGTGTAATAAACATAAACGGATGGGCCATCAACGATGATATCCCAGGCTTGGAATCCAGCGGTGATGAGAAAGGAGGCGAAACGGAGCCCCAAGAGGCATACAGGGTGGAGGCCTCGCCAGCAACTGGTCCAGAGTTGGGCGGAGCTGACATGGCCAGCGGCCTTTGGGTTTTGGCCTGTACTGTTGAGTAGTACCCCACCACCACCACCTGCAGTACTACTACGCCCATACCCGCCGCCGCCGGGTATATCATCGTCAATCTCTTGCGCCCTAGAAGACACCACAACAAGACTCTCGTACATTGTCCTCTCATTGCAATTTTCGCCACCAAATTCCCTCCTCCATATCACGTACAGGGCGCCTACAAATGAGACTCCCACTATCCCAAAACACACGAAATCATACCAGTACACAACCAGTCCCATATATGATATTCTAGTACTAACTACTTATCAGACTCTTCCAGATGATGATGATCGCAAATGGATCACGATATCTTTATATGTATATCTATTTTTTTATATGTATCGCTAAGCTCTAGAAGATGGTTGTAGTTTGCTGCAAGAGGATAGAAGTATAATCTAGATTAGATTGTTCTGATGTCTGTTTGATTGTCCCTTAGTACAGAATATGGCTGGTAGTTTTGACTTTCTGGTTTGGAGCTTGCTAGCTACTACTACACTAACCGTTCAAAACACAAATTCGGCTTTTGTAAGACTTTATTGGGCTTGTGATCCGGCCGGGGATCCAAATTTGATGCAGTGCTCAAGGAGGATGCCTTCTTTCGGTTGCATCCCAAACTTTCCTAATTTGGCAATTTGCGGACGAGCTCCGAATGGGCCCAATTTCGGAGGACTGACCTAAAATCGCGCTGCGGTCAAGACTCACCACCTTAAGTCGTGACGCATGGTGGTTTTTGGCCAAATTCCCTCGTTTAGGCCTTCAATTGGACTTTTTTGCCGTTTTAGGAAATAATCTTTATTTCAATTACTTTTAGCTCGTAATCCCGAAAGATTTGATTCTTTCGCGATTAGTTTTACCTTTTCGTCTACTTTTCGGTTTTGGTAATTTCCCCAATTTTTGGGATCTTTTATTTTTTAGCCCCGAAAATTAGGGTTTCCTAGGGTTTTCGGAATTTCCTATATATAAGGGTGCGTAGTACTCATTGAGAGGCAGTTTTTTATTATTATTGAATGAAAACATTTAGAGAACAAATTCTCTAAGATTTATCTTATTCGTTTCTCTTCTGTGTTCACGGTCGTTCTCGAATTCATACGCTTCCCTGCATCAGTTGGTATCAGAGCCCAAGTTTCAATCCTGAGATGGCTGCCAGAGGACGTGCTGGAGGTCGTGGAGGACGTGGAGGTCGGATGGCTGCTCTTGATGAAGTCTATGAACGAGACGAGGTTGCACGAGATGCACGAATAGAGGAGAGGTTCCAACGGATGGAACAGCGGCTCGATCAGCGCATGGAGCGCATGGAAGAGATGTTCGCTTCCATGACTGTTGGGGGGAATCTCCCTCGCCCTCATGCGGTACCCCGTCCTCACCATCAGGAGGAGGAAGGGCTTCTGGATGAGGATTCTACCATAAATCCTTTTGGCGAAGATAATCAGATGGGTTATTGCCGTCCAAGGGGTCGCGGGATTGCGGCTGAACGCCAAGAGTCTCGTCGGTGGGAAAACGGGTTGAAGATCGAGCTTCCAGAATTCCAAGGGGGCGTGACTCCGGAGGAGTTTTTGGATTGGCTCGCGGCTGTGGAGGAAACGATGGATTTTAAGGAGGTCCCGGGTGACAAACGGGTTTCCTTGGTGGCTACTCGATTCCGGGGTAGAGCTGCGGCTTGGTGGCAGCAATTGAAATTGACTGGGGTCCGGCAGGGCAAGAGTAAGATTGTGTCGTGGGAGAAGCTAAAAAAAAAATGAGGGTGGCTTTCCTTCCTCACAATTACAGCCGTCTTATGTACCAGCGGTTGCAGAATCTGCGGCAGAATACCCGTTCCGTGGATGACTATACCACGGAATTTTATCAATTGGTGGCTCGAAATGATCTGGGCAACACGGACGAACAACTGGTTGCGAGGTATATTGGAGGTTTGCGCCCGTCTTTTCATTATCCTCTGAACATGTTTGATTGGTATTCTATTTCAGACGCCCATCAGAGGGCCTTATTGTTGGAAAAACAGGAAAAACAGAGGCCTACAACAGGCTGGAATAGTGCGGGCAGGACCACAACTCCTGTTCCGGTTAAACTAGTTGTTACCCCACAGCCTAGTGGGCCTTCTACTAATCGTATTGCAGGAGGACCGGGTTTAAAGTGTTTTAAATGTGAAGAACCGGGTCACCGTGCTTTCGATTGTCGGAAGGGTGATCGTGTGGGGAAGTCTTTATTTGTGGAATCTGATGAGGTTTTGGAAGATTCAGAAGGGGGTATGAGCAAGACTCGTCCTTTGATGAGGCCGAATTGGTGGAAGAGGTGGCGGGAGATAGTGGGCCACTGCTGGTTATCCGCAGGGCGTGCTATGCACCTCGTGAGGCTGATGGTGATTCTTGGCTACGGACTAATGTGTTTCAGTCCACTTGCACAATGGGAGGGAAGGTGTGCCGGTTTGTGATCGATTCTGGTAGTTGTGAGAATGTTATTTCGGACGAGGTAGTTCGAAAATTGAATTTGAAGGCTGAACCCCATCCTAGTCCTTACAAGCTGGCATGGTTAAAGAAGGGTAACGAGGTCAAGGTTGATAAGCGGTGTCTGGTGTCATTCTCTGTTGGACCTACCTATAAGGATCAGGTTTGGTGTGACGTGGTGGCGATGGATGTTTGCCATCTCTTGTTGGGACGGCCTTGGCAGTTTGATCGGAAGGTGACACATGATGGGGGCTCTAATACTTACTCCCTTATGTTTGGGAGCAAGAAGATTGTGTTGCTGCCTTCAAAGGGGATTGTGTCCAAACCCCAAGCGGGGGAGGCCACTAATCTCTTGACGAGGGTCCAATTTGAGGAGGAGCTTGAGGCAACAGAATTGGTGTTCGTGCTGGTTGCTAAGGAGGTTCCAGAAACCGCCCCTAATTCGAGCATTCCGGCAATTATTCAGCCTCTCTTGGAGGAGTTTCAGGATGTCTTTCCAGAGGAGTTGCCGGCTGGGTTGCCGCCTTTGCGCGATATTCAACATCAAATTGATCTTGTCCCGAGTTCGAGTCTGCCCAACCGTCCTCATTATCGCATGAGCCCGAAGGAGCACGAGGAATTGCGAAGACAGGTGGAGGAGTTGTTAGTCAAGGGGTTTCTCAAAGAGAGCCTCAGTCCTTGTGCAGTTCCGGCGTTATTGACCCCTAAGAAGGATGGCTCGTGGCGGATGTGTGTTGATAGTAGAGCCATTAACAAGATTACAGTCAAGTATCGGTTCCCGATTCCGCGACTGGATGATTTGCTTGATCAACTGGGGGGTGCACAGGTTTTCTCTAAGCTGGACTTGAAGAGTGGGTACCATCAGCTTCGAATCAGACCCGGGGACGAGTGGAAAACAGCGTTTAAGACGCGAGAGGGTCTTTATGAGTGGTTGGTTATGCCATTCGGGTTGTCGAAAGCGCCAAGTACTTTTATGCGAATGATGAATCAAGCACTGCGCCCTTTCATTGGTAAGTCTGTGGTGGTTTATTTCGATGATATTCTGGTTTATAGTGCCACACCTGAGTTACATGTGCAGCATCTGCGGGAGGTTCTGGCTATCCTTCGGAGGGAGCAGCTATTTGGGGCTATGAAGAAGTGTGTGTTTATGACTGATTCGGTACTGTTTTTGGGGTACATAGTATCGAAAGATGGCATCTCGGTAGACGAATCCAAGGTTGAGGCCATTCGCAGCTGGCCCCAACCAAAGACACTGTTCGATGTGCGCAGTTTTCATGGTTTGGCTTCTTTTTATCGTCGTTTTATACCGCACTTTAGCACTGTTATGGCCCCAATCACAGATTGTATGCGAGGTGGTCGATTTATGTGGACTGAAGAAGCAACACGGGCATTCCACGAAGTCAAACAGCGGTTGACTTCGGCCCCTCTATTGGTGTTACCAGATTTTTCCATACCTTTTGAGTTGCATTGTGATGCCTCAAAGGTTGGGATAGGGGCTGTCCTTAGCCAACAGTTGAAGCCGGTGGCGTATTTCAGCGAAAAATTAAATGGGGCTAAGTTGAATTACAGTACTTATGATGTAGAGTTCTATGCTGTGGTTCAAGCTCTGAAGCATTGGTATCATTATCTTGTTCACAGTGATTTTATTTTGTATTCTGATCATGAGGCTTTGAAGCACCTTCATGCGCAGGACAAGTTGTCGGGTCGGCATGCTAAGTGGGCGGGATTCATTCAGCAGTTCTCGTTTGTTATCAAGCATAAGTCCGGTGCTCTCAACCGTGTGGCTGATGCTCTTAGTCGGCGGTCTGGTTTGCTAACAATGATGCGTGCCGAGGTAATGGGCTTTGAGGCTTTCCGTGAACTATTGACTGAAGATCCTTATTTTTCTCGTGTGCTAGATGATATTGCTCAGGGGGAAGTTTCTGAATTTCATTTGCATGATGGCTACTTATTTAAAGGAAACTGTTTGTGTGTTCCTGATTATAGTCTTCGATTGAAGATTATTCGTGAGTTGCATAATGAAGGTCACGTGGGACGTGACAAGACCTTTAATTTGGTGTCTGACTCTTATTTTTGGCCTACTTTACGGCGAGATGTGTATCGCTTTGTCAAGACTTGTCATATCTGCAATATTTCGAAAGGCACAGCCACCAATGCCGGATTATATATGCCTTTGCCCATTCCGTCTCAACCTTGGGCTGATGTGAGTATGGATTTTGTGGTTGGGTTGCCACGCACCCAACGTGGCAACGATTCTGTTTTTGTGGTGGTGGATCGTTTCTCGAAGATGGCCCATTTTATTGCTTGCAAGAAGACAACCGATGCGGTCAAAGTTGCTGAGCTTTATTTTTCTGGGGTGTATCGTTTGCATGGGTTGCCGAATTCTATTGTTTCTGATAGGGATACCCGGTTCTTGAGTCACTTCTGGCGGTGCTTGTGGCGGTTGGTCACTACTAAGCTTGATTTTAGCACAGCTTATCATCCTCAGACCGATGGCCAGACTGAGGTGGTTAATCGTTCCTTGGGGAATCTTCTTCGGAGTTTGGTGGGCGAGTATCTTCGCAGTTGGGAGCAGAAGTTGGGCCAAGCGGAGTTTGCCTATAATCATTCTGTCAGTCGTAGCACCGGCTTGTCCCCTTTTCAGGTTGTTTATGGGTTTAACCCCCGTTCTCCAATCGATTTGGCTCCAGTTCCGGATCTGAAACGTATTCATGGGAAGGCCGAGGACTTTGTTCATCATTTGCAGCGTATCCATAAAGATGTGGAGCAGGCCTTGCGTGATTCTAGTGTCCGGTATAAGCATTCAGCTGACCAGAAGCGGCGATTCGTTGAATTTGAGGTGGGGGACTTTGTGTACGCGGTTTTGACTAAAGCCCGTTATCCTGAGCATGAATATAATAAGCTGGCTGCGCGCAAAATTGGTCCGGTCGAGATTATTGAGAAGATTAATCCTAACGCTTATCGGTTGAAGCTTCCTAGCCATGTCCGTACTGCGGATGTGTTCAATGTTCGGCATTTAATTCCATACACCGGGGATAATACATCTGATGAGTATTCCAATTCGAGGACGAATTGCTTTTTAGAAGGGGAGGATGATGCAGTGCTCAAGGAGGATGCCTTCTTTCGGTTGCATCCCAAACTTTCCTAATTTGGCAATTTGCGGACGAGCTCCGAATGGGCCCAATTTCGGAGGACTGACCTAAAATCGCGCTGCGGTCAAGACTCACCACCTTAAGTCGTGACGCATGGTGGTTTTTGGCCAAATTCCCTCGTTTAGGCCTTCAATTGGACTTTTTTGCCGTTTTAGGAAATAATCTTTATTTCAATTACTTTTAGCTCGTAATCCCGAAAGATTTGATTCTTTCGCGATTAGTCTTACCTTTTCGTCTACTTTTCGGTTTTGGTAATTTCCCCAATTTTTGGGATCTTTTATTTTTTAGCCCCGAAAATTAGGGTTTCCTAGGGTTTTCGGAATTCCCTATATATAAGGGTGCGTAGTACTCATTGAGAGGCAGTTTTTTATTATTATTGAATGAAAACATTTAGAGAACAAATTCTCTAAGATTTATCTTATTCGTTTCTCTTCTGTGTTCACGGTCGTTCTCGAATTCATACGCTTCCCTGCATCAAAATTAGATACTTATTTAACTGAAACAACATTTGTGAGTTGAAAAATAGACGGCAAGACTTGTTATGACATCAGTAAGAGTCTTGATTTGCTCTGAATAATCTCTCCTTTAGCCTGATCGTGAGCGCAAAAAATAAAGATAGTAAATGTAACGTTCCGATTTCTCGAAATATTATTTTATTTTTTTATTCCAACTATTAGATCGCTTAAAATCTAAATTAGCAAAAATTTCCTTTCTGTTATTCTAATAAAATAAATGCAATTAGAGTGTTAAAAATGCAAAAATAAAATGACAGAAATACCTCTAGTGGTTTACATTTCTTCTTTTCAAAATAAACAGAGTTACTTAAAGCAAGTTCAGCAAGAAATAGCCAAATTAACCCATGAATATTTCATATTTTTTGTTTAGCTAGTCTTTTTTCTTTTCAATACTCCTACAATTTTATCTATTTTACCAATCAACCATTAAACTATCTTTTTATATTATTTTTTTCTTTTTTATTAAAACCATCCTTCCAAAACTTGTTGAGAGAGATAGAAGAGAGAGAAAACAATAAAAAAAAATATGATACATGATGAATAGTAGCTAGGTAAGAATAACTAGGTACTATTCATAGAATTAAAGTAACTTTTCTTTATTGAGTTTGTGGAGCTTCACTTTTAAGACTTTGTTAGTTAAAATGCCTAAAATTATGCATTTAGAGAGTTTGGTGGGCTTGCTCTAAGAGCAAGTGCAACAGCTCCTGGCTATTTTTCCTTCTCAACAGTGCATAATTTTAATTTAGTTAGACATTATTTCTTTCAGAACTCCACCAACCTTCTCTATTTTACCTATTCCCCTTTAAAATATTATTTTTCATTGTCGTTTGCAAAAATAAAGCAATGCAAAAAAAAATATATTTTTTTTTTAAGCTAGCAGAATTTGGTGATGAACAGTGACAATGTATTTTGGCTATGGGTATACAGAACCTGTTGCAAGTGTTTTTTATCCATTTGATTAGCTACAATAGCTATAAAAGCTCTTTTACCTAAGTTGTTGCTATTGCTCTAAGAGCATGTGCAACAATGGCTAGGTAATTTACCTAGTGAATACTGTACAATATCATTTTAGCTAGTCATTTTTTCTTTCAAAACTCCAACAGTACTCTTCATTTTACTTATTACTTATTAAAATATACATTCTTGCTTTTTCAACTTTTTGTTTACATTAAACTAGGGGAGAGAGATATTGGGAAAAAATAATAAAATATTGTATTACTTGTGAATAGTGTCTAGACAAATTAAGTTAGGCACTGTTACAAATGGTATTTTAGCTAGTTTGCTGCACATGCTCTAAGGATAAAATAGCCAAACGCTAAATTATATATATATATATATATATATATATATATAACAAAACAAGGGAGTGAATTGACAGGTGTCCTACGTGGCAATTTTTTTTATTTTTTGAGAATCCTTTGTTATTTTCTGAAAGGAGTAGATTTAAGGGCTGGGATTACTTGCAGGTATCCAACGGCAGATACATTTTGCTTTCCAAACACTCCTCTTTCTTCCTCAAATTTCACGCTCTCTCTTGCTCTCTCTGCGATTTCAAAATTTAAAACCATACATCACTTCCTCCTTCTCTAAGCTATTTCAAAAAATCATAACCTTTGATGGGCATTCAACCTACAACTCAAAAGGTTCTGGGCATTCAACTCCATGGACAGCTCAAAAGGGTTTAGGGCATTCAACAGTCGGAGCTCTGTCTCTCTCTCTCTGGCTCAATCCCCTCCCCTCACGGCTTCAATAGTTGCGTCCACAAATCAATGGAAAGTGCCCATCTACAAATCAAAGGTAGGCAACAATTTTGGTTGGTTGTTTGAGATATTGCTTTCTTCTAAATATTTTTTTTCCTTTCTGATAGGGCTCCATAAGTTGATCACTAACTGTTTGTTAAAATGCCCGAATGAAAAACCCATTTTGAATTGTGATCTATGAGTACACAAGCTCCCGGAACTATATTTTGCTGTTCTTTTTTGGGGTTTCAAGAATGGGTTCTTCTATTTTCGGTTCTCTTATTTCGGTTGTGGTTGCTTCTCCAGGAATCATTCGAAGGTATTTTTGCTATTTCAGGAATGGTTCAAAACTCTACCAGAACTGTATGTTGCTGTTCTTTTATTGGGGTTTCTTTTGATATGATAGAGTTTTGTTTCGTTAAAAGTCAGAATTTTTTTCCCATACATTCGATTTTTTGGCTATGTTCATTTTTTGATGTTTTGTTTCGGCTGGAAGTCAGAATGTACTCTCCCAATAAACATCCATCATAAACAAATGTATCTATATTCGTAACAATTATAAGAACTGGGTGAGATATTAGCAAATGAGGTGAACTTCTAGGCCATGTTCCTTAATCCACATCAACCTCCCCGCATCAATAACATCTTTGCACATGAAGCCAAGCACAGCCCTCTCCACAGCCTTCATATCCCTTAACACAAAGTTATTGTCCAGTTTGGTTTATTGTCATTTACTTTTGGGCAAGTGACGGTATGAGAAATAAAGTTTGTTTATTCATTGGGTAAGTGCCAACCTCCATAGCCTTCATATCTTTTTTCGTTTCGAATTCTATGTTATGCTAGGCCAAATAAGTTTGATACTAAGTTTTGCTCCACATATATCCATTTTTATTTGCTACAGAAAGTATTGGCAATCTTCTCTCACTCTGTTTTGCAGCATTTATGTATCTACGAGAGATTGGAATTTTTTCTGCTTCAAAACAACAGATCCGAGTAGAGCTACCATCGTCCTTGGTAGAAATCAAGGTAAATCCTCTCCGTCTCTCTTACCTAGCAATCACTTTGGCTTTAGGAGGTGTTTTACTGATTTGGGTATTTGTTTGGATTATTTTACGTGTCCTTCTTTGATATAAAATTTTTATCTTTGCAACAGCATGTTTTAGTTTGATGAAATTGCTTGAACTTTATATTTTTTTCGATCAGCAATTTTGGCACGCTAAATCACTACAAGAGAAAATAGATTTCGCGACGGCAAACTTCCGTCGCAAAAGGCCATTCAAGGGTCGCAAGTAGTTTTTGCGACGGTGCAGCGACGGTTTTGGTGGCGTCGCAACAAGTACAGTGGCAAAAGCGTTTTGTGTCAGTAAGGTACCGTCGCATTTGTATTTGCGACAGAAAAAGGGTAACTACTAGCCACGGTGCATAACCGTCGCAAAAAATAAAAATTGGCAGAAGTTTTTTACTACTGATAACTAACCGTCGCAAACTGTATGCAAATATTAACAACGAAAACTGAATGCAACGAAAACTGTACGCAATTATTAACAACAAAAACTGTATGCAAATATTACTTGTATTCTTTAAGAAATTGATCCCATTACATAAATCAAACATGAGAGAGAGAGAGAGAAGGAACTACTTTTTGGCCTTTGCACAGTTTGAATATATCCCAAAAAAATAAAACAACATAGCCTTTCAAATAAATATGCATCCTTTTTCTATGTAAAGTGTACAAACTATTTGCTCTCTTTCCTACATCTATGTTTCAAATCTTCACATCCCTCAGTTGCCACAAAAAAAAATCATAAAAACAAAAGAAATAGAACCCATGCTCTAGCTTCTTGCCAACGATTTTGTTCGTGCGTGCATATTGGCCCCCAATCTGATCAATGATTTCCTGATAGATCACACGAGTACATCAAAATTTAGTACATTTGGCTCATTCAAATAAGCATCAAAGCGTTCATTAATTGAACAAGTTGTAATCTAAATTGAGAAACTTGCATAGTAATAACACAAACACATTTCAAGCAGAAGAGATGAAAGAGCATTTCAAGTTCATTTTCGGAAAGTTACCCTTGAGAGTATGTCACTTTAAATAATTCCAACGACAACCCACAAGCTACTTTCAATTATTCCAACCAACATGATTAAATTCAGTGGAAGAACTTAATAACAAACAACTAAAATATGAAATGGTAGGACTCAATCACAATGTGTTCTTAGAAATACATCAAATTAGAAAGTATATAAGAGGAAGAGAAGCATATATACCGCCTAGAAAGAACTCGATCCATGTTTTGTAGCTTAGCTTCCAAGAACCCGAAGTCTTGATCAATTTGTCTGTAGAGAAAATATAACATCATATGAGCAATCCCAGAATATTTAGATGACTAGAGAGGCCGAGGAAATCATGCACCAAGATAACATAGCGCCATACATACCTTCAAGCAACCCATTGGTTTGACACAGTGGACACCAAAGAATTTTGTCACTAGGGAACTTTTGAACCTCTTTCGCAAAGTCTTAATTTAAGTGTAGCAAACGTTGTTGCACGCATGCATGAGAATGACAGATAGATTTGCAATCTGGATCGAGAAGGTCTTGATAAACAATGCTCAATTATTAGGTTTGTGTGGGAACAGGTCCTTCTCCCAAACCAAGGATCCATGTAACATAGCATACAAGCATATGATGCACAAGCAAACAGATTCAATGTAGAACTTATTCTCATCGCCTTCCAATCTCTTTAGCTCGCAATCAAGATCCATTACAAATGTAAATTGTGGCTACATTTGGAGGCTGTTCTAAAAAGGAACAAAAAATTTAATTAAAAAGATACATATGATTAATAAGGTAACAAACAAATACACTATATTATTGTGCCTTTCTATGGAATTTGTCTGATATCTAATTCTGCTCTAGCCATACCCCCCCCCCCCCCCCCCCCCCCCCAAAAAAAAAATATATATATATATATATAGCTTTTTGAACATAGAGAAAACAGGTTGAATAAGGAAGAGGGGAAATGGAAGTTCAAATTGGGATCTAAATTATCAATTTTCATACAAAAGTTTTTACCTTCCATGGAGGGTTCGACACTTGGAAACGGCTTCTTGGCAGACATCGGCGCAAGAATTGAAGGTCAAGCACATGGCCCAACCTTTGAACCCGGTGAACATATTATGACAGCATGAACGATGCATTTATGTTTATACTATATATTAGTCTTTTGTTTGTGCAAATTTATATGTTCAGGGAGGAACAGCCACCCCAAACTCTTAACATTTGGAGTAAGGTCATGGCAAGCACTGCTCTTGCGAGAGAGATATAATGGGAGAAGAGGTATCAAACACAAACTCATTTTCTTATTAAATAAAAATGACTCACACACGTATACCCTGTATGAATTCTCTCTCTCTCTCTCCCACACATATTATAAGACACGGACACACTCATACATAACCATACATTTTAGGTACTTTTGCAGCTCATCAACACTTCCAGTTGAGTTAACTTTCATGGTTAGGACTTCAAACATCTAATTACGAAAAGAAAACACTATTTCAATTCACACACAAAAATAAGGGGAGTTTAACAACCAAAAAAACTCAACTCCCTCTCTCACACACACACCCCACTCTGCACTCCACATATTACCAAAATGTATTTTCGGTAACAAAAAACAATCTTCCATGACCTATTTGGAAAACAAAGAACCAAAAATAACAGTATACAATCACATAGCTACGACAGGTAGAGACGTTGAATTGATCGAAGTCCAACATACGAGAACAGGAACAGATGCATCTATTCCAGATCAAAACTAACGACAATCAAACGAACGAAAGAGTGTCCTTTGGAGTTCGGATGAATCGGTTCCAATCGAACTTCAAATCTGCATCACCTAAAAATCGGAAGAAGTAGAAACTGAGAGAAGAGAGAGAGAGGAGACTCTGTTTGTGTGTGTGTGTGTGTGAGAGAGAGAGAGAGAGAAACCATACGATCAATGTGTTGCAGAGGCTGAGACTGTGCGGTGTGCGGCGGGGAGAGATTGCGCACCATTTTGTTACGAAGCCGGGGAAAGAGAGAGAGAGGAGAACTTAGGGCTTTTGTTGAAGACCCAAAAGGTTTCTTTTACAGCTTTACCCTATAATAAAAAATCTAATAGCTGCTAGTGATCAGTGAGTTGTTGGATAAGCATGAAATGAGCCCATCACTATTCGACGAGACAAGATGTTGGCTCATCTGTTGGATTTGGACCGACTTTGGACCAATACAACAACGCTCAAGCCTAAAAAAGTTTGCGACTGTTTTTTTTTACCGTCGCAAAAAATCCGACGCAAATTGTATATTCTCTTGTAGTGAATGTTCAATATAATGTCCTTATGAATGTTTCTGACTTCTTTTTGACATCTCACATATTTTTTTTTTCTATACGCAACGATCTGTTTTTCGGTGTGCTTGAATCTTTCAAATCTGGATGCTTCATGTGAATTACGTATGTTGGTGCTCGCGAGTTTCTCCACAGTTTCTAGCAACATTGGTGAATTCTTGTGCTTCTAATTATTTGTCTTCCACTTGAGTTTCAGTTGGGTGTTAAGAGTGTGCAGTGTGTGAATCTACAAAATACAGTCATTTAGTTAATTATATGTGATGGATAATCAACTATAAATTACTGATAAGGTTATGTTTCTACACATGCTTCTTTGATAGTTTCAATCAAAAATATTTTTTCATATAGCTGAAGCAACTAGAAAAATAACATTTAAAATCTGTACGCCTTTTTTTGCTACTGGGAAAGATAGGAAAGTTAATGGGATGAAAAATCTTGAATGTATGAGTGCTTTTGGCTTCTAGAAATGTAGAACATGCATAAGGACTAGATTGAGTGCGAGACTTAAAAAAACTATTAATTTCAGGACCCACGGAACAAAACAAGAAATGTTGATATAGTCTCTACTATTAAGGCAATTAATCATGGTTGTCCTATTTTTTATTTCATATTGATTCAGTAGTTCTTCATAGAGTCTTTACTCTCTATTGTTAAAAGGTAATTTCAGGACTTATGGTTGACATGGATTTTGATTTGTTGATTTAGAGGGGAAAAAAAAGACTGTAGTTCTTCCATTGTAAATAGAGAAATGCGCTACTCATGTAGAGGAAATCTTCATCAATAATAAAACTAATGCAATTGTAGATTTGGAATTCCTTTAATATGGAAGGGCTATCTTGGTCCTTGCCATGTCAAAGTTTGATGGGTATATTTTTGTATGTCAATTTTTTTTGGCTTATTTTTGTTATTGAATCTTGAGAAAAAAATGTTTCATTCAAATTAGTATACTAATTAGTACTTAGTAGACACCAAAAGCCCACCAACTGTAGAACAACTGATTTATCGTTATTCTTCCACAAGGTCGTGATTTTTCCATTCTGTAGTGACAGGTAAGTCGTTGGTTTGGAGTTCTTTTGCAAGTAATTAACGAGTATCTTTTTGTGGATTGTTGTGCGCGCGTGTGGTTTTTTATTTTTGGGTTGGAGCACTTTTATGCAATTATTCAAGCACGGGCAGGCAACCACTAGACTAATTGGAAATGATTTCTTCATTTTTAATCCTTTGTTTCTATTAAAAAACATCAATAAATGATTAGTCTAAGCATCTTAACAAACCGGTTACTCACTCACGTCCCTTACAATGAACATGTTTGAAACCGTCTGTGTGTTTCACAACTTAAGTATCCTAAGACACGTTGTAATCGAGGGATGTTCGAATGTGAGCAGGAGCATAAACGTCTATGTAGGATGGGATTCAATTGTGAGCAAACACAAAAAGCATAAATGTTGCTTTTGTGCTTCTAATTATATGATTTGAGAAAACTAAGATCATATGATGTTGACGAAACACCATAGAACACTGCTAGGAGATTATCATATCCGTAATGGACATGCGCGTACAAACAGAGGGCGTGTAGATTTCCCATGTGACCGTGTCCCTCGCGGGTTCGACACGGATAGACCTAATCATGATTCATTTCATTACATATCTTGATTTTACTTGACTTAAATTTAGAAAGCAAATTTTGTTATGACGATTGGTTAGCTAGCTGCAATTTATTTACAAAAGTTGAGTGCCTTCCCGCAAAAATTTAAAATTTTCAGTCAAGTTCCTTTAATCACTGAAGTTCAAGGTTTTCCTTCCTTACCCTTATGTTTGTTTAATTGAATTGATAGAAGAAGTCAAGATATGACTACAGTTGGAAGCTTTCTGTGAGCTTTTCCACTTCGAGTTGTTTACTTACATAGGTATAGGTCTTTTTTTATGGTTCAAGTGTTTGTTTTTGAGTGAAGGTTTAGTGTTTTTAAGTGAAGGTTTAGTTTCTTGGTTATGTGTTCTTCAGAAAAATGTGTGTAGTTTTTTTTTTTTTTTTTCAAAACTAACATCAAGTGTTCATAATGAGATTAACTTCTCCCCTAAAATAATTTCTGAATTTGTGTATCACTATATGCATTGGTGTAATACTCGACTATACATGTTTATTTGATTGGTAAGGTTTTGTCTAATTCTTGATTTCGTACCTGAACTTTTGTTGCATGCATTTGTTGACCTCACTCAACGTCTACTTCTGTTGGTTATGACTATAAGTTGAGTTAGTATCATGTTTGATTTGTCTCTATAAAATAAAGTTAATCGTTGCTTTATTACATTCTTTCCTTCATGGGGTATCACATGTTTTGAGTTTGTGAGACCATGGGTACACTAGCAGCAAGTGATAACCATAGGCTCTGTGATATGTTTGGAGTGCCTTTATAATTTTAGTCTATGTACGCATAACATACGTTAGTTGTTTTTATTTTTTTTTAGGTATGATCTGACTAACAAAAACCCCGTTTGGATAATTAAGAAGACTTTCAAAGATGGAAATCAGTGTTAGCATTCAACTCCATGTTCCATATTCATTTTGTTGTTTGACTTGATTTTTCAGATAGTTTCATTTTTTTGTTTGTTATTGTCCTCTTAAGAAGCGTCATGACAATGCCGAAGATGTAGGAAAAATTGTGCGAACAAGTTGATCGGATTCAATTCCATAAAATAATTTCATTATATGGAACAGAATTACAATGTAAATTCGGAAAAAAGAATACAATACCGAACCGAGTCCTGTGAAATCACAGTCCCCTTAAAACAGATTCGCCGCCTCCCGTGGGTGTTGGAGGATCGCTCCGGCGCCTGTCTCCCAGGGTAAAACAGCTCACTTGGCCGATGGAACACCACCCGATCGACCGCCTGTCGAACAAACTGTGTCTGCCTCTCTCTCCGTAAAAAACCACATACAGAAATCATTCGGTTTCTCTGGTGTCTAAAAACAAATAAAAGAATCACTACTTATAGAGATCCTAAAACTTTGAAACCGCCAAAATCATAAATACAGGAATAAATGAATATCAATGGTGCAATTGATGGACATCAATGTAACCATAAATGGATTGTAACCGCTGAGACGTTCCGGTTGCCTCGTCAGACCCTCCGGTGTCCCAAATTCATTCACAACCCTACCAAATTTCCAACAATCCCCCACATGAATGAACTTGGCTAAAGACTGAGACAAAATACAAATCAAACTCAAAGAGAGAGAGAGCGCATCAGATAATTCCTGCATAGGATAGGTAGCTTTTGGCCTTGAACCTTCCATTGTGAAAGCCCATCAGATTTACTGACTGACCAGTGAACATGATGTCTTGAACTGTTTTGCCGTTTGTGTAAACCGAGACGATAGACTCCACACAGGAACTTCTCCTAACACAGTTTAGTTCTCACTGTTGTGTTCGTTTTGGCCATGAACACGCATCCTGGTTCTGCAAGTATTCTAAGAATTTTGCCTTATCAAATTCTTATTGAAGCGGCCCCACTTCATACTCACATAGGTGACCTCTTATTACGAGTATCTCAAATACTCTACTAGGAATCTCAATTCCAATTCATAAGAGTCATTAAAAGCAAATAACAATTACTTATCCTCACAACTTCACTATTGCACCATAGGAATGGGTAGAAGAATTAATCTCCTCAGTGATATCCGTAATCACACGCGATTAAGTTGTCCCTTTGAACCTTGATCTTGGGATCTCCAGTCAACAAGGTTGGGTTTCCATCACGGTAGTTTTTAACATCATAGGCTTTAGCCCCATTCCCGTCGATGCTTTACAACTAGCTCTCTATTTAACCCTTGGGTTAGTAGATCTACAATATTGTCTTTTGACTTCACGCTGTCAAATTGTGACAATCTAACTTGAGAGCAGTTGTTCAATGGTATTGTGTCTACGACAACATGTCGAGACTTATCATTACACATTACTCCGTGCCCATCCAATTTCTGATTGGATATCGCAATTTACACATATTGCTGGCACATATTTTCGTCCACATAGGAACATTTTTCAGAAGTTGGCGTAGCCATTATGGCTCTTCAATTGCCTTGTCTAGAGTAATAAACTCTGACTAATATCATAGACTGTGTTGTACACGTCTATTTGGAAAATTTCCAACACACAACTGCACATGTTAGTATGAAACATACCCACTTATGGATTCAGAATCCTTTATATCAGATATTCAATTTGCATCACTGTACCTCTCTTGTACTGCAAGATATTTGGTATAGTGCAGCCTATAGTCATGTGTGTATTTCAAGTATCACAACACCCTGACTATCGTTTTCCAGTGGTTCTACCTTGGATCTACATGTAATCACATGTCTAAAGAATGATGCATTTCTCGATCTCCTGATCACATTCTTGTGAACATCGAGCAACTCAGATTCATTAACGAGAATCTGACATGCATCCCAAAAAATTAATCAACATACAGTTGACGATTTTTTTTTCCTTCATATTTTCTGACCCCTCTTGGGTGTAGGTACTATTACATCTGCTAGATACCCCCACAATTCAATAATTAAGGGAATGCTCTCGGTCACCCACATTTTTGAATTTTTATCACTTTTCTTGCATGGTACCCTTACTTTCAAGCAGGACCAAATAGCACTATTTCATGCTATCAATGACAAAAGCGCAAATTTTTTTTTCCTTCTCGTACATGTACGATTTTCAAGTGACATAAATCACTGAATCAAACCCAATGGTTTGGTGCTTCTTTCAACATATTGAAAAGAAGTCTTTGTCACTTTTGTCTTTCGCACTAGCAATAACTTGCCCATTCCGCTGCTCATTTTCGTCAAATAGAGGAGCATGATCCCGCAGGATCACTGTTGGCGCACCAACAGTTGTGGTTATACCACTAAGGACACTGCTGCAATTAATATTTTCATTCCTCATAATTTATGCATTTTTTCCACAAAAAAAATGCTATAAATCCAATGCATTAGTCTCCAATAATAGTAATAAATACTATCTTAATTACAAAAATTTTATTCGCATTAATAGCATTTACGCAAGTCAAAATTTTCAAAAACTTTCTAACCCCAATTTTCACAACAAATGTGAAATTATAAATTACAAAATAAAATAGTCCAAGAATTATTTTTATTTTGTCAAAATAATCCTTTATATACCACACGTGGGCATATTAACCAAGTTTTGGCCAAAGATCATTCACCACGATAGGATAAAAAGTCTACAACTCCACGAAATGATTATGGGTCAAAGACTAAATACATTTTTATCCCTCAAAAACACCAAAGACTTTTACCAGGAAAAATTTGCTCTGAATATCTTAAGAAAATTTTTTTTTTCCCCCCCAAAAAAATAGAAAATCTCCCATGTTGAACAATACAGAATCCAACCCACTTAGAATCCAAACAGTACAACTTTACCGGAAGGTCTCCGCATTTACAACTCATTCATGGTCGTATTGATGTCCATCAATAGCGCTATTGATGTCCATCAATGACCCTATTAACCCCATTCTTTATGATTTTAGCAGTTTCAAGGTTTATGGATTCTATAAATAGTGAATCTGTATTTGGTTATGTAGAGACCAAATGATTTCTGTATGATTTTTACGGAGAGAGAGGCAGACACAGTTTGTTCGATAGGCGGTCGATCGGGTGGTGTTCCATCGGCCGAGTGAGCCGTTTTACCCTGGGAGACAGGCGCCGAAGTGATCCTCCAACACCCACGGGAGGCGGCGAATCTGTTTTAAGGGGACTGTGATTTCACAGGACTCGGTTGGTAATGTATTTTTATTTCCGAATCGGTATTATAATTTCGTTCCATAATTTTTCGAGTTGTCAATTACTGAAATTATTTTATGGAATTGAATCCGATCAACTTGTTCGCATATTTTTTCCTACAGAAGATTTGTTTGAGTTATAGCATTAAATTTTGATAGCTCAATTGGAGACTTAAATGATTGTTTTTTTCAATTACTAAATTGTATAGTTTCATGTAAACTTTCAATTCCTTGGTTTGAATGGTTAAAATGCTTTATGTAATTTGACCTACAATAACCTCCATTTAAAAACACTTACGTTCCGTCTTTATTTTATTGGCATAAACAAGTGCTCTCTTTCATTTATTGGCACAACGAATTCGTGATGGGGGCATTGATATAAGCAGCAATAGACATGCATCTTTATATTTGCAAAATTTTAAAGTTTCTATCAAGTGTCTTCAGGCACAGACAATCCAAATAAACTAATATTAAATTAGAATAATAGTTACAGATTTGATTTGAGTTCTATACTATTCAGTTGTCTATTTGATGTATATACGTCTTCATAGTTATGATGTTGGCGTTTTTCTATTTGCTACGGTATGGTTATGTGGTTCTGATGTGGATGTCACGTGGCGTCTGTGTGGCATGTGACGTGTCAAACTGAATAGATTCAACTCGATTAGGTACAACCACTCCACATGAAGGGGTGCGAGCGATCCAATGGCTAAGATCACGTTCATTCGCGTGTGTGTGATGTTCAGGTGATTGGAATAATCTAAGTCGTTCGGATTAAATTCAATGGTCAGAAAATGAGCAGGTGCATTGAAAAAAAAATGATATCACACTCAAATGTACAAGTACGTACGAATTACTATCTAATTTTAATTTCAAAAGAACTTTCATAATTTTATAATAATTTTTTATTGATCAATTGAATGAGGTAATACGATTTTTTTTATAACTATAGTTATTAAATTATTTAAATCCTAATTAAAAATTATTTTAAAGGCTAATTTGTAAAAAGTCAAAACTAAACTAATGCAACTTAATGAGTTTGTAGCGTGCCTTCAGGCACGGGCTCGGGCACACACTAGTATATATATATGTTGTGTATTTATAATCATGTGCAATTATAATTATTATATATATTTTAGCGTTTAGATATTATATAAAATATATAATATCTAAAATAAAAGATAATTATAATTGCACATGAATATAAATACACAACATAACACACACAACACACACATGTAAGACTAATTTTTATTTAGTCTATAAATTAGCCTATTTATTATGTGTGTCACATATATAATTAGAGGTTTAATAGAACTCCATATCTTTAGGCCCTTATCTTTATCTGATTGGTCAATAGATGAAACAGTTTCCAATAAGAAGTTCTACTTTGATGGGAAGTATAAATTACAGTTCAATTAGGAAACTAGTCCTCTCTCTACCTATAAAAGTGCATCTGGTCTTCCATCAAATAATAGATGACTGATTGCAAAAAAAGAATGTAAGTTAGAGAAATCTGTCTTCCACCTAGGGTTTAATGCTCTTTGTAAAATCATAGATGCTATTATTAATTATTGAGGCATTAAAGTTCTACACGGATAGATCCGGATATGTTGATCGTCATTATGGATCTGCGTACGTTGTTATTGATTATTTTATTTCTGTATAACGTTTTAATTGTAAGATCATGATAGTTCAAGATCCTGATATAAAAATAGGTTGTTATTTATTTAACACCATCAAAGAAAAACTTACAACACACATATATATGTGTACGTAACGAAATACAATTACGTAGAAGGAAAAAAAGAAGCAAAGGAAACAAAATATAGACAAGACATTTAAAACAATTTTCACATCAACATCAATTTACTCTTAAATTCACTGTCGCCACACTTTGATATCAAACTTAAATATTAGTCTGCCTCCCTCTGCTTTTTTTTTTTTTTTTTTTTTTTTTGCCCTTTTTGCTCAAAATTGAAGTGGTGACTTTTTGTGCTCAATTAAGCCACCTAATTTCAAAAAGAAAAATGACAACAGAGACTAATTCGTTGTCCAAAATTGACAGATATATGTGTTGGCTAAGCATGAGTTAACCTTGTGAGCTGAATATCTTCGTGATTCTTTTATTGGCATTGAACTCTTTTAAGAATGTGTCTTCCATTGAATGTGTTAATATATATTTTACACTGTGTATTAAATTTTATAAAATTAGAATAAAGAATTGGGTTTGATAGAATTATATATAGGTGTCATTGAATGTTGTCATTGAATGTTGTGTGCCGTGCTTATATATATGTAATGTGAAGTTGAGGTGTGATGTGAGTGATTTTTGCTCAAAGAAGAAGAAGAAAAGTCAAAACTGAAGAAAAGGCAAGGAAAAAAGGTTCATGATCGATTCGAGGAGGAATCAGTGGAAAAAAGAAAAGAAAAGAGAAGTGACGGTAACGCGTGAATGGCAAAGTTGTCTGACGTCATCATGGTTGCGTCAGAGGGAACACAAATGGATGATGATCCAGATAGATAATGGGCCCATTTGGCCTACGGTTTTTATTAGTTTATTTATTTATTTATTTATGATGTTTGGAATAAATATAAAAACAGTTGATGGCATTTGGACTAATTTATTTATTGAGTTGTTTGATTTGACTTTGACGGACAAATGACCATATTGCCCTTGTCTTATTTGGGACCCCATTTGGCCCTTGTCTTATTTGAATGGTATTTTCGGTTTTTCGGTAACCGACGGGCGGAATAACAAAGTGAGAAAATTTTCTTGGTCCAACAAATAAATTAGCCCAAACCTATTTATTTGTTTACCCAACAAATAAATAAAAAAACACTTAATAACCATAGCCCAAATAGGGCCAATATATATTGGCCTGTGAAGTGGGACTTAGGTGGTGTTTAGATTGATTGGATTATTTTTTCGTTCTTATGTGAATTTTTTTTGTAATTTTTTATTTTTTATTAATTTTTTGATGATTATTGGTTCATCTCAACGAAAACTTTTAGAAAAGTTATAAATAATGAACTAAATTTAAAAATATTCAGAAAAGACAAATAAAAAAAAGCAGAGATTTTTGAGCTTATTTGTCGTCTTTAATGACATTTTTTTAACTTTTGGACATAATTTTATACTTTTTGGATTCCTTTAATCAAGACGGACCAATAACTTACAAAATATTGAGGCTAAAACAACAAATACAAAAAATAATTGAACAGAGACAAAAAAAAATAATCAGAAAAATAATTATTCCAAACAGGACTTAACCGATTACTAAGAATAGTACCATCCGCTATTCTCCAGTCTTATAAATATCAAGAGTGCTACATACACATCATTTTAACACATCACTTAAAACTACGTCGTTTTATGTTAATGAAGATCCAAATATGTTTTCAACGATATGGGTCAAAAATAAATATAATTTTTTTCAACACAAAACTACATAATTTTGAGTGATGTGTGAAAGCGATGTGCAAAAGTGGTGTGTCTTTAGCATTTTTGTATAAATATCCGAGGTGCAGAACTGAAGTGAGGGAGAGTTGATTTTAAAAAAGGGTAAATTTCACCTACCTCCCTTGAGGTTACTGACAAATACACTGTCCTCCCCCATAATTCTGACAAATGCACTGCCCTCCCTTACTTTACAAACTATTGTTCCCAGACCCCCCTCTTGTTAACTTCCGTCCATTGAGTGTTAGAATATGATGATGTCATTGTACTTTATTTTTTAAAACCCCATATTACCCCTCTTCATATGTATATAAGGCCAAATATCATTCAGTTTCCCATTTTACCCTCTATTTACCTTACAACATTTTTTTATTTCCATTTTAAGTATTTCTTAGAAATTTTAATACAATTCTTTATAATAATTTTTTTTGTACATTCTATTATACCTTACAATTACTCTATAAAAGTTTTATTTGTACTCCTATTTAGTAAGTATTGCTTAGAAATTTTAATATAACTCCTTTCTACTAATTTTTTTGTTGCTTTTCGTACACTCAAGTATATACTTTTAGTATAATTCATTATACAATTTTTTTTGTATTCCCATTTTTAAGTTGCTTTTAGGAAAGAGTTGCTAGTGTTTGATAACATTTTCTATAAAAAAATTTAAAAATTATAGGCATTTTTAAAAAACTGAAAAATAACTTAAATTTTATATTTAAAAAAACTTGAATTTTATTCATTAGAATGAAAAATAATGTCCAGTCTTTTACCATGTGTATACTCAATATTGAATATTTTAGATAAAAAAACAATCGACAACAGTAAAGAAAATAATTAAAACCCATTTCAATATAGGTTTGCCTAAAAGAATGGAGAGTGTTTTGAGGTTTTTTTTTTTAACCTTAAAACATACAAAACCAGAGCTATACACAAAACAAGCAAGCAAAACAAAGCAGCACTGCATCAAAGGGTAAACATATGAAGATCAGTTCCCACGTTCGCGTGCACCCTACCCGCTTTGTCGACGGGATTTCCTTGGGCATCTACTAACTCGTTCTCTACCGCATTACCTAATAATCAACTACTGTACATTCAAACGAAACCCCGTAACCCAAAATCTGAAGATGATCATAACGAACTTCACCCATAACCAGAACAACTACAAATTGTGAAGACTAACGTCCCACCCAAACCCGGATAACCAAAAATCCATAGTTAGTCAACACCCATCGACTAAGAATAGAAAACTAAGAGTTAATGAAGTACTCCCACAAGCATAACGATAAATTCTAAACTACAAAACAACCGGAATAATGAAGTGCCCTTGTTGCTTGATCCTGTGGAAACTAGACACGAAGAATCATCCACGCAGTATACAACAATTTGTGTAACTAATAGCAAAACTCCTTTGGTCATTACATCGAACACTTAACATGCACAAATTTGGTTACAAAAATGCATAAGAAATTCTGTCAAAACGCATAAGAGATTCTGTCAACATTTCAATAAATACAAATGACCAAGAGAATGCTAAAAGCAAAACAAAGATCAGAAAGCAAAGGAATAGGTTCCAGACAAGCCGTCTAATCCATGCAATGATTAACACTAGTTTGCACAGAAACTATACATCCATAAGTATATTTTTTGTTTTTTATTTCCCTCCTCTTCTAAGCGACAAATTGACGAACGATTGCGGGCATAATTGAGAAATACAAAAAGGTTGTTCTTGTTAATTTGTGTACATATGAGAAGAAGCAGCACATCACTTTCCATGAAGGATTCTGATTTCTGGCAAGGTTTAATCGAAGAATCTTCTCAGATAGTAATTTACGTAATCCAAGAAATTTGCTAGTGGCACTACAAGAGAATATACAATTTGCGTCGGATTTTTTGCGACGGTAAAAAAAAACAGTCGCAAACTTTTTTAGGCTTGAGCGTTGTTGTATTGGTCCAAAGTCGGTCCAAATCCAACAGATGAGCCAACATCTTGTCTCGTCGAATAGTGATGGGCTCATTTCATGCTTATCCAACAACTCACTGATCACTAGCAGCTATTAGATTTTTTATTATAGGGTAAAGCTGTAAAAGAAACCTTTTGGGTCTTCAACAAAAGCCCTAAGTTCTCCTCTCTCTCTCTTTCCCCGGCTTCGTAACAAAATGGTGCGCAATCTCTCCCCGCCGCACACCGCACAGTCTCAGCCTCTGCAACACATTGATCGTATGGTTTCTCTCTCTCTCTCTCTCACACACACACACACACAAACAGAGTCTCCTCTCTCTCTCTTCTCTCAGTTTCTACTTCTTCCGATTTTTAGGTGATGCAGATTTGAAGTTCGATTGGAACCGATTCATCCGAACTCCAAAGGACACTCTTTCGTTCGTTTGATTGTCGTTAGTTTTGATCTGGAATAGATGCATCTGTTCCTGTTCTCGTATGTTGGACTTCGATCAATTCAACGTCTCTACCTGTCGTAGCTATGTGATTGTATACTGTTATTTTTGGTTCTTTGTTTTCCAAATAGGTCATGGAAGATTGTTTTTTGTTACCGAAAATACATTTTGGTAATATGTGGAGTGCAGAGTGGGGTGTGTGTGTGAGAGAGGGAGTTGAGTTTTTTTGGTTGTTAAACTCCCCTTATTTTTGTGTGTGAATTGAAATAGTGTTTTCTTTTCGTAATTAGATGTTTGAAGTCCTAACCATGAAAGTTAACTCAACTGGAAGTGTTGATGAGCTGCAAAAGTACCTAAAATGTATGGTTATGTATGAGTGTGTCCGTGTCTTATAATATGTGTGGGAGAGAGAGAGAGAGAATTCATACAGGGTATACGTGTGTGAGTCATTTTTATTTAATAAGAAAATGAGTTTGTGTTTGATACCTCTTCTCCCATTATATCTCTCTCGCAAGAGCAGTGCTTGCCATGACCTTACTCCAAATGTTAAGAGTTTGGGGTGGCTGTTCCTCCCTGAACATATAAATTTGCACAAACAAAAGACTAATATATAGTATAAACATAAATGCATCGTTCATGCTGTCATAATATGTTCACCGGGTTCAAAGGTTGGGCCATGTGCTTGACCTTCAATTCTTGCGCCGATGTCTGCCAAGAAGCCGTTTCCAAGTGTCGAACCCTCCATGGAAGGTAAAAACTTTTGTATGAAAATTGATAATTTAGATCCCAATTTGAACTTCCATTTCCCCTCTTCCTTATTCAACCTGTTTTCTCTATGTTCAAAAAGCTATATATATATATATATATATATATTTTTTTTTTTGGGGGGGGGGGGGGGGGGGGTATGGCTAGAGCAGAATTAGATATCAGACAAATTCCATAGAAAGGCACAATAATATAGTGTATTTGTTTGTTACCTTATTAATCATATGTATCTTTTTAATTAAATTTTTTGTTCCTTTTTAGAACAGCCTCCAAATGTAGCCACAATTTACATTTGTAATGGATCTTGATTGCGAGCTAAAGAGATTGGAAGGCGATGAGAATAAGTTCTACATTGAATCTGTTTGCTTGTGCATCATATGCTTGTATGCTATGTTACATGGATCCTTGGTTTGGGAGAAGGACCTGTTCCCACACAAACCTAATAATTGAGCATTGTTTATCAAGACCTTCTCGATCCAGATTGCAAATCTATCTGTCATTCTCATGCATGCGTGCAACAACGTTTGCTACACTTAAATTAAGACTTTGCGAAAGAGGTTCAAAAGTTCCCTAGTGACAAAATTCTTTGGTGTCCACTGTGTCAAACCAATGGGTTGCTTGAAGGTATGTATGGCGCTATGTTATCTTGGTGCATGATTTCCTCGGCCTCTCTAGTCATCTAAATATTCTGGGATTGCTCATATGATGTTATATTTTCTCTACAGACAAATTGATCAAGACTTCGGGTTCTTGGAAGCTAAGCTACAAAACATGGATCGAGTTCTTTCTAGGCGGTATATATGCTTCTCTTCCTCTTATATACTTTCTAATTTGATGTATTTCTAAGAACACATTGTGATTGAGTCCTACCATTTCATATTTTAGTTGTTTGTTATTAAGTTCTTCCACTGAATTTAATCATGTTGGTTGGAATAATTGAAAGTAGCTTGTGGGTTGTCGTTGGAATTATTTAAAGTGACATACCCTCAAGGGTAACTTTCCGAAAATGAACTTGAAATGCTCTTTCATCTCTTCTGCTTGAAATGTGTTTGTGTTATTACTATGCAAGTTTCTCAATTTAGATTACAACTTGTTCAATTAATGAACGCTTTGATGCTTATTTGAATGAGCCAAATGTACTAAATTTTGATGTACTCGTGTGATCTATCAGGAAATCATTGATCAGATTGGGGGCCAATATGCACGCACGAACAAAATCGTTGGCAAGAAGCTAGAGCATGGGTTCTATTTCTTTTGTTTTTATGATTTTTTTTTGTGGCAACTGAGGGATGTGAAGATTTGAAACATAGATGTAGGAAAGAGAGCAAATAGTTTGTACACTTTACATAGAAAAAGGATGCATATTTATTTGAAAGGCTATGTTGTTTTATTTTTTTGGGATATATTCAAACTGTGCAAAGGCCAAAAAGTAGTTCCTTCTCTCTCTCTCTCTCATGTTTGATTTATGTAATGGGATCAATTTCTTAAAGAATACAAGTAATATTTGCATACAGTTTTTGTTGTTAATAATTGCGTACAGTTTTCGTTGCATTCAGTTTTCGTTGTTAATATTTGCATACAGTTTGCGACGGTTAGTTATCAGTAGTAAAAAACTTCTGCCAATTTTTATTTTTTGCGACGGTTATGCACCGTGGCTAGTAGTTACCCTTTTTCTGTCGCAAATACAAATGCGACGGTACCTTACTGACACAAAACGCTTTTGCCACTGTACTTGTTGCGACGCCACCAAAACCGTCGCTGCACCGTCGCAAAAACTACTTGCGACCCTTGAATGGCCTTTTGCGACGGAAGTTTGCCGTCGCGAAATCTATTTTCTCTTTTAGTGTGGGGTGTTTCAGTCTTGTTGGTGTGAGTAGGAATATAAGTCCTGCCTAAGTTTTTTTGGGGAGAGAGCTATTGAAGACGTAGCCATTTTGGTGCTACCTAATGGATGGAGAGAGAGAGAGAGAGAGAGAGAGAGAGAGAGAGAGGAGGGAGAGAACAATCGGGGTCGGTGGCAAAATTGGGAGGGGAAGAAGGCTGAGAATCTGAGAGACCCAATTTGTAGCGGATAGTCCGAATGGGTTGAGATGGCTTGAGACCTGAGAGGGGGAGAGAGAGGGGTGACTCCAAAACTAAAAGATAAGTTAAATTAGTAAGGCTTTGGCTTAATATATACATAAGGGCAAATGGGGAATTTTACTTGAATTTTAACACGGTTAATCATAAACTAACGGCAGGGGGGTCTGGGAATAATAGTTTGTAAAGTAAGGGAGGGAAGTGCAATTGTCAGAACCACAGGGGAGTGCAGTGAACTTGTTAGTAACCTCAGGGGAGGTAGGTGAAATTTAGCCTTTAAGACTACACATTTCACAATCATTTCGGCGTGGAAGTTGGGATCAAGTGGAGTGGATTTTAATATAAATTGAACCCCCCCAGCACAAAGTACCAACTTTAATAGGTAAATAGTGTGTGCGTGTGGGGGGGGAAGAGAATCCTAGGAAAAGTAGCTTAGAAGCTGCGAAGAAATTGCAATGCACCAAGAAATTGCAAGGCCTCTCTCTTTCGTTGTTTAATAAATATTGTTAGCTTTTCCTTTGGCTGCAATTAATCTCACATGGACATGGAGACAGGAGGAGGAGGAGGAGTTAGCAACAAGAGAAAGAATCATCACGAGCACGCTGATGATTATGACCGTGAAGAAGACGAAGAAGAGAAGAAGATGGAGATTTTCTTTTCCATCATCAGAAGTATTAATCGAGAAGAAGCTCGTAATCATATTACGAGTGGTGGCTCTGCCGAACTGATGATCAAGGAGAAACAAGGGGAGGATCAAAATGATAATAGCAATAAGAAGAAGAAGAAGAAGAAAATGGATCAGGAAGAGAAGCCGCGGGTTGCAGTTCCCAACGATTTCGTAAAAGAAGATGACGGTAATACTAATAAGCACCAAGACACCTCCACAAATATATTTGTGGGTTCATCCTCAACAACAAGAGGAGGAGGAGAAGGAGGAGGGACCGACCATAGCAGCTTAGACCTTACGCTTTCGCTTTAAGCTTTCAATTAACTCCTGTTGAAAAATCAGGCTATATGCATACTTATATAAAAATGTCTGTATATCATTTTGCTAAAATAAAGACTTTTCATTTCTTGATCAAATTTTAAAGATATGAATCGTTTAATGTATTTAAAATATATTTTTAAAGATACTTGCGAGAAATCAGTTTAAAATATTACCGAGAAAGTCTTGATCTAAGCGGTTTCTCATAAAACTGTTCCTGTCAGCATTTATAAAAAACAGTTTAGATCAAACTCTTCTCAATATTTTTTAAGTCAATTTCTCGCAAGTATCCTTAAAAACATATTTTAAAAATATTAAACGGTATGGATCATCAAAATATAACCTAAAAATAAAAAGTTCTCATTTTAGTAAAATAAGAAATTCCTCGTTAGAAAGGAACTCTATATATATTTATTACCGTATTGTATTTCATTGTCTTACCTAAATCCAAAAGAAGGTTTTATATTTCAAGATTTTTTTTAGGCCTATTTTTGACATGGACTCTAATTTTATTGTATGTCATACCCCGTGGAAAATTTTTAATTTTAGAGACCGATTAAATGAAAGATTATTTTTAGGAAGATAAGTCATTAAAAGAGACAAGATAAGAGAAATATTATTTTTAGAGAGTTGATCCACATTGGTGTGATATTTATAAAAAAAATAAAAAAATATATAATTTGAATGAAGTATTAAAAAAATTAGATAAAATAGTACTTTATTTGAATGAAGAATAAAATAGAAGAATAATGTTATTTTATAGTTATAATAAGGGAAAGAACGTATTATTCTTGGATAGTATCCGGAGATAACTTTTGGGCCAGAGGAGAGTACCCAAAAATAATCCCCCTTGATAGGTCATGACGAGTCGGCCAAGCTGGTTGGTACTCTGGTCGGTCGGTAGTCTGTTCGGTTCAGCCATCATCTGACCTGCTCTGCTCAGCCATTGTCTGACCTGCTCGGCTCAGCCAACGCCTTGCCTGGCAGGAACTTCCTGCCTTAAACGGATCACCCCACAAGGAAAAAAGGCTCCCATTAAGATCCCTCAAATCTCTCAACTTTATACGAGCTATCTCCACCAGATCCCCCAATTTAGGGCAAGGATAACAATGGAGAGATACCGTTACCTAAATAGGGCTAATGCCCGTTATGCACTCCACCAAATTAGGGGGTGATCTCAATCCCTTCCTGATTTCTCGTCAAGGAAATCTCTATATAATAGAGGAGCTTCTACAGTACAAGGTACGGGCATTTTGCCCAGAATTTATTCCAATTGTCTTTTCATACAATTCCTCCATCCTCAAGCTAACTTAGACATCGGAGGGGTGTTGGCGAGATACTACACTGGTGTCAAGTTCTTTTTGCAGGTCAAACGGGAAGACGATCATAAATCTGTTTCATCAGGTGGCGCTGTCTGTGGGAACGATTTACAAAAATTACTGATTAGATTGGATTTATGGTTTTGACCCGCTCCATGGCTTCCAATGATAACAACGCTCCTTCTGCTCCTCCTGTTGCGACCGCTGCTGATTATCAAGCTCTACGCCAGGACGTTCTGACGTTAACGCAGGGCATGCAACGCATTCTGGAGCAGAACCAGGCCCTGCTGCAGCGCCTGCAACCAGATCCATCTGCTAGGGATCCACCACCTCCACCTGCTCTAGTGGCTGATCCACCCGTTCAGGGGATACCTGGAGGAGACTTTGACGTCACTGGTGGACATGGAGAGACCAGTAGCCATGCAGCAGCACCTCCTTATGGGACTTTCTTTGGTTCTATGCTCTATGAGGGTCTTATGACCGATCAGATGCGCCAGATGAAAGCACAGCTGGATGGTCTGACAAAGCAGATGAAGACAGAGGCTCTTGCCTCTGTGGAAGAGTTGGTGCAGACCACCGAGCTTCCTTTCACTGCAGATGTGATGGCAGTCCCCCTCCCTCCAAAGTTCAGAATTCCACAGATTGATGCGTTTGATGGAACAAAGGATCCGCTCGATCACCTGGAAACCTATAAGTCCCTTATGCATTTGCAGGCTGTCTCAGACGGCATCATGTGCAGGGCTTTCCCAATCACTCTCCGAGGAGCCGCTCGCATATGGTTCAATAAGCTCTCTCCCAATACGGTTAGTACCTTTAAGGAGCTCAGCCGTCAATTCGTGAGTTATTTCATTGCTGGTCAGCGGTATAGGATGTTGAAAGCATGGTAATTGCTTTGGCCAAAATGTCAAAAGCATGGTAATTGCTTTGGCCAAAGAGTCAATTATATTGGCTCACATTGAATGCAGCAGCCATTGAAGACTTAGGGAAGATCTCAGCATGCTTTTTTCAATAATTACAGAGCATGCTTGGCATGCAAATGAACAGGGAACATTTGTCTTGTTCCCTCATCTTTTCTCTATAAATTGGCGTATTCTGTAAATGGAAAATATGGAGAAGGAACTGAGGCAACTCTCAGAGAGATTGTGAGGTGTGAGAGTTTGTAATATCTCTCATATATTAGTGAATCCACTGCCCCCGTAGACGTACCCAATTTTGGGAAACCACGTAAATCCTCTGTCTCTTGTGATTGAGTGTGTGTGTGTTGGGTTTATCGTTCCTAGGGCACTACAAGAGGCCAGCCACTTACTTGCTCAATGTCAAGCAAGTTAAAGGGGAGACTCTCAAAGATTTCACAACCAGGTTTAACAAGGAATCCATGCAAGTGGATAATGCGGATGGTCAGGTGGCCATCGCAGCGTACATGTCAGGCCTCAGGCCAGGGCAGTTTTTGTTCTCCCTGTCTGCAGAACTGACCGGACCGGCAAAGTGCTTGTCGTTAGGAGTGTGCCGGCCTCGTGGTCAGTGGTTTAATTTTATAAAACTGGACTTTCCTCAAAATATTTAAAAACGAGTATAGGGATAGTCCGGAGTATCGATCCACAGGGAAAAGAACGTTATAGTCAGAGAATACGCAAATTGATATTTTCGACGTTTCGGACGTCAACCTCAAGGTTTTGTTTGGTGCGGTTAAGCAATTATATCACTAAAATGAGGATTAAAACTGAATTAAAGAGTGGGGTTAAGTCCTAAGGTTTGGTTTATTCGAAACTTTCGTTGGTCTATCTCTTCTCTTTTATAACTCAATCTAACTCCCGGTCCCGGGTGTTCGATCGGAATTTTCTTCGATGAAAACAAGGATTTTAATTCTAAAAATAGTTTTGACGGATCTTTCAAGTTTAAAGGAAATGGGATTAAAAGATGAAGGACATCGATTCAAGTATTAAATATACCAACTCTAAGGATGGCTATATCTAATCAAGAACTTAACACTTCATTTTTATTTCAAAAGAAAAAGCTTAGAAAGATCCATCAATGGCATTAAAATTTGGAGAAGATAGAGACCAACATGGTTTTTGAACAAACCTTACTTTTAGACTTAACCCACACTAAATTAACTACTCATGCTTTGACATAAACATAATGAAATTGAAAGAAAACATAATAAAACAAGTTAATCTAAAGACAATAAGGAAGAACTAAGTAAAACTGAAAGGAAATCAGATAATAAAGCGATAAAAACGGTATTTAAGGCAGAAATACTTAAGTGCTTCCAAGAGAATCCAAAGATTCAAAGGGGAAGAACACTTAAGAAAGGAGAACTTGACAAGAATTGAAGAAATAAAGAAGAACAAGACAAGAAAATATGAAGAACAATGTATTTTTGCTCTGGAACAGTAAAAGATATGGAATACGTTATATCTATTGTGCTGTAGAAAATGAAAACTGATCTGGTAAAATTAGGGAGACTACCCCTTTAACAAGTCAAGAAATCTACCAAAATAAAATATCCTAACAGAATTCTAATGTTAAAGTACCAAACTACCCTTAAAATGGCAATAAAAGAAGCTTCTAATTTCCTAAAATGGCCCTGAGTTCGCGTCAAAATCGTCCTCACTGGTTCTGATAAAACTGGGTCTCTATCGATAGGAGGATATCTCTATCGATAGAGAAGTCTACTGGTATGAATTCGCTGAAACTTCTATCGATAGGAAGATATCCCTATCGATAGAGATGTCCTCTGGTCTTCTGTGGTTGAACCTCCTATCGATAGGAATGGTCCTCTATCGATAGAGGAGTCTTCTGATCATTTTTGATTTAAGCCTTCTATCGATAGGAAGGGATCCTCTATCGATAGGGAATGCGTCTGATCTTCTTTGATTGATCCTCCTATCGATAGGAGTGATCCCTATCGATAGAGGATCTCTTTTTCCTGGTTCTTTACTAGGGGCTCTATCGATAGGGATAAACCTCTATCGATAGAGGGACTTTTGATTCCCAACCATCAGTTCTTCCTTCCTTGGTTCTTTGATCCGGACCCACTTTTGCTCCTCCCGAGCCTTCAATTGGTACTCCATCAGTATTGCCAATGGTTCCGAGGCCTTCATTCATGGTAGAATCTTTTGGCATTCATTCAGCACTCGAAAACCTGAAAGGGTAGAAAAACAACTACGCGTGCAAAATCATTTAAATAGAAACATTTGCCTACGAATAATTGCCAAATTGAGCGTATTGAGCCACGTTATTATACAATATAGTGCGCTCATCACACCCCCCAACTTGAAGGTTGCTAGTCCCTAGCAACGCATCATACTTAACAACAGAAAAGAAAGATTATTTCCCATGCAAGTCTAATTATCAATCATGCTTGATTTCGTTATTTTCATGTGTACTCGGCGCATATAGTAAGAATGAGCAATGTAAAACACGCACAACCATTCATGAACTATAAGGAACAAGTGAGCTTTAGCAATCTATTTAAGCAATGTTAACCAAAGCGAGCCTTGATTCCAAATCTCTCAGTTTGCCCTCAAAACAAATTGCGAACTCTCATGAATTTAAACTTTGCATCCCTAACTTGCGCGAATATACACACCGAAGATGTGGTTATGCATTCAAGGAATAAGCGCAATCACAATGAAAGTACTTTGGTATGCGTTGATGGATCATAACAATGTGATATAGGAATGCCAAGTGCTTAGAAACACGTAACTACTCAAACATGCATCAAGATAGAATCCAAATTGTAATTAGAATCGATTGGGACTTTAAAAGCTTATAACATTCATGGGTTTTCATATCAAGGTTTGAAGTACAAAAAGCGACACCGGCTTATATGTGGTTTAGGTAATCTACCCCTAGCCGGTGTCGTGAGACTCCCAATGTGCACCATACCATGAAGATTACACAACATGAAAAAGAAAGAAAAACACGAACTAGACTCAATGACTTTGCTTTGTCTGACTCTATCCTCCTTCTACTCTAAAAACTCTCTTCTACAATGTCATCTCCCCCTGAATCTTCCCCACTGTCCTGGCTGTCCTCTTCCTCTGTCTCACTCTCCTCTTCCTCAGAAATGTATGGCCGCCCTGTCTGTGCAGCCACATAATCCATGGTGAACTGCTGTCGTCTCAGAATCTTCTTCTGGGTCTTCATGATCTCGGACTGACGACAGAAGATTTTCTTCATCATCTTCCACATCTTCTTCTTGAAGGAACCTTCTTCAGGCACTGCCACAGAGGGGCCTGAAGTCCTTGAACTAACCCGAGAAGCTGAAGGAACGTGGGTTCTAGCTGTCGGTGGAGGTCTCACAGCGGTTGGGTCTTTGGAGTGGGCCTTGCTTTTGCTTGCAGTGACCCCAGAAATGGGTCCCAGACCCTCAGCCCATGCATCACTAGATTTCTCCTCCACTCCCATGTTGAGGCACATTTGGGTGATCATTGCCGGGTAGGGGAAATTCGCCCTACGCATGGTGTTGGTCCTGAATTCCACCAACTGTCTAAAAATGTATCTCCCAATATCGATCACGTCGTCATGCCGGAAGGAGTAGACTAACTGGACCTCCTTAGCCCCCAGAATGTTCTCCACCCCTCGGGGGTAGAGATTGTAATGCAAGATTTTGTTGAGGAGTCTATACTCCTCCTTAAGTCTCCCAACGGGGAATTGACCATGGAATTCGTTGGGATCGATGAACATCATATCCGCATAAAAGCGGGGGTCATACACCTCTTCCTCGCGTGGGAAGGTGCAAATGGTTTCATCAAAGGAGGGGCATCCTAAGTAAAATGTAATGGACATTGGCGTGATGAGGATTCGCTTACCCCGTACGGTTGACGTGATTTGGGTGATTTCCCCCTCGGGCCTCTCGGGAAGTCGCATATTTGTGAAGAATGACTTCACAATGGGTAGAATATACCCTTTGACCGGTTCGAACCATTTCTTCAATCCTCTCCTATCAATGATGAGGACCGCCTCCTCTTCGCCAATGTGTTTCCGGTGAACCATCCTCTCACACGTGGCCTTGCGGGTGGCCATTGAACTTTCCCATTCCCGTTTAGCCGCGTTCTTAGGGTCTCCCCTTGATTTCTTCTTATTCCCCGAACCCTCAACCGCCTTACGCTTGCCCCTTTGAATGTCTTCCCTCCTTCGGGCTTCATCACTCGATCCCCCATGATGTTCTTCGCCCTCACTCACATTGGGGACCTTTGTACGAGCCATTGTGCTTGATTTTTGAGGTTTGGTGATGTAATTTCGGACTTTGAGGGTTAGGGCACGAAATTCGGATTTTTGAAGGTGGGTGAGGGGTTTTGGGTAGAAATAGGGTAGGATTTCGGTTGATTCGGGAAGGGTTGCGATGTTTCGGTGGATTGAGGAGAAAAATCGTGACTTTTGGGGGAGGAGGTGCGAAATTTTGGATGAGGGAAATGAAAAGGTTCGGGCGTATTTAAGGGATTTTTGCCGATTCTGGGTTCTCTATCGATAGAGAAGTGGTCTCTATCGATAGAGAAGGCTACTGATGAAACTTTTTACTTGCTCCTATCGATAGGAGACTTTTCTCTATCGATAGAGATACCTTCTGTCCGAATTTTTGGCTTGGCCTCTATCGATAGGAATACTCCTCTATCGATAGAGGATACTAAAAAAGTTGCTCTATCGATAGGAACAAACCTCTATCGATAGAGGTTGAATCTGTTTGTTTTCTGCTCTGATCCTCTATCGATAGGAATAACCCTCTATCGATAGAGATTCCTTCTGACTGATTTCTGCTTGGCCCCAAATTCTTCATCTTTTGACCCCTCTTCTTTTCATCACCCATTCAAACACTCTCAACACACCTCCTAACATCCGGTTTCCTAATTGTTCCGTGAAAAATTGGATGACTCGGACTTGGTTCAAAAATTTGGATTAAGAGACACGTTTGTGGTTCAATCATGCAAAGATAGCCTAATTTCCTTTTCTCCGTACATTATGGATTCCAAATTGATGCATGCAAGATGTTAAGCATGAATTGAGCATGGCATGGATTTCATATGAAGATTGAGTGCGGGATGCTTTTCAAATTAAATCTCCACTCTATATGATCAAATCACCCAATTACACACTTAGCTCAAAGTGTTCCAAATAGTTCATGTTTATGTGTGTGAATTGATGCTCAATGACAAATACATCGCATGCATGCCTCTTGTACATATCCAAATTATCAAGCATAGGTTTCAACTCTACTTTCATGGGAAATGGAACAGAATTTGAAAAAAAAATGGGACTAAAAATGACTCAATTAACACTAACATTGGACTAACCCCTCCCCCCAACTTGAAAATTGCATTGTCCTCAATGCAAGAAGACAACGCACCATTTAAGCATAAAAGAGGGACGATCATACCTGCGAGGTGGAATGTCAACCACCATATACCTCGACCAAGTTTGAGGATTTCTCGCCACGTGCACTGTTTGTCATTGGAAGGGCTTCCAAGGTGTACTCTTTCGGCTCCAACTTGTGGACCATAGCTAGTCACATAGGATCATCGCCGGAGCTTTGTTGGACTAACAACCGTAGCACATAGCTACACCCATGACTTTGGGCTCTTGAATGCCGCATTCACCCCATACTTAGACCCAAACTACCAAGGCTGATGTGGTAGCGTGTACACCTTGCGAAGACTGAACCACCAACTACCTACTAAGAGCAAACATGACTACATGGGACATAAAATTTCATTAGCAGGTTAGTCCAAAATGAACAATAAATGAAAGTAAGCAATAAATCCACCAACTTCTTCACGCGAAGGACACGAGTACTACTTTTCTTCCTTGTCAAAGACTGTGTTTCCCTATTGTTGGAAGGACAGTATGCATGGGGTTCAACAATATCTAGAGAAGCAGCGCCATCATCTAATAGGCTACCACTCCCTTTGGAGGGGGTCCCCCCAAATTCTTTACCCCTTCACTCCGCTTTGAAGAAATCTCCACGGAGCTTGACACTAAAGCCGAAAGGGTTCAGACAGATTTCTCATTGTCCACGCGCCTGCCGTCAGACCCAACCTCAAGGTACTACATACGTAGCTTGACAAGGTGGCTATACCAGACCATCTGATGCCGTTCGAGCACGGCAAACACTGGAGGTATCACATACTCCATGGATTTATAGTCTCCTAGACTTCAAATAAAGCTCACGGACCCAAAGAATTGGGGTCCACATTGCCTGCATTGGACCCCCCATAGACAGGGTCACACAACTCCTCAATCGATTCCTAAGGATCAAAATTTTCAAGGGAAAAGTCCCAAATGGATAAGGGACATGTGACTGTGCTTGGTCTACTAGAGAGACCACAATGAGATTGTAGCCTGAATGACCATATTTCCTTTCCAAAATTGGATCAGTAAAGGGTGGAGAAAAATGGTCTAATCGAAGGTGCCAACTCATAACCTGCTGATGTTGGTCTGAGAGTCCCAAAAGTTTACTCTCCTGTTGATTCGTTTGAATGGGTAGAATCACAACAAGAGAATACTCAGTATTATCAGGGGGATCGGTTTCCACTTGCTTAGAAAAAATCTGAATTTCTAAAGGTACAGATTGGTCAATGGACAAATAAGTTTGCGGTTTGTCCGGAGGTGACTCGTCAACAATGGGTACCCAACTTTCTATTCCCATAGCTTCGTCATTTACGAGTGAGGACAAGCACTCGAGCTCAGGTGAATCTAAAAATGTAGTCTCTTCAGCAGTGAGACCAATTTCAAGAGGATCGGGGAATACATGAGAGTTCTCTTGTTCTTGGTCTAAGGTATCAATGTGGTTCACACCACGGAACTCATCATCATCCCCGTTTTGCCTCTCAACATTGAAGATATTGTTCAAATTAGTCAATTGGGAGTGGATGTCACCAAAAGCTTGCCTATTTTGCTCAATAGTTTTTGAATGCCCTTGTAGGAACATCTGCAATGTGTCCTCTAAACTCTGCTCATTAGATGGTTGAGATGCATTGGAATCTACAACAGGTTTTTGGAAAGCATATTGTGGTGAATTGTTAGGTGGGTACCATAATGGTTCCTGCCATTGAGAATAATAGCCTTGGATTTCGAAATTGGATGGGCATAAATATTCTCTCATGGTTCGTGCAAATGGGACATTATTGACCTCCGGTTGGGTAGCCATTGTGGTGTTAGGGGGATTGTTTGTGTGAATGAGTCTATGCGTAGCGTGTCAAGTGTAAACACTCATACACCAAAGACAACTCCTAACAATTAAGTGTGAGTTCAAAAAGAAAATAAAATATGCGAATTGCACGTTCCTTTGGCTTGCGTTACACCTTAGGTTTACCAATATGGGTAGGTTAAAGGTTTCCGCCAAAGAAACTTGCACTTTGCAAAATATGCGATTTCTCTAAATCAACTATTCAAATCCCCGGCAACGGCGCCAAAAACATGACCGGACCGGCAAAGTGCTTGTCGTTAGGAGTGTGCCGGCCTCGTGGTCAGTGGTTTAATTTTATAAAACTGGACTTTCCTCAAAATATTTAAAAACGAGTATAGGGATAGTCCAGAGTATCGATCCACAGGGAAAAGAACGTTATAGTCAGAGAATACGCAAATTGATATTTTCGACGTTTCGGACGTCAACCTCAAGGTTTTGTTTGGTGCGGTTAAGCAATTATATCACTAAAATGAGGATTAAAACTGAATTAAAGAGTGGGGTTAAGTCCTAAGGTTTGGTTTATTCGAAACTTTCGTTGGTCTATCTCTTCTCTTTTATAACTCAATCTAACTCCCGGTCCCGGGTGTTCGATCGGAATTTTCTTCGATGAAAACAAGGATTTTAATTCTAAAAATAGTTTTGACGGATCTTTCAAGTTTAAAGGAAATGGGATTAAAAGATGAAGGACATCGATTCAAGTATTAAATATACCAACTCTAAGGATGGCTATATCTAATCAAGAACTTAACACTTCATTTTTATTTCAAAAGAAAAAGCTTAGAAAGATCCATCAATGGCATTAAAATTTGGAGAAGATAGAGACCAACATGGTTTTTGAACAAACCTTACTTTTAGACTTAACCCACACTAAATTAACTACTCATGCTTTGACATAAACATAATGAAATTGAAAGAAAACATAATAAAACAAGTTAATCTAAAGACAATAAGGAAGAACTAAGTAAAACTGAAAGGAAATCAGATAATAAAGCGATAAAAACGGTATTTAAGGCAGAAATACTTAAGTGCTTCCAAGAGAATCCAAAGATTCAAAGGGGAAGAACACTTAAGAAAGGAGAACTTGACAAGAATTGAAGAAATAAAGAAGAACAAGACAAGAAAATATGAAGAACAATGTATTTTTGCTCTGGAACAGTAAAAGATATGGAATACGTTATATCTATTGTGCTGTAGAAAATGAAAACTGATCTGGTAAAATTAGGGAGACTACCCCTTTAACAAGTCAAGAAATCTACCAAAATAAAATATCCTAACAGAATTCTAATGTTAAAGTACCAAACTACCCTTAAAATGGCAATAAAAGAAGCTTCTAATTTCCTAAAATGGCCCTGAGTTCGCGTCAAAATCGTCCTCACTGGTTCTGATAAAACTGGGTCTCTATCGATAGGAGGATATCTCTATCGATAGAGAAGTCTACTGGTATGAATTCGCTGAAACTTCTATCGATAGGAAGATATCCCTATCGATAGAGATGTCCTCTGGTCTTCTGTGGTTGAACCTCCTATCGATAGGAATGGTCCTCTATCGATAGAGGAGTCTTCTGATCATTTTTGATTTAAGCCTTCTATCGATAGGAAGGGATCCTCTATCGATAGGGAATGCGTCTGATCTTCTTTGATTGATCCTCCTATCGATAGGAGTGATCCCTATCGATAGAGGATCTCTTTTTCCTGGTTCTTTACTAGGGGCTCTATCGATAGGGATAAACCTCTATCGATAGAGGGACTTTTGATTCCCAACCATCAGTTCTTCCTTCCTTGGTTCTTTGATCCGGACCCACTTTTGCTCCTCCCGAGCCTTCAATTGGTACTCCATCAGTATTGCCAATGGTTCCGAGGCCTTCATTCATGGTAGAATCTTTTGGCATTCATTCAGCACTCGAAAACCTGAAAGGGTAGAAAAACAACTACGCGTGCAAAATCATTTAAATAGAAACATTTGCCTACGCATAATTGCCAAATTGAGCGTATTGAGCCACGTTATTATACAATATAGTGCGCTCATCAAGAACCTCCAGCCAACATGGCTGAGCTGATGTTGAGGGCTCAGCGACAGATGAACGCAGAGGATACCCTTGCTGCCCACCGAAATCGGGAGAGAGAAACCCCCGCTGTTCAGACAGGGGCTGTTCAGCCAAGTAAAAGAAGGAAAGAAGGTGGTCAGTCGCGGACTGACGAGTACCCTAGAGGAAAGAGGGTGGACAGAAGAGACTCCCCCCAGAGGGGACGGCCTGAAAGACGATTTCATGATTACACTCCCCTGGTCACGACAGTGAACCAGGTATTGCAAGAGATCAGTAATTACCCTGAGCTCAAGTGGCCAGGAAAAATGAAGACTCCGGCAGAGCGTCGCTCTCGCCAGAAATATTGTCGTTTTCATCGTGATCATGGACACGATACTGACGATTGTATTGAGTTGAAACAGCAGATTGAGGGGCTGATCAGACGTGGACGTCTCCAACGGTTTGTACGCAAGGAGGGCGAGTTCCACCAGGGGGTCGGACACACAGCTGGACCAGCTGACCATGATCGGGAGAGAGCTCTCCCACCTCCTCCTCCTCATCGCTCCATGGAGGAGATAAACATGATCTCTAGAGGACCAGGAATCAGTGGGGAAACCAGATCTACTCGGAGAGCTTATGCTAGGGAGGTGCTCAGTGCAGAGAGACCAGCAAAATGCACACAAGTGCTAGGCCCAGCCATTCACCTCACTGAAGATGATGCTGAGGGGGTGCTCCATCCCCATGATGACCCATTAGTGATCACAGTCCTCCTTGCAAATTGGACCATGAGAAGGGTTCTCGTGGACACAGGGAGTTCAGCAGACATTATCTTCCTGCCAACTTTTGAGAGGTTGCAGCTGGAGAAAGACAGGATCAAGCCTGTACGGTCCCCTCTGGTAGGATTTTCTGGGGAGACTGCCCATCCCATGGGGGTTGTCTCCCTGCCTATCATGATAGGAGACGAGCACAGGAATGCCACCTGGTGATGGATTGCCCTTCAGCCTATAACGTGATACTGGGTAGGCAGACCCTCAACAAATTCAAGGCAGTGGTCTCCACCTACCATTTCAAGCTTAAGTTCCCCACAACTAATGGTGTTGGTGAGGTCAGAGGAGACCAGAAGAGGGCAAGGGAGTGTTACATCACTTCCATGAGATCGAAAGAGACCCTGTCAGTCAGTGGAATCGACACAAGGGATGAGGAGAAGCTCCAACAAGGGGAGCCAGTCGAGGAGCTCGTTGAGATACCTGTTGTAGAGGGGCAGACGGAGAAGGTGTTCCGTCTGAGCTCAGGACTGGGGTCAGAAGAGATGGCTGCTCTGGTCGGATTCTTACGGGAATATGTAGATGTTTTCGCTTGGTCACATAAAGATCTACCGGGCATCAACCCTAGCATCATCACGCATAGACTGAATGTGGACAGCGCTCACCGTCCAGTGAAACAGAAGACACGCACGTTTGCTTCAGAGCGAAACACAGCCATTGCTGCAGAGGTGGAGAAACTGGAGCAGGCTCAGTTCATTCGGGAAGCCAAGTATCCAGTATGGATATCCAATGTGGTGCTCGTTCCTAAGTCTAAGGGAAAATGACGCATGTGTGTGGATTTCAAGGATCTCAATAAGGCATGCCCCAAAGACAGCTTCCCTTTGCCCAGAATTGATCTGCTCGTAGATTCCACAACTGGTCATGAGCTGCTCAGCTTCATGGATGCATTCTCTGGCTACAATCAAATTCAGATGCACCCAGAGGACGAGGAGAAGATGTGCTTTATCACAGCCAGAGGGCTCTACTGCTATAAGGTAATGCCCTTTGGGCTCAAGAATGCAGGGGCCACCTATCAGAGGCTGGTCAACCGTATGTTCAAGGACCAGATAGGCCGTAATGTGGAAGTTTATGTTGATGACATGCTGGTCAAGAGCCTGAGGAGATCAGACCATGTGGAGGACTTCAGGGAGACCTTTGAGGCACTTCGAAAGTACCAGATGAAGCTCAACCCCAGCAAGTGTGCATTTGGGGTCAGCTTAGGGAAGTTCTTAGGATTTATGGTTTCACAGAGGGGTATAGAGGCCAATCCTGAGAAGATCCGAACCATTCTCGACACGGAATCTCCCAAGGGAATTAAGGGTGTGCAGAAGCTCACTGGATGCATAGCAGCCCTCAATCGTTTCGTTTCCAGGGCTACAGACAAATGCCATCCATTCTTTGTGAGACCCCAGCCCAAAATAAAAATAATAATAACAATAAATAGTAATAGAAAATAATAGAAAATACTATGAATAAATTAAAATTTTGATTGAATTAAGAAATAGAGATTTTTTTTAGGCCAATTAGGTAATTTATTTAACAAATGAGGAAATACTCCAAAATTACTTTAGGGATAAATGAAGTTGGTTCAAAACATAATCAGAGACCGAGGAATGGTTCAATAAATTATTTTAAGCATTAATAGTAACTGGAGATTAACCTCGATATTGCTCTAGGGGACAATCGGACGAGGTTCGGAGTTCCTAGAATTTATTTAACGTTAACGTTTCGGCACTAGATAAGATCAAACATTTTAAACTTATCCAAAATAAGATATTTTTTTTTTGTAAAATTTGCCACGTATCTTTAGGATTCCACCTCCTGCTTTAGGATTGCACCTCATGCTTTCAAATTTTCCTATAAATAGCCATGAAAACATAACATTTGAATTCATATCCTGAGAAGTAAGAGAGAGCGGGAGGAGAAGGAAAATTAGGCAGAAAAAAAAAACGCAGCTCAAGTTTTGAAGAATATTTTCCAAAGTTCTATTTACGAGGCGCGTCATTGAATACCCTACATCACTCAAGGTGAGTCCGGATATACCCATTTACTTGTTATTTTTTTAAGATATGCCCCATAAATAGAAATTTGCTATATTTTGTTAAAAAGAAAAGAGAAACTTGTTATATAATGAACTTACGTATGCATGAGATATTATTAAAATTGTTGGCGATGATCATATAAATATCATCTCGTAAAATGTGAATTCCGGTGATTCCCTGACCGCTGGGTGTGTGACAAGCGGTGGTTTGATACAAGGTTGGGTCCCACGGCCAGGTGGCATCGGATGACGTCATGCCAAATATGTGTTATATTTCAAAGGGTAGCTCCCTTAATCTAATTCTGGCATATACACCGAAGAATCAACTGTTGAATTTATTTCATTGATCATTTCTGTTTAAGACACAACAAACCGTTAATTCCAGTGTTGGTATATCCCACGGGTTATGAAAATTATATATTATTTATATATATGTCCTCGGCCACGGCCTATGGACCCAATCATAAGTATTGTCAATATATTAATAAATTATTCTTTTTAATTATGTCGTGTAAAATCTGTAAAATGGTATATCTAGATTCATACTAGCTGTAAGCTAATGGGTGTTGCCTTGCAACACAACAGGACCCGTGGCAGGACCTGGCGGACAATGAAGAATTAATCAGCTAAATTTCACGCTTTGAGTTTTGTGGTTGAAAACTTATATAGAGTTCTGTTTTGTTATGTTGAGGTCATGTTAGGCCAGTACTACGGTTTGTAATAAGTATCGGATAAGCATGCTTTTAATTCAATAATGATTGTCAAGTTTACACGTCCTTGATGTTATTTTATTATTGAGCAAATTACGCTTCCGCTAAACTCTGCAGCATGTCAAGGGTTAAAATAAGATAATTCGATAAAGTTCATAAACTCTTTAATTAACGTAGGAGGCCTCAGCGTGTAGAACCGTTGGCCGGTCACCAATTCGTTCCAATTTGGAATGGGTCGTGACAAGAGTTGGTATCAGAGCCTTAGTTTGTGAACTTAAAAAAAAAAAAACTCAAGGACAAAATTATTAGAACACGATCGTTACACACGACATGTTTAATTTATATGTTATTGGTTCTTGAATTACTCTTTATATTTATTTAACGCTGGATCCATGTACTGGTATTGACAAGACTATATCTTGTTTGCCATAGGTATGACGAACACAGATAGCAGTGAAGACAGCATGGGGCGCTATAGGATCAACACTAGTGGTATCGAAGACAACGGAGGTGACTCGTTGGAAACCAAGATCTGTAATCTGGCTGCAGATATCGCGTACGATGAAATGAAGAGGGTAGCAGATAACAAGCCTTTTTATACTGATAGGATGCTACAATTCCAAGCCTTGCGCCGTATGACTATAGGATCGGAAGTGTTAAGACGAGCTATCTGGTGGACAGGAAATGAGGAAGGTTACAAGGCCATGATAGAGGCGATACTGAGAAGCGGTGACCCTAACAGGTGTGAAGGGCGAACTACATTTGAGGCAGGGGAAAGTTCTAGAGTTGTTGAGATACAAGTGCAGGAAGAAGTGGCCTCAAATGAAGTTCCTGAAACAAAAGAAAGTAGAGTGTCAGGGAAACAAGAGGCAAATGGTGCGTATGATGTGATAGTAATAAGTAGCGATGATGAAGAGGATCCAAGGGAACCAGGGACCCCGAGAGCCCCAGCAGGACCCCAGGGAATAAGGAGGAGCGGATCTGAAGACTCAGTCAATGGGCCAGAGGAAAAATGAAGGGTTGAATAAGGATAGCTGTAAATAAGAGTTGTTAAGTCTTGGGAGTAGCGGGGGAAAAAGAATTCCTTTTGCTTTTAGGAATTCATTTTGGGGAATCACATGTATATAGGTAGTAGTATGTGACTAGTAAGGAGGTACCAAATAGAATGATAGGTTATGGGAGGAAATATTTTTGGGGCTTGGAGCTAACTTATCGTTTTGTTGTAATTAGAACTTAGTTATAATCTATCGGCATGGTTTTTAAATACTGTTTAATATTATACAAGCATGTTGTGTATGAGTGCATTCTAAATGAGATGTTTCTCTTAAATATTGTTGTATAAAACGTTGTATGTATGTATAACGAGAACATTAATATTGCTGGATACAGTGTAATGGATGCCACCACAGGATCAACAAATACTACTAATAACGACCAAACAAACAACGATGGGAATAGTAGCGCAGGAAATCAATTCGCAGAATTGAGGACCATTTTGCAGCAATTGGTAGGGACCATCCAAACCCAACAACAGTTCCTACACACCCATCTGATGCAACCACAACCACTCGCGCCACAACCGGAAACTATAACAACAGAAAATGTCGAGATACGGCCAGCGGCACCAGAAGTTGCCTCGCAACCAAACCCAACAGGAACTGATGCTGGAGCAATTCGAGAATTTTTGAAGTTGAAACCTACATCTTTCAGTGGAGGTATGGATCCGATGAAGGCTAAGGAATGGATTGAGGAACTAGACAAGAGTTTTCGTCTAATTAGGAGTAACGAGTATCAGAAGGTTGAAATGGGATCATATCTGTTAACCGGGGGGGCTAACCGTTGGTGGAATCTGATGAGGGCCAGGGAGCCAAGGATGACGTGGGAACAATTCGGGGTTGTTTTCAAGGAGAAGTACATGCCAAGGGCCATGCAGTCAGCAAAATGTCAGGAGTTTGAGCAACTCAAACAAAGAGGGACAATGACTGTGTCAGAATACGAAGCTGCCTTTACTAATTTGGCTGAGTATGCACCACATCTGATAACGACAGATGAGATGAAAGCCCGAAGGTTTGAGGAAGGGCTTAGACATGACATTAAGAGGTTAGTGAGACCATTGCAGATGCCAACTTATGCTATCGTGTTGGATCGTGCACTACTAGTAGAGCAGGATGTGGATGAGAACCGAAGATACCAGGAGGGGAAACGGCGTCAACCAATGCAAGTTGGTGGAACAAATAACCAAAAACGTCAACATATTGGGGGTTGGAATAGGAACGAGGGTGGTACACAAGGATCTGTGCCGGTGTGCCGAATTTGTGATAAGAGACACCATGGGGAGTGCTGGAGGAGGAGTGGATCCAACCAGTGCTTTAATTGCGGACAAACAGGGCACATGAGGCGTGAATGTCCAAGAGCAGGAATGACTATGGGGGCGAACGCAACACCGATAGGGTCTCAGGGAGGACAAAATCGGGGGCAGGATAATGTGAGGAATCAAGGAAGGAGGCCAGAGGGAAACAATAATAATAACAGACAGCGGGGTCTAGGGAACCGAAATAATAACAATGGGCAACGTCAAGGGCGAGCTTACGCAGTCGTGCCCGGTGATCCTAGAAACAACGAGAACGTGGTGGCAGGTAATGTAATTGTGTGTTCTATACCTGCATACGCATTATTTGATTCCGGTTCGTCACATACTTTCGTATCGCAATCTTTTATTGATAAACTTGATAGAATAGTGGAACCGTTGGGATATGAGTTATATGTAACTCAGCCCATGAGCAAAGGCACGATGTGCTCTACCGTGATACGAAATTGTAGTGTACACGTTGGCGACATTGACACAATGACTGATATGATACCATTGAATATGAACCTATTCGATTTAATTCTCGGTATGGATTGGTTGGCTAGTAACGGGGCTACTATTGACTGTGCCCAGAAACGGATAAATTTGCAAAAGCAAAATGAGCCAGTTATATTTGAGGGTGAGAGTATCACGACACCGCCCTACTTCATATCTGTCACACGAGCCCGACGACTCCTGCAGAAGGGTTGTCAGGGATACTTATGTAGTGTGTTGACACCTGAAACTAGTAAGTTGACAGTGAATGATATTCCGGTGGTCCGAGAATTTCCGGAGGTATTTCTTGAGGACTTGCCCGGAATGCCTATCGAGAGAGAGATAGAATTTGTAATTGAAGTTGAACCTGGAACTCAGGCTATTTCAAAGGCACCATACCGTATGGCTCCAGCTGAGCTAAAGGAGTTAAAAACTCAGCTCCAAGAGTTATTGGATAAGGGATTTATTAGACCGAGCTCGTCACCGTGGGGTGCGCCAGTATTATTTGTTAAGAAGAAGGATGGGACAATGAGACTTTGTATTGACTATCGAGAGTTAAACAAAGTAACCATTAAGAATAAGTATCCGTTACCACGGATCGATGATCTATTTGACCAATTACAGGGAGCGAGAGTATTTTCAAAGATCGATTTACGTTCGGGGTATCACCAGCTGCGAGTAAGGATGGAAGACGTGGAGAAGACAGCTTTCCGAACCCGTTATGGACATTATGAATTTCTTGTAATGCCATTTGGGGTGACGAATGCACCAGCAGCATTCATGGATCTTATGAATCGTGTATTCAAACAATACTTGGACGAATTTGTTATTATCTTTATTGATGATATTTTGATCTACTCAAAGGACGAGGAACAACACGCACAACATTTGCGAACTATACTACGGACATTGGGAGACCAAAAATTATACGCCAAATTCAAAAAGTGTGAATTCTGGCTGACAAGTGTGACATTTTTGGGTCACGTTATTTCAGGAGAAGGGATTTCGGTAGACAGTCAGAAGGTCAAGGCAATCGTGGATTGGCCAAGACCGACAACTGTAACTGAAGTTCGTAGTTTTCTTGGACTAGCGGGCTATTATCGGAGATTTGTCCAGGATTTTTCCAAGATCGCTGTGCCAATGACGGAGTTGACCCGAAAGGGCGAATCTTTTGTTTGGACAAAACAACGGGACCAGTGCTTCCAGGAATTGAAGACACGACTTACAACAGCACCTGTTCTGACACTGCCAGAAGGAGTGGAAGGCTTTGCGATTTATAGTGACGCCTCAAATCAGGGACTTGGTTGTGTCCTAATGCAACATGGGAAGGTTATTGCTTATGCATCACGACAACTGAAACCCCATGAGAAGAATTACCCTACTCACGACTTAGAGTTAGCAGCATTGGTTTTCGCTCTAAAGATATGGCGACATTATTTGTACGGTGTCACATGTGACGTCTTCACCGACCACCAAAGCTTAAAGTATATCTATACACAGAAGGACCTGAACTCAAGGCAACGACGGTGGTTGGAGCTGATGAAAGACTACGACATTAATATTCAGTATCATCCCGGAAAAACAAATGTAGTAGCAGACGCTCTTAGTCGCAAGAAGGTGGAAGTATTGAATATTCTACAAATAGAACAACAGTGCCTCAATAAACAACAAGAAGAAGTCTGTATGTTGTTAGTCGCCGAACCAGCAATTCTAGAAGAAATCAAACTGAAGCAAATGGCAGATCCAAAGTTGAAGAAAATTCACGAGCAGGTAGCATCCAATCTAATTACAGAATTTACTGTGGCTGACGGCTTACTACGATTTCGAAATCGGGTGTGTATACCCAACAATGAGGAACTCAAGCGACAAATTCTTGACGATGGTCATAGAACAAGATTGGCGATCCACCCAGGTATGATGAAAATGTACCAGGACCTGAAACGGACCTACTGGTGGATGGGGATGAAACGAGATGTGGTAGACTATGTTAGTAGATGCCTACAATGCCAACAAATCAAAGCTATACGTCAAAAGCCAGCAGGACTGCTACAACCTCTGCCAATATCTAAATGGAAGTGGGAAGATATCACGATGGACTACGTCATCGGTTTTCCCAGAACAGCAAAGGGAAACAACTCGATATGGGTAATAGTTGATCGCTTGACCAAAACGGCTCATTTCTTACCAATCAAAAATACGTACTCAATGGATCAACTAGCTAACTTGTACGTACGGGAGATCATTCGCTTACATGGAGCGCCTATAACCATTACGTCGGATCGAGATACGAGATTCGTCTCAAGATTTTGGCAGTCTCTTCAGAGGGCTATGGGTACTATACTCAACTTCAGCACAGCTTTCCATCCTCAAACAGACGGACAGTCAGAGAGGACCATACAAACGTTAGAAGATTTATTACGTGCATGCGCACTGGAGTTCCAGGGCGGCTGGGAAGAACATCTACCGTTAGCAGAATTTACTTACAACAACAGTTTCCAAGCTAGTATCGGCATGGCACCATTTGAAGCTCTATACGGGCGGAAGTGCCGATCACCATCGTGTTGGACGATGGTCGGCGAAACTGAACTCACGGGACCAGAGATCGTTCAAGAAACAACGGAGAAAGTCAAATTGATCCAGGAACGATTAAAGATTGCTCAAGATCGACAGAAGAGTTATGCAGATGCAAATCGTCGAGAGCTGGAGTTTCAAGAAGGAGATTATGTGTTTCTCAAAGTTTCACCTATGAAGGGAGTCATACGTTTTGGAAAGAGGGGGAAACTCAACCCACGATACATCGGACCTTTTGAAGTGATCGAGAAAATAGGACCAGTTGCGTACTGACTGGCCTTGACACCGGAGTTTGCTAATGTACACGATGTTTTTCACGTGTCAATGCTGAGAAGATACATATCGGACCCGACGCACATTCTACAACAACCACCTATTGAGCTAGAGAAAGGACTACGCTATGAAGAACGACCGGTTCGAATCCTAGACACACGTGTCAAACAGCTACGAAGCAAAGAAATTCCATTAGTTAAGGTCTGGTGGGAGAACCAAATGACAGGGGAGGCGACATGGGAGAAGAAGTCAGATATGCGACAGAAATACCCAGGGCTATTCGACTGAGGTATGACATTAATACATTTAAACTTCTATCTATGACGAGTAAGTTTGGTGGACCAAACTTCTTAAGGTAGGAAGGATGTGAGACCCCAACCCAAAATAAAAATAATAATAACAATAAATAGTAATAGAAAATAATAGAAAATACTATGAATAAATTAAAATTTTGATTGAATTAAGAAATAGAGATTTTTTTTAGGCCAATTAGGTAATTTATTTAACAAATGAGAAAATACTCCAAAATTACTTTAGGGATAAATGAAGTTGGTTCAAAACATAATCAGAGACCGAGGAATGGTTCAATAAATTATTTTAAGCATTAATAGTAACTGGAGATTAATCTCGATATTGCTCTAGGGGACAATCGGACGAGGTTCGGAGTTCCTAGAATTTATTTAACGTTAACGTTTCGGCACTAGATAAGATCAAACATTTTAAACTTATCCAAAATAAGATATATTTTTTTTGTAAAATTTGCCACGTATCTTTAGGATTCCACCTCCTGCTTTAGGATTGCACCTCATGCTTTCAAATTTTCCTATAAATAGCCATGAAAACATAACATTTGAATTCATATCCTGAGAAGTAAGAGAGAGCGGGAGGAGAAGGAAAATTAGGCAGAAAAAAAAAACGCAGCTCAAGCTTTGAAGAATATTTTCCAAAGTTCTATTTACGAGGCGCGTCATTGAATACCCTACATCACTCAAGGTGAGTCCGGATATACCCATTTACTTGTTATTTTTTTAAGATATGCCCCATAAATAGAAATTTGCTATATTTTGTTAAAAAGAAAAGAGAAACTTGTTATATAATGAACTTACGTATGCATGAGATATTATTAAAATTGTTGGCGATGATCATATAAATATCATCTCGTAAAATGTGAATTCCGGTGATTCCCTGACCGCTAGGGGTGTGACAAGCGGTGGTTTGATACAAAGTTGGGTCCCACGGCCAGGTGGCATCGGATGACGTCATGCCAAATATGTGTTATATTTCAAAGGGTAGCTCCCTTAATCTAATTCTGGCATATACACCGAAGAATCAACTGTTGAATTTATTTCATTGATCATTTCTGTTTAAGACACAACAAACCGTTAATTCCAGTGTTGGTATATCCCACGGGTTATGAAAATTATATATTATTTATATATATGTCCTCGGCCACGGCCTATGGACCCAATCATAAGTATTGTCAATATATTAATAAATTATTCTTTTTAATTATGTCGTGTAAAATCTGTAAAATGGTATATCTAGATTCATACTAGCTGTAAGCTAATGGGTGTTGCCTTGCAACACAACAGGACCCGTGGCAGGACCTGGCGGACAATGAAGAATTAATCAGCTAAATTTCACGCTTTGAGTTTTGTGGTTGAAAACTTATATAGAGTTCTGTTTTGTTATGTTGAGGTCATGTTAGGCCAGTACTACGGTTTGTAATAAGTATCGGATAAGCATGCTTTTAATTCAATAATGATTGTCAAGTTTACACGTCCTTGATGTTATTTTATTATTGAGCAAATTACGCTTCCGCTAAACTCTGCAGCATGTCAAGGGTTAAAATAAGATAATTCGATAAAGTTCATAAACTCTTTAATTAACGTAGGAGGCCTCAGCGTGTAGAACCGTTGGCCGGTCACTAATTCGTTCCAATTTGGAATGGGTCGTGACATTCTTCCAAGTCTTGAAAAAAGTTTTTCATTGGACTCCCGAGTGCGAAATGGCTTTTCAGTAACTGAAAGAGTATTTGACAATGCCTCCCCTGCTCAGCCGTACGAGAAAGGGAGAAGACCTATATGTCTACTTGGCTGTCTCACCTCATGCAGTAAGTTCAGTACTCATACGGGTAGAGGCCAATGTACAGCATTTTTTCTACTACACGAGCATGGCATTGAGGGGGGCTGAAACCAGGTATCTTAGGGTTGAAAAAATGGCCTTTGCCTTGGTCACAGCAGCAAGGAGGCTGAGGCCTTATTTCCAGGCCCATTCCATCAAGGTTATGACTGACCAGCCACTTAAGAAAACCCTGCACAACCCTGAGACGTCTGGGAGGCTGATTCAATGGTCTGTGGAGCTAGGAGAATTTGATCTGGAGTTCTGTCCCAGAACAACCATCAAAGCACAGGCCCTTACTGATTTTGTGGCAGAGTTCTCACCCTCAGATGCTTCAGATTCCCTACCAGATGATGAGTCAACAAGCACAGAAGATGGGGAGCCAGTAGGATGGATTCTCTATGTTGATGGTTCTGTGAATACAAGGGGCCAGTGGAGCAGGCGTCATCTTAATTTCTCCTGACAAGATCAAGCTTCTCTATGCCATCAGATTTAATTTCAAGGCCACCAACAATGAAGCTGAGTACGAGGCACTTTTGATCGGGCTCAAGTTGGCGAAATCCTTAGGGATAAAGGAGCTCACTGTTGGCAGTGACTCCCAATTGGTAGTGGGGCAAGTACTAGGGGACTATGAAGCTAAAGAAGACAGGATGAAGCTTTATCTAGACAGGGTTCAGCAGCTCCAGAAAGCTTTTAACACTTTGAAGTTGCTGAGAATCCCCCGTGAGGAAAATGAAGAAGCAGATCAGCTTGCACGATTGGCCACAGCTCGAGAAGAAGCCCTCAGTCCATGTCCTCCGGGACCATGTATCCGAGCAGCCTCGCCTGCTCAGTCCATGTCCTCCGTGACTATACATCCAAGCAGCCTCGCCTGCTCAGCTCATGTCCTCCGGGACCATGTATCCGATACGGTTAAGTATGTTAGCTTAATCTACAGTGGTTACATTCTTGGTTATCTTCTCAAGGGAATACTTCTAGCCTAAGTGTGTTACTATTAAAGATAACAAAGACAAACACTGCGCACAGAAGTAGAGAAGAAGAGAAAACCATTCATTCAGAGGCAGGATATGACAAGGATAAACCGATCATTTTATTCATAGAAGGATTTACAATAAGAAGGAAATAAACAAAACAGAAAAATACAAAGACGACTAGTTGGTCTCTTTTGCAGGCTCCAGAGCAGGAAGCTGGTCTGCAGCAGGAGGCTGATTTGAAGATGGGAGGTCGACTCCCTGATCTGCTACAGGAGAGGCCTCTTTAAGGACCTCATCGGCTATCTCTGAAAGAAGGGTGTCAGCCACACCCTCCAGTATTTCTTCAACCATGACCACAACTGGGTCAGCTTCAATAGAAGGAAGAAGAGACTTGCCTTCGTCAGGGATTTCTATGGTGAGAACAGTTGAATCTTCCCCACCTTGCCCAGATGTAATCATGAGGGGACCCTGATCGGTCGTCCCCTCCAGCAGCAGAGCCCCAGCATGGCTGTTCTCTTCCTCGCCTTCAGACTCCTCAGATCCGTCCTCCTCCAGCCCTATGCTCTCGTCCTCAGCCTTGAAAGAGCTCAGATCCAACTCAGGATGAGCTGAGCTTATCCTCCTCTTCAGAGACATGAAGCCACTGAAGTAGTACTCGGTCATCAAGTCGACGAACTCTGGGGAGTCCTTCAGATGATCCAACTGGACAGACTGAGCCTGATCTTTCAGGGAGCTGATCTCCCTGTCCTTCTCCGAGAGCAGCCTGCTCTGCTCGTCGCACTTTTGGGCCAATTCCTTGACCCTTTTTTGCTGGGCCTTCAAAGCTGAGTTTGAGTCGGCCAGGGCTTTCCTCAGATCCACGTTCGTGGTCTGCTCCACGGCCAGCATCTCCTCCAGCTTTCGTTCGCTGGCAGTTGATGCTTCTGTCAAACTCAGAATCTGAGTGTCCTTGATAGTGCCCTCATCCTTCAGCTTATCCATCTCGACCTTCAGCTTCGAGATGATCTTGTGCAGATCGTCTGCCAAACGATCATGTGTTCTCTGCCTCGTCTTCAAGGCAGAGATGGTGTCTTCATCCTCCAAGGAATCCTGCACCATGGCTTCACTATATGCAACTGCCTATAACACAGAATATCAAACAAAGCGAAAGTCAGAATAGATGGTTTTCCAATGAACATCAGAGACAGAGAGAGAATGAAATGGTTACCTTGGCCAGATGGATGAGGAGGCGCAAGCGCTTCTCCCCAGCAGCCATCTCCCTCATCAGCTCCCAATCCCCGTCAATTGGGAGCTCGTTCAGCTCATCGATGGCGTATCTGTTGCTCATGAGGAGCGAGGGCTGGGGGGTTGGCCTCAGCTGGGGTCGTGGCTGAGGAGGAAGCTTCCCTACTCTTCCTCTTCCTGCTTCTCTGCTTCTCCTCAGCCGGAATTTGGGCTGAGGGCTCTTCCACCATAGAAGCGGTGGTAGCAACTTCTTCAATTACCACCACCTGCTCCTCAGGGATGGTCTGCAGCTCCTGAGCTGGGCTCTCCTCAGCAACGTCCTCCTTGGACTTTTTGGCAGGAGGAGGAATGGATTGCTGACCCTGGGAGGTCACCCCTGAGTCCACAAAGGTGGAGGGGTCAGCCAGGGCCTTCTTCTTTGTCTTCCTTGGCTTGGAATGACCCCTTGTGTTGGCGCGCTCGGACATAGCCGCCAACTTGTCCATGTTGAGCTTCACCATTCTTCTTTCTTCCTCTGACAGAAACAAGGAAAGAGCATGAGATGGCTTCATCAAAAAGAAAATGAAAAGAAAAGGAGATACCTCTCTCCAAGGCAAGGGCCTCACGTGATGGTTCTGGTCCGAACAGGAAGGTGGCTAAAGTTTCCGAAGCGATTAGTACCCGATAGTCGTGGTTGGGATACTCTGCTACCGCCTTCAGTTGCTCACTGATCTCAACTGAGATCTCAGGTCTCTGTCTCCCTGCTCAGAATACAACAAAGAGTGGTCAGCTACAAACAAACAACGTGAGAAATATTAATAGAGTTTGAAAGAACGAGGTGTTCACGAGAAGGGTGAGGCTCTCCCCAGAAGCAGCGAATTCGGGAGGAGCCAGTCCGCTCTTCCCAGGAAGGGTACTCCCATCCTCCTCCTGAGATGAAGAAAAATTTGTCCTTCCACCTCTTGTTGGCTGAGGGCAGGCCTTCGACCAGGGGGGCTATGCTGTGAGATCCCTCACGTTAGAAATATTAGTGCGAAGAGGATTAGTGACCAATATGACACATCGGTCGGAAATAGAGACACATATACTCTTTAAAGTCGAAAGACCAGCCTATTTGAATCTTGATGTTTCGAATTTTATTTTATTTTATTTTTTTCTTTTTTTAAAATTTTGAGAATAGAAATATCCGTAAAATAATTTATTTCTGTTACTGCACAAATTTCATATTTTTCTGAGTTCAAAACCTGAACAGCTTTTCGAGCCGCGCGCAAACCTAGCTCCGAATTTAGCCATACGTTTGTGGCTAAATATCAAAGGAGAGAGAGAGATGAGTCACTAGGTTTTGCCACTTGTAGATGTTTTAAGTGACAAGGGTAATAGTGCATATATATCTTTAGATAAATTATATACATAATTAAAAAAAATAAAGAAAAAGCAAACCATTCAGCTGGAATAGGAAGCACGGAAAAAAAAAAAGAAAAAGGAAATAGAAAGAACAACCAGAAGAAGAAGAAGGAAACAGAAAGAGGAAACAGAAAAAAATCAGAGGAAGAGAAGAAGGAAAAGTAAGAAAACTTTGGATTCAATTTGGTATTTTTTTTCTCCTAACTAATTTTCATGTTATAACTGAGATTGAGACATTATGAATCTCTGTTTTCTTAGCATCTATGCATGATTTTAGGGTGTTATCAGTTCATTACCATGAAAGAAGTTTAGTTAGAACAATAGGAGTTTACAGGACAGTTTGAGAAATTCGTAATTTAGAACCTCTTAAGCTATGAATCTAATTTTCATGTCTTCACAACTTTTATAGTACGTTTCAATACGAAGATTTTGGTACCAAGAACGTGAAAATTGGAGCAACATGGAATTAGTTATGAATTTTTCAATTCTGACTGTATCTGGAAAATCGAATCTGGGACAGACTGACTTATTTTTGCTTCTGGGAATTTTCTACAATCTGAATGAATATACTATTTTTACAGGAGCTATATCCTTAAATTAGGAGTATTTTCGTGTTAGAATCAAATTTTTTGGATAAATGTACAATTTTTGGTGAATTTTAGAAGTGAAGTTGTCTGGGTGAAAAACAGAAACTGACCAGGACCAGTTTGGTTCTAATTCCTGGGAAATATTCTTTGCACTTATGAAACTGAGATTTTACTGAGAATAGTCCTTTGAGTTATGAAATTCTGAGCTTTAGTTTCATGATTTTTGGACTTAGTATGAATAAGTTATGATTTTACAAATAAAGGGTGACAGATTTTTTTCAAAACATATCAAGGAATGGTCTATGTTTTGATTGATTCTATGAATGAGCAACTGAATTGCTATACTTATGTTAATATTCTGGACCAGATTTTCTAGGGTTAGAAAAGGAAGAGAATATGACCATTTTACCCTTAATGGACTAAGTTACTTGAAATCTTGAGATAGGAGAATAGTTGTTTGTGTTACCTTTGAAAGTAACAAATTTATTTTATTTCTTTGTCTTAGGAACCATTGATCGTTGAGTTAGAAATAGTGCGAACGTGCGCCGTTAGCTTCGTCTCCAAGAACAAGGTGAAACATACATATCTCGTATACATGTTTTCATTTAAAAGAATTATGATGTTGAAGTACTTTAGAAATGTAATTCCTTTCCTAAATAGAAATCATGGATATTACTCAATTTGATGAAATGCATATCTTCTTTTCTTTTGTCGATACATCAGAGCAAGTGTCCTTACTTGAGGATGGTAAAAAGACAAAGTAGATTGGAGTAATAAGGTTGGGGAATATTAACCAGATATTCCGATGGTTTGACGTCATTCCCTTTTACGCTTTAGAGGTCGCTCCTCTAGAATTCTGGTTGAAACTTGTTCGCGAAGGATGTGTGAAATCGACATTAATAGTGAAGGATGATATCTTGAATATCCTGAAAGAACATTTAACATGTTTGGAACTAGAAAACATGACAACGTTTTCTATATGAGTTAGTAGTATCCATGTTTTAATGTATTACTGGATACGGTGTGTTTCACACGAGCCTCGGCTTATGGAATTTTCAAAAATATATTTTTCAGGTCAGCAAGAGTAGAAGGGCTTGGCTTTACGCTCAAGTTGAAGTCTCTATTTTTGAACGTTAGTTACAATGTGTATATGTGATTATGTAGTCTGTTAGACTTGTTTTTGTTAGCCGGTTTGTCCCGGTCAAGTTTGGTTAAACTATTGTATAATAGTGTTGTTATGTACTAACTTTGATCCTACAAATAGAACTCTGGTTATCTTATGGAATAAATAATGGAGTTTTGAGATGTACTTCTTTCAACACAAAAAAAAACAAAGAAGAGAAAGAGATATATAGACATGTATATTGGTAGTTTTTAAGTAAATGTTCCTCAACTATTTTATAATCAGGCCTAGGGTGACTTAAACGCACTGGCCGGTCATTGATCCTTTAACCTACGGGTTTCGGTCGTGACATATGCCGTCCCTCTTGGAGAAATACCACCACCCCTAAACAGACATGCTCACTTGGTGGCAGTAGAGGAAGGCTTCCTTGGTCAGTGTGGCCTTTTCCTCTGTTGCAGCTGCCCAGAGCACGCCACAACTGACCAGGATACACCAAGAGTTTGGTAAGAGCTACCCTGGGGACAGCCCCGGGTACCAGAGAACTTTCCTCACACAAGGATGGAAGGGAAGCCTCAGCCCGGCCTCGAAGTCGGCCATATACAGGCTCAGCTCATCTAACTTAGGGGTGTTCGCCCTCTCAGTCGGACCAGGAATTCTCAGGTAAACCGAGTCCGGGACTTGGTATTTCACCCTTAATACCGCCAAGTCGTCCTCAATCACGGTCGAAACTATGCGGTCGGCCTCTATAGGTTTAAGGTTCAGGGCTATACCTCTAGGTGGGGGAAAATCTGTGGCATTCGCCGGGTCAGGACGATATGTTTGGTCTACATCTACTTCTAAAGAAATGGGAGCAGAAGACCTAGAGGGTTGTCGTCGAGAGACCATTTTATGAAAATGGGGAATGACTGGTTGAATGATGTTAAAAATACCCTGATAATATCGCAAAGCGACTGAGGAGTGGGCGAACTCTCCAAACGACGGACAGTGGGACTGAAAATGCAGATAACGGCACAACCTAAGAAAGAAGAAGGCCCAAGGGTATCCTAAACCTCTAGGGTCTCGAACAGGGCTATCGTCAGCCAGAATCAATAAAATATGACGCGGACGTACCTAAAAACAGGAACCACAGTCGTCTGAGCGAATGGTAGAAGGCAAAGTTTTTTTTGGGCAAGAGCTTGCAAAAACTTGATATCTGCTGGGACAATGGAAGAGAAGGGAAACCCTGGTAAGTCCCAATGAACGCCTTTTATAGGCCTTCCCTGAAGAGCCTTCAAATGTAGACCATTAATCAAGCACACGTGGCCCCCTTAGATTAAATGCCGCCTCCCAGGTTCTCAAACGTTTCTGACAGAGCATTAAATGCAGCGTAATGATCAAGGCAAAATCTGAACCGTCATGATTTAATGCATCAGACTGTTGATATTTCTTCTCGTAAGGCAGGCCAACCGTTCAGAAATAGGGGAGTAGCTGATAGGTCATGACGAGTCGGCCGAGCTGGTTGGTACTCTGGTCAGTCGGTAGTCTGTTCGGTTCAGCCATCATCTGACCTGCTCTGCTCAACCATTGTCTGACCTGCTCGGCTCAGCCAACGCCTTGCCTGGCAGGAACTTCCTGCCTTAAACGGATCACCCCACAAGGAAAAAAGGCTCCCATTAAGATCACTCAAATCTCTCCACTTTATACGAGCTATCTCCACCAGATCCCCCAATTTAGGACAAGGATAACAATGGAGAGATACCGTTACCTAAAAAAAGGCTAATTCCCGTTATGCACTCCACCAAATTAGGGGGTGATCTCAATCCCTTCCTGATTTCTCGCCAAGGAAATCTCTATATAATAGAGGAGCCTCTACGGTACAAGGTACGGACATTTTGCCCAGAATTTATTCCAATTGTCTTTTCATACAATTCCTCCATCTCAAGCTAACTTAGGCATTAGAGGGGTGTTGGCGAGATACCACACCGATGTCAAGTTCTTTTTGCAGGTCAGACGGGAAGACGATCATAAATCCGTTTCATCACCCCTTTATCCCTCTGCATTTTTATACTTTCAAACAATACTAAACATATCACGTTAACCTTTTTAACTCTTCTAAAAATTATCCCCTTCCTTGTTCCCGTCCAAATGGGCCCTTAAAGACATAATATTCTCAGCCTCAAAAAAATCACAGCGTGTTGCGCTTCTACCTGTAATAAAAGAAAGACCCAAAAAATAAAACTCGACGTACTTTGCTTTTAACTTTTCCTTTTAAGAGATCACACTTGTCTTGTTCGTATACCACATTTATTTCTTTTGATGATTTTGTTTTCTGTTGACTTTTTTATACGTGCAGAATATGATATGTAAATATACTTGGGCTAGTACAGTGTTTATTTCTTCTTCATACTGTTTTTTGGGCTAAAATATAGGTGATGAGATCGTCTACTCACCTAACCTGTAAAAAAACTTGACACCAATATGGTATCTCACCAACGCCCCTTTAATGCTTAAGTTAACTTTAGGACGGAGGAAAAAGATATCGGAGAAATGTTAAATCTATATAAAATTGAACAGAATATCCGTACCTAGTACTATAGAGAAACCTTAACTTATATAATGGTAGTTGCTAGTCCCGAGCAAAGAGAAAAGATTTAAACAAAACTAAAAAACTAAAAATAGTATCAAAATAGTTCCTTTAAACCCCTGGGTGGCCTCAGTAGGACAAATGAGGTCTCATGAGGGTTATCAGGATGAATACCCACAAACATTGTGAACTTTCTCCGTGCAATTGTCAATTGATAGAATTAGGACATGCATAAGCGTATTGTAAATCACACATGAACCATGAAATTGCCACAAAGATATTTAATGCATGCAAAGCCCGACACATTACTCACTCATAAATTCATGTCTAAACGCCCAACTCAAGCATGATTATACAAAAATATTCTCACCACAGCTTTCGACTTTCAAGTGACAAACTAAACAAATATTCCCTCGGGACCGAGTTTCAATTTCAATTCTCACTGTGTCATACACTCACAAATAAAATCACTCGAAACAAAGTATAATTTTACTCTCAAGTGTGCGGGCAGAAGATATACAAAGTGAGCACAAAGTATTCTGCACACGCAAAGAACATTAAGTATCAGTGGACCCAAAGTCTCAAGAATGGAACACTAAGATCGGGCACAACCACCATCAAACCACAAACCATTACCCCTATGATCAAATATGACTTGCAATCAAGTTCTTTCATTTGGGTTGTCGGAAATCTTCATTCAAGACAAAGTCTAAGACTTGAGGGGCTGGGGAAGCATCTTTTGCGAACAAATTGCTCAATATAATTTTTCATAGCCCCTTATTTTTGTAATTTTTTTTAACTAACAACACCAAGTTAAATCTACACATTCCTTCCAAATAGTGTCTCACTCCTCATTATTCATTCAATGCATTCTTTCAATCAATCAATTTTTTTTTCTATTTCCTTTTTTTTTTTTTCAAATGCTCTAATTATGCACAAGGGAGAACACTTGACAATCACTCTTCGAATTATATTGATGCACAACCTCCAACCAACCATTTTCAAACAAAGTTTTGGGCAATTGGGCTTACAAGAAATTGTTATCATATAAGAGACTCAAATTAGTTTACAGAAGATGATTTTATGGGAGGAAAGTATAACTTGTCTTGACACAACAAAGAATATTCATGATCCTCTCGTAAGGGTAATAACATCAAAGCCTCCGTTTGTTAAAATTCTTCGTAGGGTGGAATTCGTAAGGTGGAGAAATTAGCATGAGATTCGTAATATCAAGAGATTATTAAAACTAGTGTTGTATGTTTGTTTGCACTTGAGATAGGATTAACAGCGAATAGTCGATGTTTGTTTACAAAAGAGGAAGATGGGATTAAAATACATGTTTTTTATTTGCCATCACTTTGATTGATATTTTTCTTTGTCATTCCAATTGAAATGGAAAAAAAAAAAATTTCTTGGAACTCGTGGCTCATATGGAAAGGGTCAAAAACCGAGTGTAGTGGAGCGGAGCGAGAGAAGCGAAACGGCTGAAGCGGAGTTTTGAAAGCTGTACGGTATGCCCAAAGAGCATCGTCAAGGCGTAGTGACCAGCCTTTGCGATCGGGTCGAACCATTTTTTCAAGGATATGCTTGACTTCCCGATTGGAAACTTCGACTTGGCTATTAGTTTACGGATGGCGTTGCCACCTTATGAGTGATAGAATATTTCTGCACTAGGGCCGCAAAACGCTTGTTAAAAAAGTGGATCCCTTCGTCACTGATGATCGCGCGAGGGTAGCCAAACCGACTAAAGATGTTACTCCGAAGGAATTTCACAACCACCTTGTGATTGTTAGTGCGAGTGGCTACAACTTCCACCCATTTTGAGACATAATCTACCGCTACAAGAATATACTCATTGTCCAAAGAGTTCGGAAACGGACTAATGAAATCAATCCCCCAAACATTGAATATCTCAACCACCAAAATGGGAGTGAGCGGCATCATATTCTGGCGAGATATATAGGATTTGATTAATGAATGGAAGTGAAAAATGATCTTTCCTAGTCATGACATTTAGCTTACAATAGTCTATACAAACGCACCACCCAGTAGCAATGTTGTAAATCCCGTCCCGTACCGGCCGGTACGTCCCGTACCGCCCTCGTAACGGTACCGGACCACCGGAGTACCGTTCTGGCAAGTGTTCCGGCCTGGTCCGGCTTGTTCCGGGCTGTTCCGGCCTGTTCCGGGCAATACCGGCCGGTACCGTACCGTACCGGTCTGTATTTAAAAAAATTTAAAAAATCCATTTATATGTTTTTTTGGATAATTTGACATAATTTGAGACTAAAATCATCATTTTTTAATGTTTTGTGATTTATTTTTAAATTGTAATGCTTTATTTTTATGTTTAGTATGATTTTTTGTTAAAAGATATTATTTAAAATATATATATTAATTTTAGCGATAAATCCGAAACGGTACACCGGTACACACCGTTACCGGTACGTACCGTACCAGTAACAAAACCGGTACGTCCGCCGGTACGAGATTGACAACTTTGCCCAGTAGTGACTCGGATAGGGACTAACTCACCCTTATCATTCTCAAACCACGGTGATAACCAATTTCTTTGGTACCACTTGGGTGGGGCTCACCCACTTGCTGTCAGAGATGGGGCATATAATACCCGCATCTAACAATTTGACCACCTTTTTTTTCACCACTTCTTTCAAATTATGATTTAATCTCCGTTGCATCTCACGAGAAGGTCGGGCAGACTCTTCACAATTAATACGGTGCATGTAGACGGAGGGGTCGATACATTTGATATTCAACAGACCATCTTAGTGCATTCTTATGCTTCTGCAGGACATCAACCAATTGCCTTTCCTGCTCAGTAGTAAGATTAGAGGCAATGATAGCAGGAAGGGTATTATCAGGACCCAGGAAAATGTACTTGAGATTTGCTGAGAGTGGCTTTAGCTCAAGTGACAGTGGAACGTCAATAGAGGGTAGGGCAAGTTCACTAGATAGTGTAGGCAATGGCTCAAATGTGGCTTGCCTTGTAGGAGGTGCGTTATTGAGAATGAGATTAACCTCTTCCATGGTGGATCCTATATCATAGTCATCGTGGCCAAAGTATGCCAAACATGCCTCAAGAGGATCTTTACAAAGAGCGTAAGGAAGAGCTTCCTCGACGACCTCAGATGAAGGTTGTTTCGAGGAGTTATAAATATTGAGCCTAACGTTCATGTTGCCAAAAGACAATTCCATCACCCCAGCCCTAACATGGCTGTTGGCATTCGCAGTAGCCAGAAATGGTCAGCCAAGAATGTGAGGAGTAGTGTGCTTCGAAGAGTGGCCTTGTTCCGTATCAAGAACAATAAAATCAGCTGGAGAAAGAAACCAATCAACTTTGACAAGAACGTCCTCAATGATCCCTCAGGGGACCTTGACCAATCGATTGGCTAATTGAAGAGTGACAATGGTGGATTTCAACTCCCCCAACCCGAATTACTCGTACACAGAATACAGCATCAAATTAACACTAGCTGCAAGATCAAAAAACGTCATTTCAATGAGGTGATTGCCTATGAAGTAAGAGATAGTGAGCGTTCCTGGATCAGGGAGCTTGGGGAGAGTAGTGGTGTGGAAAACCGATAATATCCACTCCGTACATAAGACTTTTTTATTGACATTATTGTGAGTTTTTTGTTTATGTGTGTAAAGATCTTTTAAGAATTTAGTGTAGAACGGTACTTGTCGAATGGCATCAAGCAGTAGGAGGTTGACTTTAACCTGTTTAAAAGTCTTAAGCATGTCCTCTATAGTGGCGCCCTTCTTTGAAAATGGTGAAGGGGCTTAAAGGGTCGCCGGAAAGAGAACTCGTGGCACACCAATTGGTGCCATAATGGAATCCGGGGAAAATGAGATGGAAGATTGGTCGAATGGGGCACAATATCTTCCTCACCAGGGGTCGATATTTTAGGAGGTTTTGAGGAAGAAAGTGAATCTAATGGCTTTTTGGGCTCATCCTCGGGTCTAGTGTCAACAACCCTACCATTGCGAAGAGTAACCACCGCTTTGGCTGGTTCATGATAAGCCTTCGGGTCTTGGTGGTCAACCTAGTACTAGCCCTTAGGATTATTGATGGGCAGACTAGGAAGTTTACCCTCCTCTCGTCTATTCAAACTGTTGGCTATTTAACCAATTTGGATCTCCTACCGAGATATGGACTAGGAGTGAGAGTCGATAAGCTTATTGGTAGCTTCTAGCCCTTGAAGTGATTTCAACACTTGCTCCTCGAAATTCGGAGACCTTTGTTTTTCAAGAGGAGGAGGTGTTGAATTGTAAGCTTGAAGCGGCCTAGGGTAAGCTACCTGGTTATCTGTGTAGCTCGGCCTCCGAGGAGAAAGTGGGGCCGCTTGACCAGGTTGCTTCCATGAGAAATTCGGGTGGTTTCGCTACCTGGATTATAGGTTTGGGCATATGGGTCATTAGTGGGTCTAGAGTACCCTTGTGCAGCTTGAACTTGTTCGTGCACAAATTCTAGGTATGGAGAGGCCGAGGGACACTCTGTTGTGTAATGGGCAGGGCTCATGCAGATGTCACACGCTTCTGCAAAGGCAAGCAGTGTAGGAGAAACTAATGAGTTATGGGCAGCGCATAGGAGTTAGTCAAATTTTTGGGTCAGGGCAGTCACTTGTTGAGGTAAATTATCCGAGGTTCGAACCTCGTACATCCCTTTAGACTTGGAAGAGCTTGGGACTGCCGACCTTTTATTGCATAAGGCATAGACACGATGTTGTGAGTTCTCGTTAAGGTATCAAAAAGCAACCATGACTCGTCTTCTGTTTTAAGGAGGAAAGTTCCTCCATAGAATGCATCAACCATTTGGTGGTGGGGTTCCACCAAACCCTCATAAAAGCATTGTACCAGCTGCTACTTGGAGACAACATAGTGGGGACACATCCTAATGAGGTCCTTTAACCTTTCCCATGCTTCATGAAATTTTTCACCATCCAATTGGGTGAAAACAGTGATTGCGCGCCCAAATTGGTTTGTTTTGCTTATTGAGAAGTATTTTTTTTTAAATTCTTGTTGAAGCATGTTCCAACTCGTGATTGTTGCAACAGGTAAGGAAACAATAAATCTTGAGGAGTGAGAAAATAAACAACACAATCAAAACACTAGCCAATCAATTGCCAAGTGCAACCTTGAATCTGCAATAGAAATCTCTCTATTAGGAATACTGCAAAATAAAAGCAGCACCAAATCAGGTAGAGGCACGAACTTTGAAAAAAAGCTTGTTAGTGTTCAACTTAGAAAGCTAAAACTGAAGCCGCCACCTGATAAATTTAGTTTCTCTGCTTTTGTAACTGCATCCAAAGGGAGAGGACTGAAACTCCGAGATGGACCATAGAAATGGGGAAAGACATTTGAGCCATCTACAGCTTCATACACTAGTCCTTCACCAAGCTGAAATAGAAATGCAAGCCAAAGAAGGATGTTGCTAGTTAAGCCATGAGTAACACACAATCTATCAGAGACAACGTACTAGGACATATCGAAAGAAATGCTCTCAACTCCATCAGTATTTCCTTACACACACACACAGACAAATTGTAACTATAATTACGTTCAGCTCTTCTGGTGTAGGCAAACACTAGTGTTGTCACTTCAATGATGGTTAATGGAATTATTCTATGTGATCAACTTGCTAAAGTTATGGAAAGAGAGCATTGTCCACCTCTGAAGTCTGAATCTATGATGAATTATTTAGAAGAATTATTTGAGAATGGAAAAATGGTTTGGGATCTGATAACAATGGGTACCAAGGTATGTTGATGACTGAAAGCAATCAATAACATTAAATGCTTGCACTAGTCTAATAAACAAGCCCCGCCACTTCTAAAGGTCATCGGATTCTTTCTAAGTTTACATGGAATATTTGCTATTGTACATGGCAACCTATTTCATGACCAAGCAAGTACAGATATCCTGATCAATCATCTAGGGGTATACCTTTTCGGCATCAATTTGGAGCAGGTAAAGGTCCTTGTTAGTGTTCAGAAAGAAGTTCAGCAAAGTTGACTGCACCTGCAAAACGCTGCTAGTAATTTCAGGTGGCGACTACAAGAGGGGGATCTTTCCCTTCAGAAAATCTGAAAGCACTTCCCTTCAGTAGAATCAACTGATCATGATGAAGTCACAACATTATGTGTATATGATACAATAATCTTTTATTCCTTCGACATTTTTTGTTTCTTTCTTTTTTCTTTTGGTGAGACAGTAAGCTTTGGATCAGCCAATGCTTTCTCCTACCTCGGCAGTTCATGATGTCAGAATGATGATGGAAAATACAGACTGAATGCATCAGTACTGGTACATTATACGTGCCCCTCCATTTAGCAAAGTTTGGAAATTCATATAGATTTGATAGTTACAGAAGCGAGGAGTGCGTAGACTCCAGTTTTCAGCTACAGTTAGCTTGAGATCAAGTGAATGAATGATCCTACAAACAATAAGAGTGGATCCCACATTTCCCCATCTTACCGGTACTAATGAAGGCTAAGATGTTTAGATTCTTATACCCCATGGACATGAAGAAAATAAATACTATCCCTCCATCAAAACTTTGAAGATAAACAATTCGTCTAAATTGTCAAGAACTTTTGTGTCCATGCTCATCAAAATACGTGCTTTTAGGTTTACATTTATGACTACTTGCTTTTCCAAGAGAAGAGACGCCCAAGCTTCTGGGGAATAGAGTAAAACCCAGATCTCTCTGTATGCACGCAAACAAGATCCAAAGTACTCAAAAAGCCAAAAAGTTATGGGTTTAAAGCCGCGGAAACTAGAGAAGTATGATAGTGATAACCTGATGGAGCTTACTGAGATGGAAACAACCAGTTGTCTTGTCAAGCTCACCGCCGAAAGTACAACCATTCCTCTGTAGCGCCTCCCACTCCTCGGCGGTGCTAATCCTGTACACGAATTTCTTCTCTCCTTCATTCACTCCCTCATTTTCCTTTGCGGATGCCAGTGCCATACCCTCAGATTATTTCCGATTTCCAGTAATCCCTCTCCACTCTCTCTTAAATCTCTCTCGAATGTGGAGAGAAAAAATAAAGACTGCAGATGGAGAAAAATTCAATAGATTATCTAGTTGCTTGTGGTCGTGACATTACAAATAAATAAAGAAGATAAACAAGCTTAAACGGGCCTCCAGCAGCTCTCTGGGCCTGATGGACTTAGGAATGTTCAAGCCAGAAGCCTGATAAAAATAGTATGGACAAAAAAACTTGCGTGAAGATTTCATAAGCAATTGCTCGATAAGCTCTCGTTGGATTGAAGGCCGAAACGTAACCAAAAAAAAAAGAAAAAGACATTTTATGACTTCATGTGCTGGTCAAGCTTTGTATAATTAAAGACTTTATTAGTGCTTTGATTAAAAAAGCAATATTCACATGAATTATAAACTTAAAATGCTGAAATTTTTTGTTCTACTATTTAAAGAAATCATGCTAGAAAGTTACATTTTGATTGTCATTTAAAGGATTTGGCATTGTCATTTCAATAATGGGAATTTATTTAGTATAAAAAAATATTGTAAAATATTAATTTCTTAATTTTTTTTTAAAAAATTAACGAGGCTATAGAAAATAAGTAATAAAAAATAAAGACTATCTATATATCTTTTGAGGGTGTTTTAATTTGTTACTTAACGTTAATTATGGTCGATGTCCGAAATTAGACGATTGATTTAAGAACCTTAAGAGAATTCTTATAAAACAAGTTGAAGTATTGTCGTGGATCCTCCAACAAACAAATTATTTAGGGGGTGTGTGAGCGCTATGCATTAAAGAATAAGAGTGAACGCTACTAAAGATCAAGAGAGTGCGTACTTTTAGGTAATAATAAATAACCTATTTATATAGTATATGGTAGAGAAATTTAAGAGAATTTAGTTGCTTAATTAAAAGGGTTATCATCCTCTAAGTTATTTTCATCAACTCATCATTTAAGCGAAACTCTCTTAATTAATGCATGTATTTACCTATAAGCGACTATTAGTTTTTTTTTTTAACGGGGAAAAAATGTAAATACTAAACCCAGCATAAATAATTTGGTAGCAAAGTAGGATCGTCATAGTATTCCCAGGTTTATTTTGTTTGGTCAAAATATATTTCCAGTGTCTTTACCAGCACCGTTAATGACTGCAATATACTCTCGCGTATCAGAGACGCCTTGGCTTCTTTTTTCCCAAAGATGGCTTCTTCAATAGGGCAACCAGGAGCCCTCACTACCCTCTACCCCCAGCTCAAAGACTTCGCGCTTGTCCGTGCGACTTCAATTCCCCCTTCTCCCAACTTTAGATATCCCCGACTTTCTCTGCTCGACCTCGCGCTGAAACCTACAAGAAATGCGTCTCTTCTTCATACAATCAGAGCCCAGGGCTCTCCGGGTATGTACACACACACACATATACCTACTTACCTACCTATACCACTCCAATCTCTTGTTTTCGCAAAGATTTGTTGACGATTTATTGGTTGGTTGCTTGTAGACTATTTTCCGGATGCTAATTTTTACAAAGTGGAGGCGATTTTGAGGTGCTCGATTGTCATTTCTATGTGTTCTATTGGATTTCTTCGTGTTGTTTACTTATTTCTCTTGTCCTTCTTTTGACATTTGGCTGGCTTGTGCACTCTCTATCTTTCCTTATCGATAGGTTCTGTGTCTTTTCAAATTCGACTCATTGAGTTTTGGCATGTCTAATCCATTATCATTGCTGCTTCTTTGTGTTCTGCTTGTGAATTTCCAACAACAAAGTAGACCCTGGCGAATCCCGCAGGTTTCATCGGTAAGAACTACTCAATGGCGACCTTAATTCTATATTCAGTTAACTCTTATGCTTACGTGGTTGCTTTCCTCATTTTAGAGCATCATTCATGCACAGATAATTGATTAAATGAAACCAAGGAGCACTGAGTGATCGATACCCCTCTTTGATTTCCACGATGGTAACCTACAATCAGGGCGGAAAAAAATAGGAAAAAATTTTGACTATAATTTTAAGAATTCCCAACATATAACTCTAGGGAAAAAATAGGAACAACTTAATATTTAATATATCAAGTTTCAACTTGTGACTATAATTTTGTACTAAGAAATTGATTTTGTACAAATTAGTTACAACAGAAGCTAGAAAAAAAAATGAAGAGAGAACATGGTTGGTTTGCATATGATTTAGCAGTTTTGCGTTTGATTTGCGACAAGAAGAAACTCTTAGGAATTAGAGATTTTTATGTATCTCTTAAGAATTTCTAAGTTTTGCGTGTTTGAAATGACATGGGAAAAATTAATGGTTTCAAAGTGGGGTCAAAACAACAAATTTTGGGTACAAAATATAAACTGTGCTCTTGAGAAATGAAAGCAAGTGGAGTCAGGTGACCCCACTTGCACCTAGATACCTCCGCATTGGCCTAAAATCTACCATCCTAAATTCAACCACTTAATTAGTAAGTTGAAGCACTGTCTCGCAACATATCCTTTAGCACCACCATGATATTGCTTTCTCCATTTGCGCAGAACCAACTCTGTAATATGTTTGATGTGATTCGGCTTAAATCCTCGGAAAAAGAAGGAAAAATGGCATTAACTTTGTAATCAGAAATAAATTTTTATAAAAGTGCTACAATTTGCCTTCTTAGCTTTAAAGTCGTTTATTTTTAACACCTTTTGGACCATTATTGAAACCTTAGGAAAATAGGATACGAACAAAAGGGCATAAGAACAAGCAAAAGAGGCCCTGATGCAACCAAAAGTAAAGGAAGGAAATACATTAAAAATGGAGAAATACAGCAATACTTGCTTGCACCGCTTGTACTTCCTCACAATAATGTTTGTCTCATTGTCATACACTGGTGTCCGTATTGAGTCAACATGACAAAGTTGGACCAGAAGAGGGACACAGGAGCTTGATTATGAATTTTTTTGTGATTCTATTGCGGCATGCACAGTTGCTTAGATTATATGCTCTCCATAATATGACACAGTGCTCATCTTCAAAGCGTTGTTGACGACCATTGTGGTGTATACCATGTGTTGGGTTTTCAGTTATTATGCTGGATCTGTTCTATTAACCACCCTGTTATATCAATAAAACCCTTTCATTCGTTAGAGCCACGAAAAGGATTCATTCATGATTCAACATATTACTCCGAAAAACATCAATAGGTCTGATTCAAATCGCTAAGAGGGAAAGCCTGGTACTTGATATTTCAGATGGAATATATAAATTGCAAGACTCAGAATGCCATGTATAAAGAAGTTTTAAACTCTAGATGACTAGTTTTAGAGGATCATCCTTATAACACTTAAAAATTGCTCTAATGATCCAAATGATATTATTGCTACAAAGTCTTTTTAGCAAGTGTTCTAAGGCCAGTCTGCCATATTGGATTTGTCGAAATTTTGAATCGTGCTACCCAACTTTGTATATACCATGTTTATGGATACTTTTATATCTACCCAATAGCCTTTGTTATAATAAAACCATTCAAACCCTGTAATCGATGGGCACATGCGTGGCTCATTACCATCCCACTGCTACTGATGCGTGGATGAATTCAGGTTAATTAACAGTCTAAGTTGTGTCAGATTTAACAGTAGAGGGGTATAGCAGAGGGAAATGGGAAGCATGATTTTGAACATCTTAATGATGCTGGCATCTTCTGCTCAAAAGTTGCTTGAACCTAGATATAACGTGTAGCAACAAGTTTTTGCAAGCTAAGAATGATTAATTTCCTTATCACACGTGATTGCGAGCCTTTCGTATTGGCACAATTTGTAACATGAATGGTTTCAAAATGCACCAAACTATGGAAACATGGTGGACACTCAGCCTCTCACCAATTTCCGGCGAGGGCCATCTTTAATGTTGAACAAATTTAACTTGTCTGAAATTGGAAGCAATGTTTTACTTTTTGCCAACATTTGCGCTTAACTACTAGTATACTAATTTGAACCATACCCTGTTGCAACCCATCTAACTTTGTCATCTTTAGGTAATTATGTGATTAGTAGTACTCACCATAGCATGTTACCTGGTTTAGTTATCAACTAAATATAATAGTCCTATGAATCTGATCAGCGTGAAGACAGTTAATTGTTTGGAGCTGGTTGAATCAGATGTGTCCGATCAGTATAATATTGGGTTGTGTGTGTTTATAGGAGTATTTATTGGTGTTAGTTTGGAATATCCGTTGGATTTACGGGCTACTCAGTGCCTCTTCTGTTGTTCCAATCCATGATACTGCAAGCAGAGGATTTTAGCGGTTCCAGGATTTGAGGTCATGCTTTTGCATTGTGGCTTGCATTTGTTTTGGGCATTTGGCCTCTCAACGATGTTTGTATATCAAAATGTCAATAGTTTTTTTTGTTTCAATGAAACATTTTGCCGCTTGAGAAGTTGACATTTTTAAATGTCTTTTCCCACTTGGTCACAATTCTTTATTTGTTATCGAGATCTCCTTTGACTCCTATCTGTAAAATCTGGCACAAAAGGAAAATGGGAGACAAAAAAGGTGTTCACGGCAAAAGGTTGTTTCGAAACCAGTGACACGTGTCCTTTTTGAGTAGTCGTATCATTCGTAAAATATGCAGGCCCTGCTGAAAATGGGAATTCGTGGTGTTACAGTATCTGATGTTAGAGGGTTTGGTGCTCAGGGGGGTTTGACGGAAAGGCAGGCAGGTAAGTCATTATCTCATTAAGGCCATGAAGGTTTCTGTGTTAACATAATTTCTTCTCTTCTCTTCCTCTTTTGCAAATCCGTGTTCACTACTTCCAGAATGTAGATATAAATGAGGAGTTCTCTTTTTTTGTCCATTATTGAAATTTGAAGTAACATTTTCCTTTTTGGCTCTGAAAATCGTATAGAGCAAGTACCGGTTCTACAATTTGGTTTACCCGGTTTCCTTGCTTTTATTCCATTCTCAACAGGCTCTGAATTTTCTGAAGATAAGTTCTTAGCTAAAGTTAAGTTGGAGATTGTGGTGAGCAAGGAGCAGGTATGAAAACGAGGAAGGCCCTAAGAGGTTTTTCTCAAGTTGCTCTGAAAAGCTATACTGAAACTCTTTACTTATTTTTCTGTGTACAAGTGAAATTTCCTTGCACATTACTGCTTGGTGAAAGTACAATCGGGCAATGTATCCGAGTTATCACTCGTCTAAAGCGTCAATTCATATTGTCTTAGGTTGAAGCTGTAATAGACAGGATCATTGCGGTGACAAGAACAGGAGAGATTGGAGATGGCAAAATTTTTTGTAAGATTCCAGAATTTCTTTTACATCTGTTATTGCTTTTATTACTAAATTTTGAAGTCCTTTGAGTTCTTATTTCACTGTCTTTAGAATGCAATCGTTGATTTGCTATTACTTATGGGTTTGTTTACCTTTCGTATTACGGCAACCTACATGTGATGAATGCATCATATTTGCCTAACTACAAAGTATGTAGAAATTTGTAATCTTTTAATAAATAGCACAAAAAAAGAGTTGGAAGAATAACTTACTTGCTTTTGCACTTCGTTTTTTGTTTTGTCTTTTTGGGTATGGAAATTTCTTCATTTTTCTGGCAAAGATGCTTTGATGGTTTTCTAAGAGGTTATGTATTTATCTTTGGGGTCTAATAATCTTCATATAAACGTATACCTTTTTGAAGTGGTGGCCAGGGCGCCTAAGTTGTCGTTATCTGTTCGAAGGATGGAATTTTATGGTGTTATTAAATGTGGGAATTGGTGGATTTGATCATGAAACAAGAAGCCCTAATTGATAATTGTTGTACATAATGGAAGTTTATGGTGTTATTAAATGTGGAATTGGTGGATTTGATCATGAAACAAGAAGCCCTAATTGATAATTGTCGTACGTACCCTCTCGTAATGCAATTTTCTGTCTGAGAAGAGTAGATATGAATTATCCTTGGCAAATTAAGAGAAGGGCTGTGGCTTTATCCTGGTTTTTGATGGGGAGTGGTCTTCTTTGAAGTCAAATGGACTTGTGAACTTGGAGCTATATGCCTATATCTTTAGTAATTTGATTTTGTGACATTTCTTTTCTCTGCAGTTCTGCTTTCATCCACCCAAAAACATTCAGGAAACTTGTAATGGGCTGTAAATATTGGTATCTGAGGTTACCTCGATGGTAGTAGTCATATATCATCACATCATGTTACGAGGACAAATATGTCGTCCACACACCAATTTCTGTAGCAAGGCTGTTTTCTTCGAGAAACCAATGCAAAATAGTAGTATTACATGGATAAATTTGTACGGAGGTTTACATGTGTTTTTCCTTTTTACAGTGGTGCCCGTCTCAGATGTAATAAGAGTTCGCACCGGTAAGTTAATGCACTTCCCCTCCCACCTCCACCTTTTATGTATTTTTCCTTTGAACGATACACGTGTTTGTAGTAATGCATTTACTCAAATATGGAAATCTTGTAATAAATAATCAAAGAGCATTTGCATATTTCAGGTGAGCGCGGAGAAAGGGCTGAGAGGATGGCGGGAGGCCGAGCTGATATGTCTTTTCCGGTGCAAACTTAGAGCATTCTGGTTTGTAGTCTGGTAGCCTCTGTCTCAATTTGTGTTGGCACAATAAACAAATTCTGGAATGGTTATTCTCAGTGGGATGAGTTGCAAAAAAAGAGTAAATTGTATTTCAGCATTATAAGTATACTATTTCAGCATTATAAGTATACTCCTGTGTTTTATGCATAAAAGGCCCCTCTCAGACTCTCTTTCAAGAATCCCGTCTTAGGAAGAAAAAAAAAAAAAACTTTTTTTTATAAGGAGGGTTTCAGGCCATAATCCTTCCAATTGTCTTAATTTTTCCGTAATTTACTTTTTACATTTTATATATGTTGAGAATAAGGTCAGAAATTGTAATACATTTTAGGTTGTAGTTAATACCTTAGTTATCTAATCCGTGCTAAATACTATTGTAAGCTACATTTGAGAAATGAGCTCGTAAAGTGGCACGATTGACTGAATTGTCACTAAATATTCAATCAACATAATTTTATTTCATCAAGTTATTAACGTTTTAACATATATTTTAAATAAGATCTATATGTACGTTTTGTTTAGATTGAGGATTTTAAAAGGAAAGTTAGAGATGTGGAAAAGTAATTTTCTTGTCTGGATCAGAGGAAAGAGTGGAGGGGGGAGAAGAGTACGGAAAGAATAAAATGTAATCATTTTTTTAACACACTTGAGCTCTAAAAATGAGAAATAATAAAAACGGAATTCTGTCAAAAGTCTAATAAATTTATCTCAAATTAAATCACAGATGAAAGGTTTTGTGGCATATAAGTTTTAAAATACTCTTTTAATAAACACGCGATAATGTTATTTATTCATTAGCTATAAAAATAATGATTTCATATTTGGGCTGTGGTTTTTATGTGTTTATTTATTGAAATTTTTTTCGTCCTTATTTGAAATTTTTTTGCAATTTTTTGTTTTTCATCAATTTTTTTTGATTTATTGGTTCATCTCGACAAGAGCTTTCAAAAAAATTATCAATCATCGGCTACATTTGAAAAAAGTTCAGAAAAGACAAAAATAAATAAAAAAAAGAGTTTTTTGTACTTATTCGTCGTTTTTAGTGACTTTTTTTTACCATTTTGACACAATTTTATACTCATTAGATTCTTTTCATCAAGACGGACCAATAAACTACAAAATATTGAGATTTAAACAACAAATGCAAAAAAAAAAATGAATAAAGACAAAAATTATGAATAAATAAAAATCAGAGGCCAAATAGGGCCAAAGTTATATGTTAATATTTATTAGTTAACATTATCTGTCACTTTTAACAAATATCTTAACAAATAACTTTATCTATTTTATTAGATTACTATATCTGTTAGTGTTTATTAGTTAATATTTCTGTCGATTTAAACAGATACATTAACAAATAATGTTATCGATTAATTTTCAAACTAATAATATTATCATATAAAATTATATTTTTTTATATTTTTCAATTTAACTAATAGATATATTAAACTAACATATAATGTTATCTAATTCGCCTATTAAAAAAATAATTTTATCGGATAATTTTGAAAAGATAATTTTATTAGATAAAATTACCTGTTAGTTATCAGTTAACATTATATGTTGCTTTTAATAGAAAACTTAACAAAAACGTTATTTGTTAGTTTTTAAAGTAATAATATTATCAGATAAAATTATCTTTTTCGCGTTCGGAAATAAATCCGTCTACAAAAAGACCCCAAACATTAAAATTTCTCAAACAATGAATTCTGGCCATAAATTAAATTAATATTTCCTTAATGGGTTAAATCAACCCAGATTTATTCTTTGATCAATTTTTCATAATAAAATGAAGTCTTTTTTCTTTTCTCCTTTCCTCTTCATTACGACAAAAGTTTAGTAATACAAATGTGTTCGGACTTATCCGGACATACATATGTCTAGAATCGTTAGATACACGTGAATTTACAAATTATTGAAGACTCCATATACATTTGATGGTTCCAGATATATTTATATTGTGTCCGGATATTTCCGAACACATCTGTGCGTAGAACATTACTCTAGTTACTAAGATTTTTGTTCACTTTTCCTTCCCTCAAATCAAATTTAGTGAGCTAAATACGAGTGTGATTCTAACACGTTAAATAAAGTGGCAACATTAAGGCCCCGTTTGGATGGGGGATGTCCCCCCTCCAAAAATTATCACCCCTTATTATTAATTTTGGCATGGTTTGGATGGGAAAAAAGTGCCCCTCCAAAAATTATCCCCCCCTCTTATCCCCTATTACCCCCTCTTATATTTCACCCCCTCCCAAAATTATATTTTTCTCTTTTTTATTGTTAACTAAATTTTTTTCTTTTTTTCTTTTTTATTGTTAACTAAATTTACGCGAGCTAAATTATATATTTTTTCTTTTTAACTAATTTTTTATTGTTGATTTATATTTTGTTGTTATTTTTTTCTTTTTTTTGTTAATCGGTAAAACAAAGTTAAAAAACCCTTAAATTATTCAAAAATAGTCATTTGAGAGGCTGATTGGATAAGGGATTATAGGCTCCATTTGGGCTATAGTTTTTATTTATTTGTTATTTTTGTCTTTATTCATTTTTTTTTTGCATTTGTTGTTTAAATGTCAATATTTTGTAGTTTATTAGTCCGTCTTGATGAAAGGAATGTAATGAGTATAAAATTATGTCTAAAAATTAAAAAAAAGTCACTAAAGACGACGAATAAGTACAAAAAATTCTATTTTTTGATTTATTTTTGTCTTTTCTGAACTTTTTTCAAATTTAGCCGATGATTGATAACTTTTCTGAAAGCTCTTGTCGAGATGAATCAAAAAATCAAAAAAAATTGATGAAAAACAAAAAATTACAAAAAAATTTCAAATAAGGACGAAAAAAATTTCAATAAATATCACAATAAATACCGCAGTCCAAATGGACCATATTTTTAGGGGGATAAGTTATTGAGGGGGATAAGATAAGAGGAGTATTATTTTTAAAGGGTTGGCCCACATTGATGTGATATTTATAGAGGGGGTAATAAAAAATAGATAGTTTGGATGAAGTATTAAAAAAGAGGGATAAAATAGTACTTGATTTGAATGGAACATAAAATAGGGGGATAAGGTTATTTTGTATTTGTAATGAGGAAGAAGTGGTATTATTCTTGGATAATACCCCCTCCCCTCTTGGATTATTTTTGGGCACCCCCCTACCCAAAAATTATCCCCCTTTATCCCTCTCCGGGGGATTATTTTTAGAGGGGTGGAAAATTATCCCCCTACATTTTTTGCTCCAAAACCATGCTAAACATGTCACGTCGATCCTTTTACCCCCTCCAAAAATTATCCCCCTTCTTTTTTCCCCCATCCAAACGAGTAACAGTTTTTTTCCTTATCCACTACTCTTATCTCCCTTTATCCCCTATTTAAACCTCATCCAAACCATCTATTTTTTTACCCTCCCTCTATAAACATCACATCAAAGTGGGCCCTCCCTCTAAAACTAATACCCCCTCTTATCTTATCATCCCTCCATAACTTATCCCCTTCAAAATACTCCTCCATCCAATCGGGGCCTAAAGTCTAAATAGATTTAATATATTTCAAAATATTGGGTGATTCTATAAGATAATCACCGGCTGCCGGGACGAGTCTATGAAAAGGGCAAGTGATTCAAATCCACCTCTCTCTCTCTCTCTGTGTATATACAGATAGAAAGAGGTAGTTTCTGAATCCTCTGCCATTATTTGTCGAGGACGGAGGATAGCTCCACGTTTTTCTGAGACAGAGAGCTCTTTAGCACAGGTAAACAACGCCTTCCTCTTCTCTCTCGCTCGCTCGCTCGTATACATGTTTGTTTAGATGCATATTATTTCCTTTTGTCGGGCATGTCAAAATGCGAAAATCCTTGCTAGATGTGGATCTGTGTTTGGACGTCAAAGATTTCGATAGTTGAGTTTCTTCATCAAATTTCTGCAGTACATTTTCACGTTTGTTTTTGTTGCCACATATCAGATGCGGCCCATGACGGTGCTGGTGGATTCGTATGCATTTAGAATTTGATCGATCCATGTCTTCTACGATGAAATCCCTACTCTTTTTCTTCTTATAGTCACAAGTCTTATGATTATTCGTGACTGAATTCACTTTTCTTCTAGATCTCTTGATCTCTGTTATACCCGGAGATTGGATGATTCATGGTTGCGCCTCATAGATTTTGCATCTTGATCAGCCCCATTCATGGTCGGATCTTAGTCGATGCCATTTGGTTTACCTTTCCGGTAGCATCTCATTCCATGGGATTCAAATGAATACGTCATTTCATAATCTTACCATGATTGTTCTGTTCATATTTTTTACGATCTACTGATAATTGTTCTGTTCACTTTCCCAATAATTGTGGCACTTGTTGTTCTTGGTGTGCCCCACTCATGGTCCGATCTTGGTTGATGCCGTTTGGTTTACCTTTCCGATAGGATCTCACGGAATGGGATTCAAAAGTTGGCCTCTTTGCATTTGCATCAGCTATGTTAATGCATCATTTCATAATCTTACCATGATTGTTCTGTTCAAAACGGGAATGATTTAATGATAATTGTTCAGTTCACTTTCCCAATAATTGTGGCACTTGTTGTTCTTGGTCTGCCCATCTCATGGTCTGATCTCAGTGGATGCCATTTGGTTTAGCTTTCCAATGGGATCTCATTCAATTGGATTCAAAAGTTGGCCTCTTTGCATTTGCATCAGCTATGTGAATACATCATTTCATAATATTACCATGATTGTTCTGTTCAAAATGGGAATGGTCTAATGATAATTATTCTCTACACTTTCCCAATAATTGTGGCACTTCTTGTTCTTGGTCTGCCCCATTCATGGTCTGATCTTAGCTGATGCCATTTGGTTACCTTTCCGATAGGATCTCATTCAATGTGATCCAAAAGTTGGCCTCTTTGCATTTGCGTCAGCTATGTGAAAGTCGTTTCGCAATCTTACCATAATTGATCACCCTTGTGGTTTATATCTTGCTTTCTTTCCTTGTCTTTTTTTTCCCCCTTTTGTTTTTTGGTCTAATGTCTTATGTAATGATGATGTGATTTAGACGCTTCTACTTTTTGGGTCATACTGTTTATCCAAAGTACTTATTGATTTTGGTGTACATGACTCTTTAGTTTTGTCCAAAAGCTAGGGTGCGGGATATGGATCTTGTTCCGTTTTCCCAAACGGACGCTTTTGAGTTTATTTATTCATTTTTCTTTTCATGGAAAATTGAATTTGAAGCAAAACGTTGCCAAGATATCAGAATTACAGTAAAATCCACCATGGTCTTAATTTTCAGTTGCAATTAAGTAAGGTAAAAACAATATACAATGTTGAATCTCATGAAAAAAAATTATTTTTGATATGGAACATGGTTTAAAATATTTCTTTTGCAATATGTTAAAGTAAATCATGGTATACAATTGTATACACCATGCATAAAATTTATTTTGGAGAGGGAGTATGGTTTTCCAATTCTTATCCACTCTTTGGAGCCCCTTTTGCTGAGTCGGCATATCCTAAAATTTGTAGTTTGAAAAGTGTGACAACTAGATATTATTCCCACCTAAAGTCAACGTAGCATTGATCATTTTGCTTTAGAAATAAGGGTTAATACCTAGTCTTTTATGTTATTATTGTGAAGGTGTTTATGCTGCTATGTTTGCTGTTTAATACATGTTGTTCTATTTCATTGCTCTTGTATTCGACATTTATGAAAATTTCTGGTTTCAGCTTTAAGTTTGCTGTTGAAAACTTTTGACTTTACCAAATTCAGTTACGTAACTAGTGCTGAAGAGTGCTGGTGGGGTCTATATGTTTCTTTTTGATGGAATGAATGAAACAATCTGCATTGCTGGAACAGTACTCAGTGTTGTTCTGGTTTGTCAAAAACAATTGGCATTGCTAGAACACTATTTGGCCTTTTCCAGTTGAGAACTTATAATTACAGTTGCAAGAAATGGCAAATGATTATGGGTTCTTATATGTTTCTTTATTCATCTGTGAAAGAAATAGTTTGTATTTCTAGAACATTGTTCATCATTTTGTTTATCCGTTGTATTTCTGTTGGAGGAGTTGCAGACAAAAGGATGGGGCTCTCTTTCACCAAGCTTTTCAGTCGGCTGTTTGCAAAGAGAGAGATGCGCATATTGATGGTGGGTCTTGATGCAGCTGGTAAGACTACCATTCTTTACAAGCTCAAGCTGGGAGAGATAGTTACCACAATTCCTACCATTGGTAAGTGAAAAAGAAGCTGAACTTTATTCCTTGTTGTTTGTTGTATGTAGCATCAATGTATTCTGTTAGTGTTGGGCATTTCTACTAATCCTGTTACATCCCTCGCTGCTTTATCACGTACTTACAGATTGTTAGTGATAAAATCTTTGACCCATCTATGTCCATTGTCCGAAGCCTTAGTATAGTAGGATAATATTAGTGCTGGCTGCAAATGTAAAACTCTCTTTGGCAATCATGCATTATTTACTGGTAGTTGATTAGCGCATCCTCACAAGTTTGTCATTTGGAACCATAGTTTTGATTGTTAACTGAGATATTGTCTTCTAGTTTAACCATATATGCGAGGGCACGCCTATTTTTTTCCTGTCTGTTCTATTGGACATTTTTGTTTCTCTTTCTTTGTTTTTTTTTTTGTGGGTGGCTCTGCACTGTTAGTGATCTATTATTTGCTCAGGATTTAACGTGGAGACTGTGGAGTATAAGAACATAAGCTTTACTGTCTGGGATGTTGGTGGCCAAGATAAGGTATGCAGGTTCATGTATTCATATATGTTGACTTCATCAGTGATTCTCGTGCCAAGTTATTTATTTTCACGGGGTTAGATTGTGATTGCATCTCTGCATTGGAATTCTGACAGATAGCGAGGAGCTCTGTGGCCGAATTAAATGTATACCAATAGTTAGGATAACCTGAAAACAGATTAAACATGTTGATGTAGTACCACTCTATTGTTTCCATGTCCAGATTCATTGGGTATAAATATGTTCTTTTATGCTTGTTTTATTTGACATAGTTTTTGTAGATGAATAAGAGTTAGGAGAAAGGTGAAATATCTTTGACTCACATTTGTGGTAGTTGAGCATCTTCTATATACTTGCAGAACTCAATTTGAAGTTAGTAGCTGTGAGTTACCCTGTTGATCGATTGAATGAAATTCAATGATTTTTCATTTCTCAGATTCGACCTTTGTGGAGACATTACTTCCAAAACACACAGGGTCTTATCTTTGTGGTTGATAGCAATGACCGAGATCGTGTGGTTGAAGCAAGGGATGAGCTGCACAGGATGTTGAATGAGGTAGTGGAGTTTGTGATCTCATATGTTGAGTGCATATGAGAACAGTACTCTTGAGATGTGGCTATCGCACCGTAGAAGCATTACACATTTGGAATTTCTGTGCCCTTCGATATTTAGAAAGCTGCATTGGCGTTTTGCAGGATGAGTTGCGGGATGCTGTACTGCTGGTATTTGCGAACAAGCAAGATCTTCCAAATGCAATGAATGCTGCCGAGATAACTGATAAGCTTGGCCTTCACTCCCTCCGTCAACGCCATTGGTAAACAATTTGTTTGCTTATCTCTCTCTCTCTCTCCCTTACACAATCATATAAGGTGATGAGCTAAGTCAAATCAGTGTGAATCTCACGGGGAATATTGGATGATGCAGGTACATCCAGAGCACGTGTGCCACTTCTGGGGAAGGGCTGTATGAAGGTCTGGACTGGCTATCAAACAACATTGCAAATAAGGTAAACTCTCATCCTCAATATTGTGCTTACAGACATTAGCTACTGCTAGAGATGTTTGATGTTACACTTCATTTTATCAATATATTGTGTGTAATTGCATTTCCAGGCATAGGCAGCTGGACTATGAGTTTGGTTTCCAACTGGTGCGCAACTAGAGAGATTTTAACATTTCTTTGCTGTTTGTATTTTCGACCTTGGGAGTATTTTGTTATCTCCTTTGAGCTTTATGTTGCAGACATTGTTGTTTGTTTCCCGTAGTTTCCAAAATTATTACCTCTTACGAAGTTTAATCTTCCTTAGTTTATACATATGTCAATGCTTTATGCACAAGTATGCTGAAGGCTAGTTGGCCAGTCCTGTGGTCTGTCTGTCTCTGTCTATCTCTAATCCGTCTGTCCATTGTCTGTTTATGTAGTTTGTATTCTGTATTTTGTTTGTCTGTCCATGTCTATGTTTCTATCTCTAGTCTGCATGTCTGTCTGTAGCCAGTCTGTCTGTCTGTAGTCCATCTGTCTGTTTGTAATAAGTTGTATGTAGTTTGTTTGTCTGTACATAGTCTGTCCGTCTGTAGTCTGTCAGTGTCTATCTGTCCGTATTCTATTTGTCTGTCCGTGTCTCTCTGTCTGTTTGTGGTCTGTCTGCCTTTGAGTATGTTTGTCTCTGCAGTGTTTTGTCTGTCTGTTCGTGTAGGTTTGTCTGTCTCTAGTTTGTCTGTTCGTGTCTGCCTGTTTGGGTCAATTGTCCTTCTGTTTGTAGTCTGTCTATCAATGTTCATCTGTTAGTGTCAGTGTGCCCGTGGTCAGTCTGTATGTATATCTGTTCGTGTCTAGGGTTTGTAGTTTGTCTGCCTGTCCGTGTCTGTAGTATGTCTGTCCGTAGTCTATCTGTCTACGGTGTCTGTCTGTTTGTGTCTTATATGCATAGTCTCTTCGTATTTTGTCCGTAGTCTCTTTGTCTGTCTGTAGTCTATTTGTTTGTAGTCTGTCTGTCTACTGTGTCTATATAGTTTGTCTGCCTATGGTGTCTATATACTCTATTTGTCCATGAGAGGGGGTGTGTGTATGTGTAAACTATCTATTTCTCTATAGTGTTTGTTTGTTTGTCTACGGACAGACAAAAAGAGTATAGACAGACATACTACAGATAGAATGACACGAACAATCTATTTGTTTTTAGGGGTACTTGTAAGAAATCAGCTCAAAATAATATCAAGAAGGGTTTGATCTAAACATTTTTTTATAAATGTTGACAAAAATAGTTTTATAAAAAATTAAATAGATCAAGTCTTTTTGAATAATATTTTGAGTTAATTTCTCGTGCTAATCCTTAAAAACATATTTTGAACATATTTATTAGAAGGGTGGTGTGTGTGTGTATCAAAAATTGTTTATATCAAGTTTTTCTAAATAATATTTTGAGTTGATTTTTTTTCGAATAATTATAATTTGATGTGAAAATAGGAGGTCTGCACAGTTTTTGTTACGGTGTGGACCTTTTTTTTTATTAAATTTTGATTATCTGAATCGTTTAATGTGTTTAAAATATATTTTTAAAGGAACTTGCAAAAAATTGACTCAAAACAATATAGAGAAGGGTTTGATTTAAATCGTTTTTGATAAATGTTGACATAAATAGTTTTATGAAAAATTGAATAAATTAAGAAATAAGTTTTTCTTATCGTACCAAAATAAGAGATTCCTTATTAGAAATTTATATATATAGAGTAAGTTTCTATTGAGAGATCTCTCATTTTGTTAAAATGAGAACCTCTTAATTCTAGATCAAATATTGATGATCGAAACCGTTCAATGTGATTAAAACACGTTTTTAAAGGTATCCGTGAGAAATTGGCTCAAAAAATACCAAAAAGAATTTGATCTAAGCAGTTCTTTATAAATGCTGAAAGGAACAGTTTTATAAAAAATTATTTCGATCAAGTCTTTCTCGATAATATTTTAGGCCAATTTCTCTTAAATACCTTTAAAAACGTGTTTTAAACACATTGAACGGTTCTGATCATTAATATTTGATCCGAAAATAAGAGATCCTCGTTTTAGCAAAATGAGGAATCTCTCAACAGAAGTTCACTATATGTGTGTGTGTGTGTGTGTGTGTGTATATATATATATAGTCCCCTTCTATTGAGGGATCCCTCATTTTGTTAAAATGAGGACCTTTCATTTCCTGATCAAATATTGATGATCGGAACCGTTCAATGTGTTTTAAATATGTTTTTAATGGTACCCTCAAGAAATCAGCTAAAAAAAATATTGAGAAGGGCTTAATCTAAGCAGTTGTTCATAAATGCTGACAGAAACAGTTTTATGAAAAACTGTTTCGATCAAACCCTTTTCGATATTTTTTTGAGCTGATTTCTTGCGGGTACCCTTAAAAACATGTTTTAAACACATTGAACGGTTCCGATCATCAATATTTGATCAGGAAATGGGAGGTCCTCATTTTAACAAAATGAGGAATCCCTCAATAGAAGCTCACTATATATATATATATATATATATATATATATATATATATATATATATATATATATATATTGGTCTATATGGAAAGCAAACATCTAAACTCTTTATTCATTATTAAATTTTAATGATCTGAACCGTTCAATATGTATAAAACATATTTTTAATGGTACTCATGTGAAATCAGCTCAAAATATTATCGGAAAGAGTTTAATCCAAGTAGTGATTCAAAAAATTGTTCATGTCAGCATTTTGAACCACTACTTGAATCAAGTATTTTTCGGTAATATTTTAAACTGATTTCGCGCAGGTACCCTTAAAAATATGTTTTAAACACATTAAACGTTTCAGATCGTTAAAATTTAATCAAAAATGAAGATTTTAAATGTTGGTCTAAAAAAATGTTGGTTCATAGAATCTCCCCTTATATATATTTCAAGAAATCTTAACGATCCGAATTGTTCAATGTGTTTAAAACATATTTTTAAGGATATTTACGATAAATCAACTCACAATATTATCGGAAAGGACTTGATACAAGCAATGATTAAAAATGCTGACAAGAACTGTTTTATGAATCACTATCTTTCCATATATATTAGACCAACATCTAAACTCGTTATTTCTGATTAAATTTTAATGATCCGAACCGTTCAATGTGTTTAAAACATGTTTTTAAGAGTACCCGGATGAAATCAGTTTAAAATATTATCGAAAAGAGCTTGATTCAAACAGTGGTATATATATAAAACCCAAGTAAAATACTTAAATTCCCATATCCCACAAATCTCAGTCACTCACACTCCCTAATTTCCCCAATCTCGACGGGCGGCTGGCGTCAAGCAGAGATTGTTTAATCATTTTTTATTTTTTTGTTGAATTGTGTAATCTGACAGTAATCAAAATGGGTGATCCCTCTAATTTGGCTCTCTCCCCTCTCTTTCATCTATTGTTCCTTCAGTGTTCTGGGACATGTCCAGAGTTCTTCGACTGTGGAACTCATGGGCAAATTAGATTCCCCTACTCCAATGCCAAATTTCCCAAATGTGGGCCTTGCAATGTAAATTGCACAGATCCAGTAACAAAACTCAATTTGGGAGTGCATGGAGTCTACTATGAAGTTAATGCTGTCAATTTCTTTAATAATTTCACAAGAGTTAATGACCCACATCTACGCCACCTCATCAAGAAAAAAAGTTGCGACATTTTCAGTTCGTGATGGGCGAGGGGTGGGCCAAGGGCGGCGATGGGTGGTGACAGGCAGGGGATCTGCGACGGGGAAGGAGGATGGGGAACATTGAAAAGTCAGTGTAATTCCAGAGGGAGGTTGGGGGAGTTGGGGAGTGTTGGTCGCTGAGATTGGGTTGGGGATTTAGGGTATTTTAATTGGATTTTGGGCATTCAATCTCAGCCCTTAGATGATAGTGAATCCAAGGATTCTCACTTCTCATAGTTGGTTAAGTATTGGTCCATGCATATATATAACGGAGACGATATGATGGTCAAATCTATGTCTATCTAGTATGTCTATTCGTGGTGTTTGCCAGTTAGTTGTGTGTGTGTGTGTGTGTGTGTGTGTATATATATATATATGGAGATGATTTGACGGTCAAATCTCCATTTGTCCGTCTGTGGTGTCTGTTAGTTAGTCAGTCGACAGTATATATAAACAGACAGAGACAGACAGACGATTTGACAATCAGATCTCTGTATATCTGTGGTCTCTGTCTGTCTGATCGTGATGTCTCTATATCCGTCTATAGTCTATCTGTCTGTAGTGTCTGCCAGACAAACGCGAAGACCTGCCCACCAACCACCATCAAAGCCTAGAGAATTGAGGTTCAAAAAATGCATAAGAAGTGAATTTTATGATCAAGCGGAGAATGCCAAAAGGCTTAGGATTTCTTTGTGTTAAAGATGATCTTTATGTCCTGGAATATTAGAGGCTTGGGTAAAGTTCTGAAGAGGAGGAAATTAAAAGATCTAATTAGGAGTAACAGGGTGCAGTTGTTAAAGCTTCAGGAAACTAAGAAATCTGAAATAACCAGGAGGTGGGTGAAAATCTATTTGGTTGGACGAACACTTTGATTTTATGGAAGTGGGAGTGCAGGAGGTCTCGTGATGGTGTGAGATACTTCCTTTTTTAGACTCCAGAGCTGTTATGCTGCTAGGAACTTTCTCATCTTGGAAGGGTCAATTAGGGAGGAGTTTGATTGCGCACTGATAAATGTGTATGCCCCTAATGATGTAGGAAGGAGGAGATCACTCTGGTCTACCCTCCTCAATTTGAAATCTCAGTCCACAGTACCCTGGTGCATGGGGGGTGATTTTTTATGAAATCCTAAGGCTAGGTGAAAGGAAAGGGTGTTTGAGAGCGGGGAGAGGGATGGCAGACTTTACTGCGTTTGTAGGAGGGATGGAGATGATAGACATACCAATGTTAGGAAGAAAATACACATGGTCAGGTCCAAATAGCTCGAACTCGTGGAGCAGGCTTGATAGGTTCTTAACATCTCAGGATTTCCTGGGAAGATACAATCTGAAGCAGTGGGGTCTGGCACGGAGTATCTCAGATCATTGCCCCATTGTTCTTAAGCAGGATGAGAAGGATTGGGGTCCTAAACCGTTTAAATACTTCAATGCTTGGTCTCTCCATCCAAGCTTTTTAGACCAGGTCAAGGAAACATGGCAAAAAACTCAATATTCTGGTTGGGCAGGCTACCAGATTCATAGGAAGCTAAAGGATGTGAAGTGTATGCTCAAAGGTTGGGCAAAACAAGAATTCGGGAACATTAAGGATAAGATTGCAGAGGCAGAGGAGATGGTTGCCAAGGTGGAACTAAAATCAAAAGAGGCATCCTTAAGTCAGGGGGAACTTGCTCAAAAAAGGGAAGCCACAAGAATTTTTTGGGAGAATAGTAGAATCTTGGAGTGGATGATATTGCAGAAATCAAGACTAACTTGGGCCTTGAAGGGGGATAGGAACTCTAAGTTTTTTCATTTGGTGACTTCCATCAGGCAAAAGAGGAATATGTTAAATTCGATTAAAGTGGGGGGAACAGAAGTTGATGATCCGGAAAGAGTGAAGCAAGGCATCTGTGATTACTTTGAGGAAGTTTACAAGGAGACTTGGAGAGAGAGACCGTTTTTTGGAACCCAGGTGTTTGGGTTCTTCAACCAGTTGACTCAGGAGTAGAATCTGTCATTAACAAGATCATTCTCAAAAGCTGAAATCTGGGAGGCCATAAAAGGGTGTGATGGGAATAAGGCGCCCGGTCCTGATGGTTTTAATATAAATTTTATCAAAAAGTGTTGGGCGTTTTGCAAAGAAGTGTTCCAGAAGTTTTTTAATGAGTTTCATGCAAATGGCAGGCTTCTCAAGGTGTTGAATGCTTCTTTCATAACCCTCATACCTATGGGGTGGATCATCAGAAGGAAGAAAAATGAGTTCAGTTAAATGGGATGTAGTGACAAGGAATAAGAGGAGTGGTGGATTAGGGGTTAAAGATATAAAGAGGATGAATCTGTGTTTAATGTTAAAGTGGTGGTGGAGGTTCGCGGGTGAAAGACATAGTCTGTGAAGGAGAGTGATTTGTTATATCTACAGAATTCCTATAGATGCCTGGCATCCAGAGGTGGAGAGGATTTCGGCAGGGTCTAGTCCCTGGAAGGATATTCTGAGGATAAGGGTCAGAGAGCCACAAACTCACACGATGTATATGAATGCCATAATTATGCAGATTGGTTCAGGGTGTGCAGTTAGCTTTTGGAGGGATCCTTGGTGCTTATCAGAAATTCCAATTTGCAATAGATTTCCTAGGTTATTCCAATTAAGTGCAGCTAAAAACATCACTATAGCAGAGATGCTAGCAACTAACTCAATTCAACATGCTTTGCAATTCAGAAGGAATCTGCACTCATGGGAAACAGATGATTTAATGTGGATAGCAAATACATGGGATGAGGCAGGATTTACTGTATCTAATCAAACGGATCATCTAGCATGGAGAAATGAAGCGGGGGGGGGGGGGGGGGGGGGGGAGGGGAGGGGAGGGTTTTCTCGGTTCGAGATATGTACCTGAAAATGGAAAATTTTTCCTACAGTCAGGATCACCAACCTCCGGATTGCATCTGGGTAAACTGTGTTCCTCCTAGAATACAGGCATTATGCTGGTTAGCTTGGAGAGGCGAGGTTAAGACGGCGGCGACCTTCTTCTTCTTCGGGAAGCTCAGCTTACATGAAGGACTCTGTACATTCTGTAAAGGGGCCCTGGAAGTACAGGATCATCTCCTACTCCTTTGCCCGCCAGTGTGGCGTTTGTGGTGCAGCTTTCTTCTACCTTGGGGGGTACAATGTGCGACCCCAAAATCTAGTGCAGATCTGTTCAAATGGTGGTCGGGGTGGAAGGTATCTCAAGTTTCTAATAAGATGTTGGTTCTCCTCTGGAAGTCATTGCCGGCCATTATCACTCACTCAGTGTGGAAGGCAAGGAATCAAGAAAGGTTTAACAACAAGCAAGTTAATTGGGCGCGGTTGAGGGAGGAGATTACCTATAGGTGGTTGTACGGAGCTCAAATTCAGGCGAACCAAGGAGGGTATACTCTAACAAGTTTGCTATACAATCCCTATGCGGTGATACAAGGCGGGGGTACTAAGGTAGAGGAACATGGAAGAGGGCAAGTCGATGATCTAAGACAGAGGCAGAGGTGGTTAGGGCAAAATTTGGGTCTAGTAAGGGAGAGAGTTAGAAGACGAAGGTAGGTGAGTAGTTGGGTAATTCGTGGGTCTTAATTGAGTTGTTGGTTCTGGGCTGGGGGTTTTGGTTGGGCTCTCACCAACCTAGCCCGTTTGTAATTAATTCCTTGTGCTTTCTTATATATATGAAGTTTGCTTTTCAAAAAAAAAAATTCTTCAGCAAACCTTTGTGAAACAGACATCGCAGCCACCCCAAGAGGCTGGGTACAGGCAATATGAATTTCCTACGCTTGTCTGGGACTTCTAGCTCAACAGCTTCTAGAACAAATTGAGGAATCTGTACAATTTCATAAAGGGAGCGGCTTGAATTGAAACGCACATGAAAGTAATAACCCCGTGCACAGATATGATTGACATGGTCCAACCAGGTATAAACCTTGAAGTACCTATACAGATGCTTTACTGGACCACATTCTATCTTGATACCATAGGCTGTCGTCCGACTCATCCCCCATAAGAATGGCAGAATATAGGAGAACCTCACCTTAAACAAGCTTTGTTTGTTTAAAGAGTTATTAAATTTTTTCAAGCACAAAAATTGGCTAACCAAACTAGTGTACGTAGCAGTTCCTTTATCCATATAGGGTTGTGCTATCCGGTGCCCACTGAGCGTCCGTTAAGTAATCATGTAGACAGTTCACGCGCCATTGTAGTACTACTTCTACCCATGTTCAGGTGTTTTGTACTATTTCTAAAATAACAACTCTAACCCATATGTTATGTTATTTGTCATTCCTCTCCTTCTCTTTCTCTCTATTCTCCACTGAACATAATACTTAATTAATTTGTTTCTATTTGTCTTAAATTTTTTGAATTAATTATTTTTTGTCCTATTTAATTTTTTTGTAGTTCTTATTTTTTTATCAATTTCTTATTGATTGTTGGTTTGTCTTGGGGAAAAAAATCTAAAAAATAAAAATTATATCCTAACATTAAAGCAAATTCACTATAGACGAAAAATAAGTCAAAACAGATGTGTTGGCTTTTTTTTTATTTTTAAAAACTTTTCAAAATTTTTAAAAATAATTTTATAATTTTATAATTTCAAAAAATTAACCCAAATAAAGACAACAACTAATTCGACAATAATCCAATAATTACAACAGGCTAAGTGGACCTTAGGATCTCTTTGGAAAAAAAATTAATTTTCATTAATGATGCCAGTTGACCAATATATATATTTTAGATTATTTTTTATTTTTATTAGTTTTGGATCAAATTTTGGTAGATTATTGGCTCATCTGACTAGAATAATCTAGTAAGTAAAAAATTAAGATATTTTTAAAAAAAAAGTTCACTGAAGTTAAAAACTTTAAACAAATAGTTTTTTCAGTACTTTATTTGTTCTATTTTTTTTTAAAGTTTGGCTCAATTTTTATTTCTAAAATGAAGCGAACAACAAATTCATAGAAATTTCACACAAAGTTAAGAAGAACAAAATTAATTCTCTGTGGATGAAAAAATAATAAAAAAAAAGAGATGGGCCAAACTTAATATAACGATAAGAGTTTAAAAAATCAGATAAAACGATTTTAAAAACATTAAAAATAACAGGAAACTATCATTTTCAAACTTTTCAAATTAGTTATTGAGGTGTTAGGAAAAAATTTAAATTTAAATCGAGTTGTAATATTTAAAATTTTTGTTTCCACAATGATCGGTTAAGTTTAGATTTATTTAGAAAGTCAAGTTTAGGTTTGATTAGGTCTCTAGACTTTGTGAGAGAGGTTTAGAAGTGTCCTAATTTGAATCAAATTTGAAATTCGCGTGCTAAAGATTTCTATAAGTATCTCGAGTGAGCTCTTCAAAATGGAATGTGCTATCAAGTATTCAATAGACGCCCATTAAGGAACCATAAAATACAGATTCTCACTAATCAAATCAAAGGCTCATGCGCCATCTTGGTCATTTTTACGTCTACTCCTATGAAATAACAATTTGAACCCATCTGTTATGTTTAGACTTTGTTGATTTGTTATTTACAGAGGTATTTTTTTCCCACCAATAATGGAATTTTTTTTCTTCTTATTTACTTTTTCAGTTATGAACACATCTTAAAGAAACGAAAGAAAAAAAGTCTCCTGAAAAATTATGTTCAATTATATGCAAAATTTTCTAAAAAAATATCCTAAAAAACACAAAAAAAAAAAAAAATTAGAGAAACAAAAAAAGAAAACAAAATTACATACATGTAGCACAAAAATGACTAGCTACGCTCCACAAATAGATGAAGCACATTGGGTGCTCAAGTTTTAATAAAAAATAAAATATTATGTTACATGTAAGTTACCTTGATTTTTTTACCTGCTAAAGATGGAAGGTCATTTACAATTTTTTGTCTTGCAAATTAGGTATACGATAAGGGAGATGATATATGATATATGTATTAGGCCAAATTTGGAGAAAATACTTAAAAAGAAGAAATATAGGTATGTATATAATATATATTTCAAGATGTAAGGGGAATACATATTTTATACAATTTTGAGTACGCATTTTTTTTGTGTGAATTCAGTACTTAATAGAAGCAAGAAGATTTGAGAAGTGGAGGTTGGCACTCAAATGCCCACACCTCTTGAACCAATTATTGAGGGATGAGTGAAACAAAGGCCCAATTATTTTGTCGAGGTTAATGACACCTCAAACCCTAGAAGTATCCATCTGGCTTAACATGGAAACAAGTCTGAACTTGACATATTGACTGAACCATCATCAATTTTGGAAACTTGGATTGATGAACCAAAAGCAACCATCTTCCCTGTTAAGTTCCGCAGAGCTTCCTCCTTGTTAGCCAATTCTAGGAGCACCTTTATCCTCCTAAATGAAACATTGCTTGGCCTTTGACCCTTCTCCAACATCTGCAAGAAGCACTGCTCTGCTTCCACCACCTTCCCCATATCACAAAGCAAATCAAACAAAACATCAGACACCAATATATAAGACCCAAATCCCTTCTCCACCATGTTGTTCCAGAGCTCAAGTCCCATATCTACCTTCTCCTGCCTCCTGAACAACTTGATTAGAAACAAACAAGATTGTGTATTTGGTAGGCACCCAGATTCCTTCATCCGGTGGTACAAACTCCATGAGCTTCTCAAATCATTTGACCAAAAGAATGACCTAAAGAACACATTGTAAGTGGTTGCATTTGGACTCAAGCCTTTTCCCGCCATCTCATCCATCAAACTGTAGGCATCACCAATCCTCTTTGCAATGCAGAAGTTCCTGATCACAGCATTATATGCTGCTACATCAGGATAACATCCATACTCTTTCATTTCTTTCAAAATATCTCTAGATTTATCAGGTTGACCAACCAACCCCAATCCCCCAATCAAACTAGTATATGATATCACATCAGGGCATATATTCTCCTCTCTCATTTTGTCGACTAACTTATATGCTTTGTGAATTTCTCTACCCTTACAATACACATCAATCAAACAGTTGTAGGACACAAGATCGGGTTTGACACCCATTTCCCTCATCTCCTCAAAGAATCCCTCGGCTTCCTCTGACGACTTCCAACCAGACAAGAGTATGTTAAAAGTCTGTAAATTTGGCCGGAATTCATGCTTCAAACTGTGGTATACATTTCTTGCATCTGTCATGCTTTTCTCTTGGCACAGAGTCCTCAATAAAGTGTTAAAACAATTGGTATCAAATACTGGAACGAGCTTTCGGAACTTTCTAAACGATTCCACAGTCTGCCTAACTGAACAAACCTTAGCTATTCTAGCTGAAACAACCTGGACGGTTCGCGAAGATATCAAAGATTGGTCTTTTCTCTTCATTTCGTACAGAACCTCCCAAATTAGGTCAAATTTGCGACTTCGACCTAAGATATAGAGCATTGTGTCCAAGGACAAAGGGGTGTGATAAAAACCTCTTCGGGTAGCTGTCAGATTGAAGAAGTCTAACGCTCGTAGTGGGTTTCCGTGGCTAAATCTAACCCTTTTCAGAACACTATCGATCAAATCGTTGGATAGAAATACTCCACTTGATTGTAATGATTGTGTCAAGTCATTTGAAGAGGAAGAGGTAGCGATTACGTGAAACACGTTTTCGACGTCTTCGTCAAGGGCCGAGTTCCGAGAACAGAATGGTCGAGAGTAAATCGGGTTGGGGTTTTGATGATAGAAACTGAGGAAGATTGAAGGAACGTACCTTGTGGAAGATAAATGAGAGAGCGGCTTAAGAAGTAGCAGAGCCATTGTACAATTGATTTGTTTGCTAACAACGCTGATGCAAAACCAGAAGCGATCGACGACTGCTATATAAAGACCACTCCAGAATTATGGCGTGAGAGATTGAAATGGGACACCCGAGCGATTCTCCAAGATAAGACCCTTCGCATTTCCGTAACACCTCGCAGAAACCAGAAGATTCTCCAGCGAACTAGGGTTTGGGTTTCACTCACTACTTTCAGGTTCCACAAGCTCTTTGGAAATTATGCATTTCAGCCAATTCGATATCTCTGGTTCATCTGCAACTGCGTTATAACACATAGAAGGCATGTAATCCGCGTTTGGAACGGGGAAGGAAGGGAAGCGAAAGAGGGAAGAAAAAGAAGATGATGGTGGAGTGTGTGATTTTGTCGACCCACTTAGTAATTGGGCTTTAGATAACGAACGAATAGGGCCTTATCAGATGATGAATAGTATTCTTGTATTGTAATTTTGGGCTTGTGGACGATTTCAAAGGAAACTCTATTACCCATCCTCGTAACCAAGGTATACTTAGTTAACTGTTAGTAGTTTCGTCTTTTCAGGTCGAGAAAATTCACTTATTGAGCTATAAGATCATGAAACGGAAGCACACTTGGGGAAAAATTCAAGGATTTTTCGAATTAAGGACGCTCTTGGACCGTTGAGCAGCTCATCTTCGACCACTCTCATAACATATTACTACTTAGTTGTAATTATTTTATAAATAACATATACTAGTATTCAGCTACGTGGCTATACATCAATTAATGTCTAAAGGTCCAGGAGTGTCCTTTTGAAGACTCCTAAATTCTTTCCCAAGCGTGCTTTTGTTTCATGGTCATAGAGCTCAATAAGCGGGTAGTACGTAGTCGGCTATACGAGGGTGGTTGTAGATTAACTGCTCTACGGTTCAAGAGTTTCCTTCCAAACACCAAGTTGAGGTGGGGAATGGATTAAAACTTTTTCTGTTTGTACTTTATCAACCGAATTATATATCCTTTCCTTTTTATTGTTTTCAGTCAAGTAAATCAGAACTCATGACCAACAAAGAATCAATCATAAAAGGCAAAAAAGAATCAATTCTTTGAGAATGGGTGAACTTAAGCAACAATAATTGTAAAAGGTTGGGAATTGGTTTTCATTTGTGGGGGCAAAGAGAAATTTGTGCCATAAAGTAAGATGATTTTGTTCACAGAGAGAGAGAGAGAGGGAGAGAAAGATAGCTGTTGGAGAGAAGAATTGCTCGCAAAAAAGTAGAAAGAGAGTTGCTCGAAAAGGAAATTGAACCGCATGGGGCTGAAAAGTTGCTTGGAAGTGTCATTGTTTCATTTGCTTTTTTTTGGTAAAATGTAACTAGTAAAGCCACTTTTGTGGGTTAAAGGAAATCAATTTGATAAAAAAATAAGAAGCAATTTTGTTGGTCAAAGAAATCAATTTGATAAGAAGCAAATTTGCTTCTTCATTAAGCATTAGAATTGGTCAAATAAAACGGCGGGATATTTTCTTAAATTCACATTGCCAAACCGCCTCATATCACCGCCTTTCTTCTCTATATATACATGGCTATATACTTCAATTTATGATCCTCATTTTTTAGCTCAAGACCATAGAGAAGAGAGAGAGTTTTAGAGAGAAAAAAGTGAGATTTTTCCTAAATATTGTCTTTTCTTTTTATTAGAGATTGTGTATTTTTCTTCTATTATCAATTGTGCTCTCCTTATTTTAGAAAGAAATTCTTGTAATCCTTTTGCTATAGTGAAATCCTTTTACAATTTGCCCGTGGTTTTTTGCTCCAATTAGTTTTGAGATTTTTCCACGTAAAATTTTGGTGTTCATTATTTTTCATTTCTACTTTAGTTGTAATTGTGTACCCCATACCACAACTTCCTAACATGGGGTTCGGATAAAAGTTTTGAGTAGCAGATGGGATTTTCAATGTCGAGTTTTGGGAAGAAAAAGGGAGCGTTGAGGTAGATTGTTGTAAGGTTTTTCTTTTTTTTATTTTTTTTTCTAAAAAGAAGAAAGTGATGCTTATACTATATACGTAACTAGTACTATAGAAATATACACACAATTTTTAGCCAATAGAAATGCAAAAGATATTGCTTATTAGTCTGGGGGAACTAAGATAAACTTGTATAATAAAAAAGGCATCTTCAACGATAGCTAAAAAGGGCTATATATCCTAGCTTGTTTCCTTGGCTAACCCTAACTAATTTTTGCAATTTCCCACACCTAGCTATGATGCTTATTGGAGTATTTATTAATTTGAGAAGGCACTGTCAAAAGGGCACAGAAGATGTTGACTCAACAACCAGGACCACTCAATTCTTTTTTTTATTTTTTAGAAAGCCTACATGTATAGACTCTTATGCATGGTTCCAGACACATCGGACTATTTACCCAGAGTTTTTCAAAATAATAAGAACGATTTCAAATATATATACATGAAAATTGTATGTGTAGAATTGCTCATTCTTTTTCCAAGAACAGTTTGATTTAAGTTCGAATCTTTTTCTCTTCTCTTTTTCTCTTCTTATTCTTCCAGCAAAAGATGTGTGTTTTGATCGGATCAAAACACATGTTTAGTCATAGTTTTTAATGTCTGGTATTATTATGTTAAGGACTACTTTTCTAAAAACTGTTTGTCTCATAGAAATTTACTTTAATTAGAAATGGACTACAAAATGAGTCGCATTAGAAGTGCTATTAAAATGTGCTAGCTGAAATATACTTAGTTGGGTAAGTAAAATTGTTTTCAAGCTCATTGGTGAAAAAAATGACTAATAAAGAACCATGAAAATGGCAAAAAAGCAACTCAATGGAAGGAATACATAAATAGAACACACTATGACTAATATTGATCCTAGCCAGCTGCAAGGTTAGATAGACCACTTAATTCAAGCAATACAACCACAACTCCAAAATTCCCTTGTGGATAAACTAGGTACAAACACACCCCAATTAGTTAACCTTGGATACACACACACACACACACACACACTGATATACATGCATCGTATCAAACACCATATTAATTCTTTTCCATCATCAATTTGAATATATATCCTTCAATTCTAACAGATAATTTATGAATCTGAGTAGTAATTAAGATTTCAGTGAGTGGATCTTGAAAAGGTCCAGACGAGAATCTCCCAATCGTAGAGAGTAAGCAGCGTTCTTGAACTCACTCCAAGTGAAGGGCTTGTAGAGTATGGGTTTATGGGGATCAGAGGAGTCCACCAATTCTGGAAGAGGAGATATCACAGCACTAGGAGGGGGTGCCCCAAAATACATCATCGACATTCTCGACTTTACTACTGATGACTTCATCCCCACCATTACTCTGTGCCTCGAGCTCACTAACCTCCCATTTGTCATTGCCTTCATCATTTCAATATTATCATAATTAATGATCATATATAGTCATAATTGCTACTTAATCCCCAACCTCAACATATATATATAACATTTAATTAAAATAAAAAAGAAAGATTACCTGTAAAGCATCACCCACGAACACAGAGAATCCAGTGGGGTCAGGAGGGACGGGGACCCATAACCCATCCCCAATACAAATTTGAAGGCCTTCAACATCGTTTGAGCGCATGATGGTCAAGATCTGAGGGTCAGAATGCTCTCCAAACCCCACCATTCCACCACAACCAGTACTGGTGGTGTTTACAATCGTTGGAGTCGATGGTTCCCAGCTGGGGGATCGGTGCTTGAGAGGAGGGTAGTGGTTGAGCCTGAAGCAGGAGTCACTTTGGACGTTTTTGATGAGCTTGCTAAAAACTGTTTTATCTGAGACCCACAGCCCTTCAGCCAATAGATCTAGAATCTCACAAGCCAACTCCCTCACAGCTTTTATGTAATCATTCACTGCACAACTGCGCGCACACAAATAATACATAATCAAAACATATATAGTATATTATATTATATATAGATACGTACCCATGATATCAATTCCATCATTTCAAATAGTAGAAAGGACTTATGAGCCATGAGCACCAGGGCTCTTGATCTCTTTCTTCTGTAATCTGTTAGCTAGCTGCATTCGATCGATTTTTCTGTAGAGTGATTGATCTCTTTGACTCTGGTGCATACAAAATTTTAAATTGCAATATCGAGATACGTAATGTACCGGCCAACTACATCGGTTAATACATAATAAGTATGATATAAAATCCTATTACGTATACTTAGCAGTCGATATTATTCAAAACCGAGTGCATGTGTTGTTTATTACTATGTCCAAAAAACTCTCTCATGAATCATGATGAGATGATGGGTCCGTACGTGTATTGATTTTTTGGACAAAAAAGTTCCATATGATACCTGATATGCTATACAGAAAGTGTTCCTCTAATATATGTAAACGTCTGTAGTAGTTGTTAATTTTATGCGTTTTTTCCCTCTAAACATTCTACCCATTAATATTGTCTTTTTAACTAATTAATTACCAAGTTTTCAGCTAATATCACATTTTCTTCTTCTTCTTCTTCTCCTTCTTTCTTTGTTTTTTTTTTTTGGCATATCAGTTTACTGTTCTAGAAGAAGAGCTAGAGAAAGGGAGAGAACTCCCCTAGATCTCAGCTGGTAACCAAAAAGGTTTGACCTTTTGCTGCCGTGTATAAAAAGATACACAGAGAGAGAAAGAGAGAGAGAGAGAGGGGAGGGAGAGAATTGAAGCCCAGACTCAACCTCCAGCTCAAAAGTCAAAAGCATGATATACATACAACTGCTATCTCAGAATAATATGACCAATAAGTGGTGGTTTTGTGCCACACGTGTAACCATTTTTTTATTGTCTTCAACCCTTAGCTAGCTAGCTGTACGTGACCTCATTGCACAAGCTTAATTCGTGATAGTTGAAGTTATTTATTTTAAAGTCTCCGGCCTGCACCATATCTCATTTTTCTTTAGTTTTCATTCCCCTCCTTAATAATTTCCCATCTTAAATTAAATGGAATACAAGTTTCTACTCTTTTACAATTTTCAACAAGCTTCTTTCTTTTTTAACTCTTTGACGATTCTTTGAGTCGCGTGGATCACAAAGTGAATTTATGATTTAAAACTGCCTTCTCAATATTGATTCCGATAAAACCAAAGAAATTGGCTTTTCGTCAATCTCGTTTCATTTGCTTCTCTAGTACGATTACAATTTGATCGGATCCACTGATGGTAATATATTCATCATTGTTTTTGATAGACTTGTATAAAATTAGTCAATTAATTAAATAATGAAACTGATCAAGATAAAGAGGTTTTGCTGTCGGAAACCCACTAAAGCTCAATTTCACCGTCCAACTAGTGGGAACTATAATCTAATCTGACTAGATGGAATTTGTAATTTCACCTTATTCTATATGACCTATTATGAGTAATCAGAATTAAAAAAAAAAATTAAGCAATGGTTGTATACCACGAAATAGTTTTCCGAAGAAATGATTCCTTATCTAGAAAAAAACAAAGTCTGAAATCGAATAACGAGTAAAAGTGAAAAGAGATGCGGTATGAGGCATTTGGTCAGCTAAATTATGGGTTTAGCAGTTCCCGATCCCCCTTTGCAAAAAGAAAAAGAGAGAAGGTGCCAAAGCCGGGTCATTAGATGCCCTCCTCCGAATGTATATTAATCCAGTCCAACATGCCTTATATTGATAATATAATTGTTGAAACTATTATTCTCGGCAATAAAGCTAAGTTATATTACAGTTTAATTGTTTATGTTATTTTGTAAAGAGAATAAATAATATTGTCTCTATCTAGGGAACAAGACATCAACAGAGGACAACTACTTTCTACCAATTGCATCCGCAAAAATAGAGATAGCCAAATTGCCATGAATTCAAAACCCCCCGAAATGCATCATTAATAATTAGACTGGTCAAACATATCAATATTATTACAAGTACTTGGAAACCCTTTTGACACTTACTGATCATGAAAGGAAAAAAGAAATCAAAGTGCCTTCTGTTGAAATATTAATTGAAGGATATATAGATACCTGAAAATAGTTGGGTTGGGGGAGGAGATAGATTGGGATATCTGAGAAATGGAGTGAGGGTTGGTGTGAAGAAGAAGATACTCAAGCTCACCCATATCGCCATTGAAGCCGATGTTCTTGCAGCCATAACCAAAAGGAGTAGTACTAGGTGGTCCAGCAGCGGAGGCTCGTTGCTTGTCAGACGCGGGATTTGCAAAAAAAGTATTGCCTTGAAATTCCATGGTTGCAATAACCTCCTTTGGAACGCGGTGGTTCACCACCTTGAAGAAACCGTATTCTTGACATGCTTGAGCAATTTTATGACACAACGACGACCTCTCCTTCTCCAGATCGATTGTTGGAATATATATTCCCACATGACTAGATGCTGCTGCTGCTGCTGCAATACCCTTTCTCTTTTTGGTCCGTATTCGTAATGGACTAGTTTGAGATCTTCGCACAAACACCATAGATCCTCCCTTCAAAAATATATACACTCTAATTTCTCTTATACCTATCTCTGAATCGCCACACTTAATTAATTTGTTGGAACTTAAGAGAGAAAGAGGATTTTACGTTTCATGTCTCAGCTTTGAAGCTTCCAAGGAGAGCCATATATATAGACACACACACACATATAGACTTTTACTTTGTGGGCCACATCCAACGTCCCTATTACTATTACTATTATTTCCTTTTAAATAGCATCATGTACAATAAAACTCTCACTCCTACATCTACTCACGCAAGAACACTAATACTCTTACGTTTTCAAATCAGAAAAAATAAGATATTAGAATCGCTGGCTAAGAGTACCCACTTGAATTTGTGATCCCACAGGTATGAATATCGACAGTTTTTCTTGGTCCGACTTACAAGGCAGCAGAGTTTTTTTTTTATTACTATTAGTAAGACATACTCCATTATTGATGGACCTTCCAGACTTCAGAGAGCATATAAATATATAGGAAAAGTGATTTTGTCCAGGAGCATGCGCGTGGGGGTAGAAACTGGAGAATGTAGCAGGAGCGAGTCCAGACTCCACAGGAAGGCAGCAACAAGCTGTAACCTGGGCTATCCGTCCCAAGGTCAATTGGGGTCTGATTCGTGGGGTGGGTAGCGGCTTTTTGTCCCTCTCTGATTGGAAGATTTGTATCCATTTTGTTTAAAAAGGCAAAGAAATTCCATTATCATAGAGATAAAATGTGAAATACTACAATAGGTATAGCTACGCATAGAGAGAGTTTCGAAGAATTGACAAATAGTCTCCTAGTACTACTGATACTTGCAAGAAACATCACCTACCCTAAGCCTCTCATTTTAGAAAATAAGAAAATTAAATTGGCCAACTATACAAGAGAGCCGCCTGTAGAATGCAAAGAAAATTATTGTAAAGCAAGTAATTCAACTTGAAACTATACAAGAAGAAAAAAGTGAACAACCACGTTCAAGTTTTTCAATGATTTTTGCACATGCACCGTCTCCAAGACAAATCCTCCCATATTTGATCAAATCAATAAGCATCCTCGCACTTTTGACGCAAAAAGAGAGAGACCTACTAGATGGTCTTTATCTGGACCGGTGAGATTGTCAATGGGTAAATATGATTACTTTTCAATAATAGCAATCACATTAGTTCAGCATATATGTAAATTAATACTACCTAATCAATATGGCATATTGTTGCGACTCAATCTATCTTTTGCGAAGATTCATTAAGTGATGTGATTAATGACATGCATAAACATCTCATCAAGTGATACCCAGTTGTAATAAGCAAATGCATGCAACCTTGCCATTTAACAATTTAAATAGTTTTATTTTTCAAAATTTGTGTGGCGTTTTGACATAAAGAATCGAAATGACTATACACCAAAAGAATATCATTAGAGAGTACATGCATAGTTGCGCTCCTAAAGTCCAATGAAATCACTCTTTCATTTTGAGAATATAAAATACAATTTTATCCTAATGGCCCCGTGGACTTCGAAAGAGGGTTCTCCGTTGCGAGTATACCTTTTTTTTAAAAAAAAAAAAAATTAAGAGGACTAAGTTCTAGACTAGATATTCATGGATTTGGTCTTTCTTTTAAACTTTTTATTTTAATCCACATGACTTTGTATTTAACTTATGAGTCAACGCTTGACTTTAATTTACTTCTCTCGCGACTCGAGGTTTCCAAGCGAAAACTCACCCTAAAGCTACTGATATATCAAGCTTGACCCTCTAATAATAATTCTTTGGAATTCCACTTTTAGATCTACTAAGATAGTTCACTAAATTAAGGCGTAATTAAGACAGGAGAAAAAAGGTCGTTTCACATGACATGAAGCCATGAAGGGGGTGGGGGGCTTTGTGCAAACAGGAATACCTAATCAATCACCTTTAGGAATCGATGTCCCCTAAATGACAGACTTTTCGTTCTTTATAAATGGACAAGTGCGGCCGGCCGATGTAAAACTAGACCCCAAAAGGAAAAGGAAACAAATAATGTGTAGTAGTCCTTTGCGTTATACATATATATTATATATTAATTATCCAGGACCAAAAAGTGAATTCGATTCCAATTATGTGCTGACAAAAAAAGGGTCGGTGGGTCCTACTTAACTTCCTCAAGCTCGCTTTGCCACATGGCATAACCATGCAAGTTCCACTAGATTGTATACTTTCCCCACTAGTCAAATTATGGATTCAACTTAGAGATAATTCTGTACTAGTTGTATATTTGGCCTAACATGGTTGGCGGTCACTCAATTTTCTTATAAAATTTTGTAAATACTCTGCTGTCACGTAACATGAAAAACAGTATCACTCACTCAATACATCTTACATGTATTTCATGTCCGACCAACTTCATCCACAATCTCTCCATCCTTACTCAAATTTGAGCCAAATACTTGATGTACACTTTTCAATAGTACCTTATTTGAAGGGTCCCTTTCTCAAAACAAGTATTTTGACCTTCACTAAATTTACATTCTATGTACTCCTTATTAGAGCAACCCCAACAAGGGTGAACAAATATTTAGCCAAAAAAATTAGTGAACAGTTCTTTATTCACCCATGTCATTTTCAACACTCCAACAATACTACCTATACTCACTCTCTACTATTAAAATACTATTTTTTACTTTTTTAAAATATTTACAATAAACATAAGTAGCCAATGAGAGAGAGAGAGAGAGAGAGAAATAATAAAAAATTAAAAGGGGAGTGAACAGTAGCTCCCTAAATGGGGGTTGATTTAGGGAGCTACTGTTCATGAAACCCATTTTGTTAACCTGTTTAGGGAGTTTGCTGCAGCCTGTTTTTTGAGTTTACTGAGTAAAATACAAAGTGAACAGTTCTTTGTTCACTTTGTTGCACTTGCCCTTAATCCATTAAAGAGTTCTTTATCCGGGATGGACTTAATCTTAGGTAGTTTTTAGATTAAGACCATTATGCTTAGGGTTTCCTGCTGCTGTTGTAATCTTTTGGTTTTCACTGAACTGACTATGTTTTTGTCTGCTTAACGTTTTAATATATTTCCGAAGTACCAAAAAAAATTCCTAAATCTTCTGACGCCAATGCTTCTCCAAATTTCTAACTTTAACATTAACACTCTTTTTAATTTAATCTACTAAGACAATTTTATCCGTAAACAATATATACCAGGGGATAGCATCTTGAGTATGTCTACTCGCATAATTTAAGCAAAAAAGTCTGGAAGCTAAAGCTTACACGCAGAACCAAAAACCATCATTTGCAGCTTGGTGTTCATGATCAGAGCTCCTATTCATTCAACTCTTTTAACTTCCGGAGATTTGTTGTTTTAAGCTCCGCTCAACCAATCATCCATTCTTCCTATTTCACATGCGTTATTACGTTCTACTTGCCGCCACTTCTTCTTACTATTGTGGATTGATTGATTGTACCCTCTACAATTTGAGTAATGCTAGATACATAGACCTTAGGGACACATCCGGACACAGGTGTGTCCGGAACCGTTGGATGCATCACCCCACGTGCATCCAACGGTCTGTGTACCTAGACTTTCTGCAACAATTTTGGCCCAGAGGCACCTCGAAGGTTGTCAGAAGCTCCATCATCACTAGCTCAGTCTAATAGGCCTACAAAATTGAAGGCTTCAGATGAATAATACGGCAAATGTAATTTGGTGATGCTCCAACTCGAAAGCTCAAAAACTGCTTTCTGAACATGCCACGCATTTTTATGTTAAAAGTAGGGGGTTATGTTATCTCAAGCTAAAATGGCTGGTCTCCATCCTTTCGCAGGCCTCAGAAGATATAAGATTCAATGAATTCAAACTTTATCGAGAGAAACAACTCTGAAACACAGGATATATCTTCGACACCATCATTGCCAACTCAGAAGTTAGCCTTAACCAACATAACCAAACTTCACTCAATCAATGATTTATTATTCCATATCTCTGTCATACCAAACCAGACAAACGACGTGAAGACCTGCCTACCAACCACCATCAAACCCAAGAGAATTGAGGTTCAAAAATGCACAAGAAGTGAATTTTATGATAGAGCGAAGAATGCCAACGTCAGGACAAATGGACTATACATTGCGAATGTGCATAATACTCGTACTTTAAAGACATTGAGAGATTGGAAACAGAATACTACCAAGGTGCTTAAGATATCCCCATCTCGTCAAAAATGTTCAACAAAGGTCACGTTACCTTCTTCCCTCGGCTCCCAAGATTCACAGCAGCCTAACCAGATAGCACAATATTTGTTATGTCTGGAAACTTCTCCTTGATCGCTGCTTTGATTCCTGATCCAATGGACTCAGGCCCCACATACTTTACAAGGCAATCTCCCCCCTCAACAGATAGTACTTCTACACTACCACCATAATTCTTAATGGCTGGTCTCAATATGTCAAGATGTCCATTGACCGCCTACAATTATTCAGCAGAAATCAAGTCACTTCCAATTCTCCCACAGTTCATCATATTCAGAGTAGCCCAGGTTGGGAAAAAAAACTCACCTCGACCGTAGTTTCACTAATTCCAACATCTTCTACTTGGCGAATATCCTGGACTGCATCTCCAAATTTTTCCTTCAGTACCCTTTCAATCCCCATCTTCATGGTTGTTGTTGAGCTAGGACAGCTACCACAAGCCCCTGTTCCCAATTTACTGTCAAAGTCAGAGCCCAGTCACAACAAAAAATGGCATTTGCTAGACCCAAAATCTTCAAACCTACAATCAAGCAATACCAATGCGCGCAGGCAAGATGATGACAGGGAAGAGTGAAGAGTAAAGAGAGCTACAATTCTGCAAAGCTCCGTGGAGATGTTAAACTCCATTAAAGTAACCAAAGGTATCAAAATTAAAGAGTTCAGGTGTTCACGTGTAGTAACCCTTGCATTTTTATGCAAAAGCTCCACAGTATCTAAAGACTATATCTTAATCCCAGAAACTTGAGTCAAGAACAGTGGTGGTAATATTAAGGAGGACCAGGTCAGCAATGAGCTAACATGAATGTTCTCAAGTTTAGAACATTCACCCCGACCTTATCAGTGCCACACTTCAGCAATTTCTGATTCAGAACCAGAACTTCAGCAATATTTCACGGGTCATCTAAGAGCAATCACAGTGATGAGATGAAATGTGGTCCATAAGAACAAATTCAAAGAATGAAAGCTTTAAGTACACCTCATCTTGCTTTCTGATTTAGTATGTGACCTAGTGTTCCTAGCAATATTAAACATTACCAAATACCAATACTTTCAAATTCATTGACAGTAACTATGTGCAGTCTGTAAATTTCTGTCACCTATATAAGGATGCCTCGTCTACATGCATCATTGTGATAGACTTGTAGAGTGAGTTGGAAGTTTCAACTGCATGCCAGTTTTTTATTGGCTCTGAGGTATGAGATCTAAAAGGCACTACACAAAGCTCTAAAATCTATATCGTAGTCTTTATGTTTGGCACACCTCTTGAACGATATTCTGTTCACGGACATAAAGAGAACATAAAAGGAACTAGAATTTCATTTGGCTTCTGGTTCTTCAAAACTGTTTTCTAAAACATCCGTGTTTTCAGAAACGACCAGAATGTCATTATCAATTTCTGATTTCCAATTTACAGTAAGGGTAATGGAAACAGGATTCTCGAAATCTAGCAAACGCGGTTCAAAAATGATTCTTAAGACCATCTCCAGCCATTTAAGTTTTAACTAAGGTTTGAGCAAAAGATTCATTTGATATTCAAGTACTGGAGCAGACAAACTCAAATCTAAGCATAAAATTGAGTAAAACCTTCATTAGTGGCGTAACTTCAAATTAGGCGTACAAAAAGTGACATTAAAAGTTTTGAGAATTGGATCGTTTGAATAAAACTCAATTAGAGCAGATAGGTTCCCGAGTCAAAGAAAAAACAGTAAGGAGTGGAAACGCTCTAAGAAAGATGCATAAACAGACGCTTAGATTACATAAATGGAAACCAATTGGAACCAGAAAGTTATCTCAGTCAAACCTGAATTACATATGTATGACACCACCGCGTCAGAGAGGCCTTAATTGAAGAGTAGTATCTGCTAAACTCAAAATACACGAAAAGACACCTAATAATTAAAAAATTGACCATATAGGAACATGAAAGAATAAGAGACCTTGTAGTTTAAGAGAGATGACACCGTCGTCGACAGAGACGACGTCGACGTTCCCACCATCGGCGATGAGGTAAGGCCTAACGTCCTCCAACACCATATCCACGTTCTGAAGAGTGAGTTCGAATATCTTGGCGGTGTACAGCCCCGGAGGAGACTCACTGCCCGAGGCTTTGACTGCCCCACACCGCCGTCTTTGATAGACCGATCTACGTCTTTCGAAGGAAACCAAGGATGGAGCTTTATGGGATCTATTCGGGATAGAGAGGGGTTGGTTTGGGGAGAACACGGTTGCTGTTGTTAGGGACGCCATCGCCGCGTCGATTAAGCAGGAGAAGATGGATACAGTTTTCAGTTTTTTCGTCCCTGCGATTGAACAAACACAAGAGACCCGAAAGAGAGAGGGAGAGGGAGAGGGAGGGAGAAATGTGAGAAATTATTCTATTTCGATTAAAAAAAAAACTGTAAATTTGGTAAACCACACGCACTAGTATTTATTATTGAAATATTTTTCTAATTTTCATCCCTTAGTATTCGACTAGTTTCAATTTGCTCCATTAATTAACTTCCCCCTAAAGTATCACCAGAATTCATCTATACCTCATTTTGCAATTAACATGAAATTACCTGAATTTGTCTGATTAATAATATTAGATTATACAAAGAAATATTTGTCAATTTATGTCAAGTAATTATTCTGACGCACTTTACGTACTTATTAAAAAATTCCACATTATAAAAGTTATTTAATAATCTTTAGATATGTTCATAGTGCCCCAACAATTTTTTTCCGTACATTTATAATTGCTAGAACACAATTACGGGATGCTTGTGTTAGCAATAACAACTAATTATTAAATACCTTTTAGAGTTCCATATATACAATACTATTTTAAGTGATAATCTTGGTCAATATTGTATAGTTTTCTTTGCCTAACTAATTTATTGTAATTTATTTATTGTATTTGTTTTTTTTAATTTATTATTTTGCCCTCAATATTTAGTAGTTTATTGATCCGTCTTGATGAAAAAAATTTAAAAATTATAGAATTATGTCTAAAAATTAAAAAATATCACTAAAGACGATAAATAAGTTTAAAAATTTTATTTTTTATTTATTTTTATTTTTTCTGAATTTTTTCAAATTTAGCCTATAATTTATAATTTTTCTAAAAGTTTTTGTCGAGATGAACCAATAAATTATAAAAAATTAATAAAAACAAAAAATTACAAGATTTTTTATATAAAAATAAAAATAATTTTAATAAATATTACGGTCCAAATGAATAATATTAATTATTTATGACCAAGAGTATTGCGGACAGATGTATGAAGAGTACTACCGACAAGTGACGCACTGTGCTCGGGCGGGCAGACTTTTTTGTTACTCCTAAATTACTCCCCCGCGCAGACCTCCAGCCCCCTCCTCGTATGCACTATCAATCTCCGGTGGCTATTGGGTGTTCTTCAGATTAATCAATCGGAAATGGAAATGGAGGAGATGAAGGAGGAGGAGGAGGAGGAGGCGGCGGCGAAGAAGAAGGAGTGGTTCAAGAGAGGAGCGGAGGTGGAAGTGAGCTTCAACGAGCAGGGTTTCAGGGGGTCTTGGTACACCGGCACTGTCCTCCGAAGAGTGTCCAAGAAGAACAACAAGATATTCATCGAATTCCATACCCTCAAGGCCGACGAAAAGAAAGGCTCTAGACCTCTGAGACAGTTCGTCGACATAGTAGACGTCAGGCCTGTGTCTCCGCGAGAGCTAAGCCGGAGTTTCATGCTTAGCGATCTGGTCGACGCCTTCCATAATGATGGCTGGTGGGAAGGTACCGTCACTCATGTTCTGCATAATTCCACATACTCCGTTTTCTTCAGAAGCTCCAGGGAGCAGATTGAGTTTCATGAGTCGGATCTGCGCTTGCACTGCGAGTGGGGCCACGGGAACTGGATACCGCCCATGGAACCACCACAACCACAACAAGGAGGAGGTCTCAATTAGTTACACCCAACAGGTCTCTCTCTCTCTGTGTTTGATTGGCGAGATTAAGAAGGAAAGATAATTTCCTAAATCTTCGTTCTTAGGATTGGATAACTTAATTAAGAGGACGGAGAGGAACCACCGCCATATGGTGTCTAAATACCGTATATATAGGAGTTATGTCCGAAAGTCTAATATTAACTCACCCATTAATATATATATGAGATGCGTAAGGATAGTTCAAGATGTAAATACAAAAATGATGACTTGAGGAAAAGAAAATTCTCTATGGATAGATGTGTAGATTTCTAGTGTTTTATTTGCCTGCAGGGTCTTTGTTGATGAGTAGATAATGTTATTCATCGGAGGAGTGCTGCCATCTCCAAATTTAAATTAAGAAATTTGCTCCGAATTCAAAATCAATAGTCATGATTCACTTGGATTTGTGACCGCAAATACAAGAAAGTGAATCACGACCATTCACTTTAAATTCGGGATAAGTTTCTTGGCTGAATTATGGGACTCTAGACTTTTCCTATTCATTGTGATTGGATTAGTGGACCACTTCTAGGGAAGGTGAGTGGTACTACCCTTCCGGCTCCCAGAGTGTTCTTGCCCTCTGCCATTGGACAAAACACACACAGAAAAAAGAGACAAAGAGATGACTATTTATAGGGAATAGTTCCTGAAATTGTATGCAATTTCTAGGCAACTACCTCGGGATAGGTTGGTGAACCCCGTTTGTTTCTGCATTGAGACCTTTTGCCTCTGGATTTTGTGCTTCTCTTCGTGCACCCTTGTTGCTAGAGTGGATCAAAACGTATTGTACTATAGCTTCCGTGGCAACTTTAAATTTTAAAGTTCCGACAATGATTGCGCAATTAGACTGGATCAATGAGCTAATTTCACTAGTTTAGAACATGGGGTGGTTGTAGTACTATCACCATGTGTGCAAGTATTACATGTGCTTTCCTTCTATTTGTATTAGGTCATTACAAATTGAAGCACACCTGTATTGTGAGGAAAACTTAGAAGTATTAAGCTTACAGAACAAATATAGCAGAATAAACGATGGCCTCTCTAGGCGATAGTTTTGGATATGGAATGGGGGCACACAAGCTCTGCAATGTTTGAGAGATGGAAGATGAATGCACAACACTAATGTTTGCTTCCACTTTCGTGAAAACATGCAGAGGTATTTATAGGGTCTGATAGGTAGGCATGGAATTTATTAATGTACCTTCTAAACTCAAATGTACCACATACAAACCTTCCTATGCAAATGATTATTAAAGAGTACACTTTACATGAGTGGAGATAGTTCACGAAAAGAATCCTTCTTATTCACCAAGTAGAAGATCTCTGTAAAGTGTAAACTATTTTACTGGCGACATTTGTTTTCCTTGTTGAGGAGGGCGTCTGCAGTTTTGCCCAAACTATTTTACTGGTGATATTTGTTTTCCTTGTGTTTCTCATCCAATATGTACCAAGTATATCGACCATAAGTCCCAGAGTAGCCATAGGAGGAGTGAAGAACGGAATATGTAACCACTGGTCCACCCCTTAATTAAAGTTTGAAACATGATTTTGTTTTTCTTATGTCTGTAGAATTCCTCATTTTTCTTTCATCTCACGGTTCTATATACTGACGCAGGTTGCAGTGGGAAAGCATTTCTGGCGTATCTTGGGTACTTCTTCCTCCATTGTTGTGAACTTTGTCCTGATGTCCCGAATGATGCATTTCGGTGTAGTTCTCCTTTAGTTTTTACATGTATCGGAAGACAAGACTACGTGAAAATAAATTCCAATATCGCACCAAAGTATGCGTGACTTGTGAGGCTCATTACAACTACTGTGCCTACTGATTCAGTGTCGCGTATTGATTTCGCATGGCATGGGGTATTATTTTTCATTTATATCGATATCCCAATGAGCAAGCAGTCTATCATGGCTGGTTTTTACTATTTCCCTCTCTTTGTGTCATGGTGGTTCAAATTATGTTGGTACATCCTAACTCAACTGAAAGAAAGTTGCAGGACGATAAATATTTTATGGGTTGAGCTCCCTAGACCAATGCTTGTAAGACCAATCTCATACCAATGTTAGGGACCATTGGATCAGATCTGATCCAATGGTGAGGATTAATTCGGATTTTAAATGCCAAAAAAAATAAAAACTGATGGTTGATGGTGACTTGTGAAGTGAAACCCACTATTCTCTCTCTCTCTTACCAGTGACAGTACGAAGTCAGTTTGAGTAAATTAAAAAATGGGTTTCATTCCTCTCTCTTCCTCTTACCCGTTTGAGAACCCCCCCCCCCCCCCCCCCCCCCCCTTTTCCTCTCTGTCTCTCTCTACCCCCCGTTTCCACTGTCTCTCTCTCTACCCCTTACTCTGCCGGTTTCCGTCGCCGCCGTTTCCCCCTCTCTCTCTCTCTTACTGCCGCGGCCGACCTCTCTCTCTCTCTGCCTCAGCTCTGTACGCCGCCAGACCCGGCCGCTGCTCGCCGCCGCCACCGCCCGCTGCTCGCCGCCGCAGATGTAAGTGCCTCCAAAACAAGCCACGCATTTATTTTTTATCTTGAAGACATATTCGCTCAGCTCTCTCTCTCTGTTTTGGATGTTCGTTGCAGATCCGCCACCCGCCTGACCCGTCGCCGTCGCCGTCGCCCGTCGCCTCCCTCAGGTGAGGCCCTAACATTGTACATATAATTTTTATGGCCTCCCTCAGGTGAGGCTCTCTCTCTGTTTTGGATGTTCGCTGCATTTTACATTTGTCCTTTACATCGAAAAACCCCCGACACCAAGATCATATTGGCTGGTCATGGAACTGAGTCCAATTGATTTTCGTTACCCCTTGAACAACATTTATTTAATTTGACAGAAAGTCCAAAAGAAAATATGTACTCTGCAAAATAAGAAACAAAGTTTTTTTAGGAATTTATTAAGATATGAATTTTATGAATCATATGTAAAGCATTTCTATACGATTGAAAACCCAGTAACCCAGCAAAGCTTTATGCCTTAAGATTTGGGTTACTTCAAATAATTTCCTTTTCCTGGGTGGTGTTATGGGTTATTCTTTACTGATTGTGGTACTGCATGTAACGACCCGGTATTTTTCTAAATTAGAAATAATTACTTTTATCGAATTTAATTATTTTATTGATATTTTTGGAATAATTAATTAATTAATTAATTAATTAGTAACCTTTATTTTTTTTAAATGTAATTGGTATTTTGTATTCGAACCGTCCAGGTTCATTGAACCTTCAGATAAGGAAGGGTATTTTATTACTTTGGTAAGAATCGTAATAGAATATGCGATTTCCATAATTTTTAAAAGATTTTGATTTGGTATATTTTTATATTTTGGTAATAGCCTAATTTAAATAATACCATTTCGATTTGTATCCTATTTGAGCACCGATACTTTGGTAAGAATCGTAATAAAATATATGGTTACCATAATTTTTAAAAGATCTCAATTTGGTATATTCTTATATTTTGGTAACAGCCAAATTTAAATAATACCATTTCGATTTGTATCCTATTTGGTCACCGATCCCGTAGTCTATTTATACAGCTCTTATTCGACCCTTTATTCATTTTTTCGTCGTCCAAAATTCCTCCGCGCATATTGAGTCGTGAGGTATCTCAAAATCTCACGTTCTGTAATTAGTTTTTGGAGTTACGCGCACTTTTTTTTCTTTCTCTTCTTTTCTTTCTCTTTTCTCTCTCGGTTTCCCTCTCTCTTTCTTCTCTCTTCTTTCTCTCTCTCTTCCTGTCTCTCTCGGCAGTGGGTAATCCCACTGTTTGAGTTCGTTTTATTTTATTTTTTTGATTATTATTCAGTTAGTTAATGAATAACTATTGTTATGGTTATATATATATAACAAACTTATAGTAATTATTTATTCCATCATCCTATTAATACATTTTTTATTTATTATTTTTATTTAATGAATGATTTTGATTTCCTTTTTATATAGTGTTGCGATAATCGGATTCCGGTGCGGTATTTGGTTCGTGAGTTTTGCCAATACTTTATTCGTCGGATCGAGGTAGGAATTTCGGACCGAGCCCTACATATATATATGTGATTTATGAGTAGATTTAGTTTGTGTTAGAAGATTGTGTAGGGGATATGAATTGAATAATTATTATGTGTATTCGATTACGTGAATTAATCAAGTTGGGAATTTATCATACGTGACGATTCGTGATTCAATTTAATTTAGTTGATAAATTAAAGAACTATTATTTGTTGAGACCGATTTGTAAGCTAGGGCCCACGAACGTTGTATGTGACTTAGATTTGATCGATGTTGATGATATCGCATGATTTTAGTGATTTTAATTTATGCTCGATGCATGTTTAACTAAAATCGCATGATGATATTTTATTGTTGCATGTTGAGCATGACGGATGATCATTGTGCATGCACGCATGCATGGAAATTGGAAGATTAATTGAACGGCAGGGTTAGATGATCTCATTGTTGCGATAATGAGTGATAATCATAATATACCGATGAAGGGAATTGCGAGGCCCTGAGGTTGTTAATTTGGCGGAGAGGAATTGCGAGACCTCGATGCTGCGAAACCGATGAAGGGAATTGTGAGGCCCTGAGGTTGTAATTTGGCTAAGGAGGATTGCGAGACTCCGATGCTTTGATATGGGGGATTGCGAGACCCCGGTGGAGATAATAATAATAAAAAGATACTCAATGCGGAAAGCTTTATGCACGACATTGCATATTCATTTTATGCACGATATTGCATATTTCACGTTTGTTTATTGTTCTTTGCATGCTGGATAAAATTATTATCATGTATGTTTATTTGTAAATTAGGGGTAAGGTTAAATTTTTCTACTGAGTGTTAATCACTCATTTGGAGCTACTTCTTGGCCCCTGGTATTTCACACCAGGTTTTGAGGAACAGGTTGATGCGGAACATAATTTGAAAGTTCAAGAGACTGAGGAGGACGAGATGAATGTACCAGAACCATGGCTGTACCAATAACAGTCCAATGGGTTGACCTAGGATATCCCTTTAGTTATTTTTAATTAATGATAATTTGTTACTGGAGTTATTAATTTTTGAAACTATTTAATGAGTTAAATTTTGGATTAGTTGTTTTGTCGGCAATTAATAAAGTTATTGAGAATTGGGCCTTTACTTTTAGATTAAAATTTTACTCCGCTGCGTAAATGATTATTATTTAATTTTAACGTACCGTAAAATTACGAGGCGTTACACTGCATGCTACAAAAGTCACTAAAATGTGAAAGCATCTTCCGTTTATGTTGCAAATTGGCTTTTCTACTAAGGTTGGGAAAGCTTTATATCAGTTTATTCTTGCACCCCATGGTTGACATTGCCTGGAAAATGATATGTACAAGAACATTTGGACGTCGTGAATTTGCATTTTTCTTGTCCTGGTAAAAGAATAGGAAATGTAAACAATTGGCAAAGCTGATCTGTAACTTCCCCCCCCCCCCCCCCCCCCCCCCCCCCTTAGGCTGGAGTAAACCTTTCTTCTGTAGGATAGTGCATGGCAAAGTCTGAAATTTTTAGTCTGTGTAGTATGTGATTGTTCAAGATTCTCTATATTCCAGTTATTATAGAAGGTCCCATTCAATTTCAGACATGTCGACGACTAGCAGTACTAGCAACATACTTAGAGCGAGGAGCAAGATATGTCACTGTGGTTTGAAAGCAATTCTGAAGATAACCGATAATGAAAAAAATAGAAGAAAATTTTATTATGCATGTCCGAGAGGAGAATGCTCATTGTGGGAGTGGTGCAAGGGAGGTAACCCAAGTGGCTGGAATCAAGATCCCACTGTTATGCATGTTCGAGAGGCAATTGATTCAAGCTATCTGACAAGGATCGAGGTCGTTGAAGCTAAAATCGAATCTTTAAAATTGTTGCTAATTATTATTTTGGTTGTTTGCGTTCTTCACTTTATGTTGTGTTTGGTAAAGTAATCTGTGGTAATGGAACTTTGAAATGTTGTAATTGATGTTTGGATTGTCAAGATTATTATTCTCAGTATTTTCTTAAAATGTATTGGACATTGTGGTTTTTCCTTTGTATTCCATGTGTATTTTCTTAGAATGTATTGGACATTGTCGTCTCTTAAAGAGGTGGTTGTATTCTATACTTAAAAGTTTTTTAGTGTCGACCCATATTTGAATATTCACTCGTTAAAGAGGTGTCGTCTCTTAAAGAGGTGGTTTTTCCTTTGTAGTATGGAAAAATACAAACCATAATACAGATAAAAGAGTATGGAAATACATCTAATCTACATCATAATCACTAGTGGCTCGGCCAAACCTACGAACTGTAGTATGGAAATACAGCTCGTGTATCAAATTCTTGAGGACATAATCCTGTTCTACAAATGGTTTCAGTCACACTTTTGTCGCGACAGCCTACCAACCAAGAAAGGGATAAAGTCTCAACCATGAACCAGGAATCTCTAAAATAAACTGCACTTCACGTTAAACTAGCAGCTCAAATGATGGTTCAAGTGAATATCAAGACTAGCGGCTTCATCAAAATTCATTGAATCCGACAAGAAAGTACAATTTACATGACACTTGATGAAGAATGATCTAACTGAAAACTAAGCAACAACATGACTGCAATTGGCCATTAAAGTCGAATGGGAAGTAAACTAATTGCGTAGAGCATTCTGTTTGCTAAGCTGCAAGTGCTTAACCAAGTCTTCCCTCATGGTTCTCCCCAATGGATCAACTTGCTTGCAGCACTGTTCTACATAACCTGAATCGTGGTGACCAGACAAGGCAACATCTGGACGCAATGCGTTCACTTTGAATTAACACTTTTCTCCTCCAAAGCTGAAACATATAAATTCATCATTCTCCTCAACCTTAAAACAGAAGTAGCAAAAACCGAGATGCAAAGAAAAAAAAAAGGAAATCCAAACAGAAGAAACACCATCTTCCCCTATGTTAACAATCTTCCCTTCGCGTGTGCAAACAAATTTTGTCGTACTAACCTCTGTCTCTTGCCCTCTCGATTTCGATGAATTTCTAACACGAATACAAAAACCCTCTTGTCGGCCATATTGTGTGTAATAATTTCTTGCATCATCTACACTAGCAAAAACCATTCCTATATAAGGCTTTTCCACAACATTCAAAGAATTGCCGAGCTCCATTTCAGTCGGACAATCCATAAGACCAAACCTGTAAATTGAAATTCAAATGCTGCTTAAATTAATCCAAATGCTGCCGAGCTCCATTACATCATCTTATTGTCTTATTAATCCAAATGCTGCTTAAATTAATCCAAATGTTGCTTTATATACATCATCTTATTGTCTCCCCCACTTGGCAATCAATGATTATAATACACAAATAGGGCCGGTCCAGAACCCGTAAATTAAGCGAAATGGGATTACATAAAAGTAGCGGCCTTATCCTACAACTAGAGTCCAAACCCAATTATTATTTGTGATGCAAGTATGGAATAAAAAATGTATCCAACTCTCAAGAATTAAGAAATATCTTCCTAACAGGATACAACCTTGCTAGTGGTATATGTTTAGCACAGGATGACCCTTTTTTGGGTGTTTTATTGTTCAATTTTCTAGTCAGATTTAGATCAAGACTAAGAAAGTGACTATAACTATTAAGGTACACCCACATTTTCAGAATCAGTCGTTGAACAAGTCAAATGACTCACTCCCACAGAACAAAAACATAACGATGCACATCGGCTAAAAACAGATACCTCACATCCAGCAAACATCCAAAATAGAGAGAGAGAGCATCCAAAACAGAGAGAGAGAGCATCCAAAACAGATACCTCGGCGACGGGCGACGGCGACGGGTCAAGCGATAGCGGATCTGCAACGAACATCCAAAACAGAGAGAGAGAGAGCTGAGCGAATATGTCTTCAAGATAAAAAATAAATGCATGGCTTGTTTTGGAGGCACTTACATCTGCGGCGGCGAGCAGCGGGCGGTGGTGGCGGCGAGCAGCGGCCGGGTCTGGCGGCGTACAGAGCTGAGACAGAGAGAGAGAGAGGTCGGTCGCGGCAGTAAGAGAGAGAGGGGGGGAAACGGCGGCGACGGAAACCGGCGACGGAAACCGGCGGAGTAAGGGGTAGAGAGAGAGACAGTGGAAACGGAGGGTAGAGAGAGACAGAGAGGAAAGGGGGGGGGGGGGGGGTTCTCAGACGGGTAAGAGGAAGAGAGAGGAATGAAACCCATTTTTTAATTTACTCAAACTGACTTCGTACTGTCACTGGTAAGAGAGAGAGAGAATAGTGGGTTTTCACTTCACAAGTCACCATCAACCATCAGTTTTTATTTTTTTTTGGCATTTAAAATCCGAATTAATCCTCACCATTGGATCAGATCTGATCCAATGGTCCCTAACATTGGTATGAGATTGGTCTTACAAGCATTGGTCCCTAACAATTCATGGGGATTAGTGTATATATGTGCCATTTACACTTCATATCTCCTCACTAAGTTGTTGTACGCTTTCAACCCACAACCCGGTGAGTGGCGATTCTGTAGGAATAAATAAATCCTGGAATTTATCTAATTTCTGGAAATTAAAAAACAGTACATAGAATAAAACAAGAACAAAAATATAAAATATAAACCAAGGCCTATGAATCTCATTGTGTCTTTAAGACAAATTGCACCGCCTCACCAAATTGCCAATTTTGGCTGGCCTATTTTCTAGTTGAATGTCAAAAATGTCTTCTTGCATGGCGACCTCGTCGAGAAAGTTTATATGGAGCAATCACTCGGGTTTGTTGCTCAGAGGAAGCCCTCTCAAGTATGTCGCCTTCGGAAAGCTCTTTACGAGCTTAAACAATCGAAGTGATTGTCATCTTGTATGAGAAAAATTGACTGGTGGTATTATTGCTACTCCTTTTATGTCTACTAACGCCCAGTTAGCTGATATGTTTACTAAGCCGTTGTTCAAATCACGGATGGAATTACTTTGTAACAAGCTGAGACTTATTAATATTTACTCTCCAGCTTGAGAGAGAGAGAGTGTTAGAATATTAAAATAATTAAGTTATTTAGTCCCATATTGGTTATATGGGAAATTTGTGATTTACTCTCTCTATAAAAATATAAGCTTTTGTGTTATGGGGAAATAATCATCCTATATACACGTTGATGAAACGGATTTCTGATCGTCCCCGGCAGGCCTGCAAAAAGAACTTGACACCGGTGTGGTATCTTGCCAACACCCCTCCGATGCCTAAGTTAGCTTGAGGATGGAGGAATAAAGTAGAAAGACTATCTGGGTAAAATTGGGCAGAATGTTCGTACCTTGTACCATAGAGCTGCCTCTATTATATAGAGATCTTGTTGGAGACAAATTAGGAAAAGACGAGGTCCATTCCTTATTTGGTGGAGTAAATCAAGGCTAGTGATCCTCAATTGGGTAACCGAATCTCCCACGATCAAGCTTGCCTTAAATAACGGGCTCTGGTGGAGATGGTGCGCAAGACGTGGAGAGATTCATGGGATCTTCCTTTCCTTGTGGGACGATCCGTTTTAGGCAAGCAGATCCCAGGAATTGCGGAGAATGATCCAGCTGAGTAGGTCAGACAATGGCTGGGCTGAACAGACTGGATAGTGGCTGAGCTGAGGACACTGGGCTGAGGACCCCGAGCAGATGACAGAACCGAGCATATCAGAGGATGACTGAGCCGAACTGCTTGCTGAGCGATCGGAATACTAACCGGCTCAGCTTACACGTCATGACCTATCAGCTACTCCCCTATTTCCGAACGGTTGGCCTGCTCTAAGAGAGGAAATATCAACGGTCTGACGCATTGAATCATGACGGCTCATACCTTGCCTGGGTTCATACGCCGTATTAAATGCTGTGTCAGAAACGCTTGAGTGCTTGGAGGCGGCGTTTAATCTGGGAGTGCCACGTGTGTTCAATCAACGGCTCACATTTGAAGGTTCATTATGGAGGTTCTATAAAAGGGACCTGTTAAGACTTATCAGGGTTTTTCTCTCTCGTCGTTTCAGCAGCATACCAAGTTTCTCACGGACTCCTGCCAAAAACTGCCTTCTGCCATTCGCTTCAGACAACCGGAGTTCCCGTAATCTAGGTACGCTTGGGTCGCTCTTCCTTGATTCTGGCTGGCAACAACTTTGTTCCAGACCCTAGAGGTTTAGGGCACCCTTGGGCGTTTTTCTTCCTTAGGTTGTGTCGTTTCTTATATAACCAGTCCGACTGTCCGTCATTCGGAGAGTTTGCCCATTCCCCAGTCGTTTCTCAGTACTATAAGGGCATTTTCGACATCATTAGGCCGGCCATCCCTGATTTCCAAAAAATGGCCCCTAGACGACAACAGCCTAAGCCTTCTGTGCCAACCGCTTCACAAAGGGACGTGAATCAATCCGACCGTCCCGAACCAGTAAACCCTGTAGATCGTCCTTTACCCCGGGGTGTAGCCCTGCATCTTAGGCCTATAGAGGCTGACCACACAGTTTCAACTGTGACCGAGGCTGACCTCGCCATTCTGAGGGTGAAATACCAAATACCCGGCTCAGTCCATTTGAGAGTCCCGGGTCCGACCGAGAGAGCCAATGCCCCTAGATTCGACGAGCTGAGCCTATACATAGCTGATTTTGAGGCCGGGCTGAGGCTCCCCTTTCACCCATGCATAAGGGAAACCCTCTGGTTCCTGGGGCTATCCCCAGGACAGCTCCTGCCCAACGCCTGGCGAACTCTGGTCAGCTACGGTGTGCTCTGGGCAGCTGCAACAGGGGACAAGGCCGTGCTGACCCCCGAGGCCTTCCTCTACTGCCATCAAGTGAGCATGTCTGCTCAGGGATGGTGGTACTTCTCCAGGAGGGACAGCACAATCCCTGCAATTGAAGGCCTTCCCTCAACCAACAAGAGGTGGAAGGACAAGTTCTTCTTCCTCTCAGGGGAAGGATGGGAGTTCCCTCCCTGGGAAGAGCGGACAGGCTCCTCCAAAATCCGCGTATTCTGGGGAGAGGTCCACCCATCTCGTGAGCATTCAATTTCTGTATACGTTCAGTTTTTCTCCCTTTTTACTTTCATTTTTTAAATGGATGACTTTTCTTTACCGTGTTCTGAGCAGGAAAACAAAGACCTGGGATCTCGGCTGAAGTCAGAGAACAGCTGAAGGCCGTGGCTGAATACCCTGAGCGCGACCACAGAGTCCTCATCACTCCGGAAACCCTAGCGACCTTCCTCCTTGGTCCGGAACCCACACGTGAGGCCCTTGCCTTAGAGAGAGGTATCTCCTCCTCTCTGTTCTTTTGTTAGATGAAGCCATCTAACCTTTGCCTTCTGTTTGTTTTTACCAGAGGAAGAAGGGATGAAGCTGAACGCCGAGAAGCTGGCAGAAATGGCCGAGCGCTCTGAGCGGGCTAATACCAGGCCCAAGAAGACCAAGAAGAAGAAGGCTCAGACCGATCCGTCCACATTCGTGGACTCGGGTGTGACTGCCCCAAGTCAGCAAATTCCTCCTCCTCCTGCCAAAAGATCGAGGAGGGATGAGGCCGAGGAGGTCGTCATCCGAAAACAGCAGACCGCTCCTGACGAGCAGGTCATGATTGCTGAGGAGGCTGCCGCCACAGCCTCTGGAGTAGAGGCTTCTACAGCCCAACACTTGGCTGAGCAAGCTCAAGCTCAGCACGGTAAGAAAAGGAAGAGCAGTGAAGCTTCTCCCTCAGTCTCTGACGCGCCTGAGGCTGAGCTTCCACCCCCTGCTCCTGAGCTGTCCATTATGACCAGTAGCAGATATGCTATGGACATAATGAACGACCTCCCGACAGCGAAGGACCGGGAAATCCTGAGGGGCAAAACCACCAAGGAGAAGCGTGCCCGACTCCTTATCTTCCTGGCCAAGGTAACTATCCCTCTCTTCTTCTCCTCGTAACTTTTAAAACAACTGATCAGCTCTAATCCTTGGTTTTACTGTGTTGTAGGCGGCCGTTCTTAGTACCAACCTGGTGCAGGGGTCGATGGACGGTGAGGAGGCTGTTTCTGCCCTGGAAGAGAAGCAGAGGCAAAGTGAGAGGCTGGAGACTGAGCTCCGAGAATCCAACTCAAGGCTGAAGGACGAAGTCTTCCAGCTGAGGGATGAGAACTCGATCAAAGAGGCCCAGATCTCGAGCTTAACAGAGACCTCCTCAACCCACGAGAAGCGGGCCTCTCAACTGGAGGACAGTCTGGCTCTAGAGCAAAGTCGGGTCGCTGATCTGAAGAAAGACCTGGCCGACGCGATGCTAGGTCTAAAGGCTAAGCAGAAGCAGGTCCAAGACCTAGTCCAGAGATGCGACGAGCAGGGTAGGCTGCTCTCAGAACAGGATGTGGAGATCAACTCGCTGAAAGAGCAGACTCGGTCAGTTCAGATGGATCAACTGAAAGACTCTCCGGAGTTCATTGACCTGATGACCGAGTATTTCTTCGGTGGCTTCATGTCCCTAAAAAGGAAGATCAGTTCAGCTTACCCTGAGCTAGACTTGAGCTCCTTCAAGCCGGAAGCAGAGGACGTCGGCCTGGAGGAGGATGCCGAAGAAGAGGTCTCCGAAGAGGAGGAAGAGGAGGAATGCCATGCTGGGGTTCTTCTCCTGGAAGGGACAACCGACCGTGGTCAGCTCATGATCACGCAGGGCGAGGAGGGCACTACAGCCATTATAGACATCACTGGTGATGATGAGGCTCCTCCTCCCCTGGCTATGGTCGACCCAGCCGTGGCCATAGCTGAAGAGATCGTGGTCAGTGCAGCTGACAAGTTGATCGAGGAAATTGCTGAGGACGTTCTCAGGAATTCATCTCCTGGTGCCGATCAGGTGGTTGACCCTCCTGCCCAAGGCCAGCTTCCTATTGCTGATCAGCTTCCGGTTCAGGGCCTTGCTGAAGAAAACAACTAGTCTTTTCTCTTTGTTTCTTTTCTTTTGTATCTTCCATTTACTTTCACATCGCTTGTAAAAGAAAACCCTTCAATGAATAGAAATGAGCAATTTCATCTATCAGGCTTTAGCTGAATGAATAACTTTATTCTTTTCTTTTCTCTCTCCATTTCTGTGTGCGATGTCTGTAGGTTTACAATCCTTGCAACATAACTTAAGAAATATAACTCAAAGTTGAATAATTTCCCTCTGATAACACTTTGCTTGCCCCTGAGGCTTGTTTGCTGGGCAGGCAAAGCTGCTCGGATACATGGTCCCGGAGGACATGGCTGAGCAGTCGAGGCTGCTTGGATGCATGGTCCCGGAGGACATGGCTGAGCAGGCGAGGCTGCTCGGATGCATGGTCCCGGAGGACATGGCTGAGCAGGCGAGGCTGCTCGGATGCATGGTCCCGGAGGACATGGCTGAACAGACGATGCTGCTCGATCAATGTAAAGACCCGGAAAATTTAAAACTTTTATATTAAGGTTCGGGTTAATGATCATAATTAATGTGGGGTATGTGAAAATTTGTGTTAAAACATGATTTGGGGTCAATGTGATATAAGGTGATAACCTTGGGGGCTTGTGGTAGCATGTGGCATACTTGAGGGGTGTAAGTGTTATTTTGAGGATTGTATTTGGTCCATATCAGACTTATTTCATTGGTCAAGAACAAAACCCATTTGTTCTCTCTTTCTCCCTCACGTGTTCTCCCTCTCTCAAAACCCTTCCGAAAAATTTGCTCCAAACCTCGAATCCTTGGAGATCCTTCGCATTTCTATCCTCCTTGGTGGATATCCGGTGTTGGTTTGCAACCATTTGCTTGGAGGAGGAGTATTTGGTCTTTTTCAACCTTTGGGAGCTAGAGCTTGAAGTTGGAGCTTTGTTTCTTGCCTTTGGAAGTTGAGGTAGGGATTTCTCACATCTATTACGCGTGTATAACTTGATTTGGTAGCCATTTGGTGTTTAGAAATGAGTTGGACAAGCCCTAAAACTTAGGGTAGAAACCTGTTGAAATATGCTTTGTGCGTGCCCGTTACACCGGTGTCAAATTTTGGTGACACCGGTGTCTCTTGTTCTCTGGATCTCTGTTTCTCTAAGTTTTGAGCCTTGACACCGGTGCTTTGATTTTGTTACACCGGTGTCACTTGTTCTCTGTATCTCAGCTTCTGACTTTTGTGCCTTGACACCGGTGCCTTGTTTTGGTGACACCGGTGTCTCCCTTTGGATTTCCCAGACTTTGGACCTTACACCGGTGCCTTGTTTTGGTGACACCGGTGTCAAAAGCTCTCTGTAACTTGTTATTTGGCTGAGCACCGGTGCTTTGTTTTGGGGTACACCGGTGCCTTCTCCCTTTGAAACTTTCCATAGTTTTGGGCTATGTTTTGCCACTTGATTTGGCGTATTCTCTCCTCAACTTTGTGACCCGTGAACCCTAAAATGTACTTTCCTTGGACATTGATTGTTGTCTTTTGTTTAACGATTTGGATTGCGATAAGCGTTGTATCACGCCATAAATGAGAACATAAGAAGTGGATTACGTGACACACTTTGACGTTGAACCTAACGGATGAAAGTGATGAATTTCATGACTTGTGTGCATGTTTTGACGACACGAACGTTATGAGACACATGACATATGTGAACGAGGTGCTAGGAGTGTACTGGAATGCCTTCGGGAGTGCCAGGAATGACACTCTGACACATGATACGGACATTTTGGATACACATGACAGTTGTGGACTTGGAATTGAATGAATTAGGAAACCATGGTGCATAAATGAGTTGTTTATATGTTCTTTTCATAGAGTATTAATTCCATTGACTCTATCTCTACTTGTGTTGATATAGTTGTTCGTGTGACATATCATATCCTGTCATATGCGTGTAATATTTGTGTAGACTTTCCTACTGGGCTGTCGAGCTCAACCCTTCCTTCTTTCAGGTACAACCTTGGAGTGATAGCATGGAGTGCTTGGCTTGCATGGACCGACATGCATGTTTTTGACAGCTGCATCGGATGATTTACTTAATATCTTTTATTACCATTTTTGAAAAGATGTAATGTAAATCGTACCTTACCTACCTCTATTCAAATGATGTAAACCACTAAACTCCTTTTTGACTTTGGAGATGATTATCTTTGGTCGAAGCGACCACTTTAGTAATGTATTTCGAACTTATATTGATTCACCTTATTATTAATGTATTTTGGGAAATTTGGTGAGATTGTGAGTCTTTATCGATGGTAAATATATTATTTAATTATATTAAAAATTGAGGGCGTGACAACTTGGTATCAGAGCAATAGGTTAGAATACCTAGAGACCGTGGGGAAACTTTTAGTCTCATTGGGTTCAAAACTCGTTGCATTTGAACATGACTTGTGTGTGTTTGTGTGCATAACATGCATTGGCATTGCGTACCACGTTAGTATGATGATATGTGGATGTTGACCCTTCTGTTAGGGATTCCTGTTGGACATTGGCCTTGTGATGGCAATGGTTTTTTGATATTGGTAGTATTGTTTTTATTGTTGTAGAATTATGCCTCCGCGACGTGGAGTGAGGTTGGGTGGACCTCGAGGCCGAGGCCGAGGCCGTTACCGTGAGAGACCGTTGGAAGATGTTGTGAGTCAACAGAGAGATGTTCCGCGAGCAGAGGAAGTTCACGAGGAAGTGGAACAGAATGTTGAACCGCCGGCCGCTCCGAGCGCGTTCGCAAGAGATTTTGTGGCGGCGCTAGCCGAGGCTAATAGACTGAATCAGGCTGCTAGTGTCCATCCTAGAGATCGAGCAATCGATGCAATGAGAGAGTTTCGCCGTCTTAACCCTCCTCAGTTTAGTGGAGAGGGTGATGACTTTCTCGCGGCTAGTCATTGGCTTTCCGAGATCCGTAAGTTATTCAAGGCTTTGAGAATAGTGGAGGATGACCTTCGGGTCTCTATTGTGGCATGTCAATTGGTTGGGGAAGCAAACGAATGGTGGGAATCTATCCTTGAAGTAAGGAAGGATGCGCGAAGGGCCGCTAGACATGTGGCAAGAGTTGATGAGCCGGATGTTGATGACATAACTTGGGCTGAATTTGAGGTTCTTTTTGAGAACCGATATCTTCCGGAATCCTATCGCGAGCAATTGCGTATTCAGTTTGAGAGGCTAGAGCAAGGGAATATGACGGTGTCCGAGTATGCTGCGAAATTTCAGAACTTGTGCCGTTTTGCACCAGAGTTAGTGAATTCGGAAGATCGCAAGTGCCGTCGATTTGAGAGGGGTCTTCACTCTTCTGTGAGGAGGCTTGTCGTGAGCCAGCACAAGATGAATTTTGAAGAGATTATTGAGTGTGCTAGGAGTGTGGAGTTGCCTAGAGAGGCACAACGAAGTTCTAGAGTTTGGGAACCGAGACAGTCAGGTGTTGTGCAAAATTCGTCATCTTCAAGGAGCTCCGGGAGTCAGGGGCGCAAGCGACAGAGAGATCAATTTCAATCTCCACAGAGCCACTCTAATCTTAGGCCACCTACTTTCTCCGATTCTAGGAGTAACACTTCGAGACCACCTGTTGTGTGTCATCGGTGCAACCAACCAGGCCATGTTCGTAATCAGTGCACGATGCAGCCGAGGGCTTGTTACTCTTGTGGCCAACCGGGTCATGTGGCTAGAAATTGTCCCCAGGGGACGGGTGCACGTAGTGAAGCAGGTTCCGTTCCGCAGCCAGGACAGGACCGTGGACAGCAACAACAACAGTTTAGGGGTACCCAGAGGCAGCATCAGCCCCACTTCCGTCAAACTACTTCAGTTCAGGGTTCCCATGTTGGTAGGGGTGCGAGTTCGTCGGCACCTACGTCGGGTTCGGGACAACGAGGTGGTTATGCGCAGGCTCAGCATACCCAAGGAAGAGTTTTCAATGTCATGCCTGCTGCTGCACCTTCTTCCTCTCAGACTCCAGAAGCTTCAGTTGTGAGGGGTACATTCTTATTGTTTAACTCTTTTGCTCGAGTTTTATTTGATTCTGGAGCATCGCATTCTTTCATTGCTGCATAATTTGTGTGTGCCTTGGAATTAGAGACCGACAGTCTTGAATCACCTTTGTTCGTTGAGACTCCTCTTGGAGGTAGGTCTTCACTTCGTCGCATTTGTAGAGCTTGTGAGCTTGTCATCCTTGACCGTCGTTTCACCTTCGACTTCATCGTTTTGGACATGTCGGGATTTGATGTTATTTTGGGTATGGATTGGTTATCTACTTTTCATGCCACCATCGATTGTTTTAAACGCCGAGTTCGCATTTGCTCACCTGAAGGAGGTTGTTTTGAGTTTCTTGGAGAACGTCGAGAACCATTGGAACCTTATTTGTGGGGATCTCGAGAGCGAGAGTCTATTTATGCTTTGTTGGCGAGTTTGACTTTGGATGAGGATGTGTCCGCACGTGGAGAGTTACCTTTAGTGGTCCGTGATTTTCCGGACGTATTTCCAGCTGAGTTGCCTGGTTTACCTCCCGAGAGAGAGGTTGAGTTTGCAATTGATTTACTTCCTGGTACCGCCCCGATTTCGATGCCACCTTATCGTTTTGCACCAGCCGAATTGAAGGAGTTAAAGACACAGTTACAGGAGTTGCAAGATTTGGGATTCATTCGCCCTAGTACATCACCGTGGGGAGCGCCAGCCTTATTTGCGCAGAAGAAGGATGGATCTTTGAGATTGTGCATCGATTATCGTAAGCTTAATCGTGTTACCGTGAAGAATAAGTATCCGATGCCGAGGATTGACGATTTGTTTGACCAACTTCGAGGTGCGACATGCTTTTCGAAAATCGACTTGAGATCAGGCTATCATCAGTTGAGGGTTCGGAAGGAAGACATTGCCAAAACTGCTTTTCGTACGCGCTATGGACACTACGAGTTTGTGGTTATGCCTTTTGGGTTGACGAACGCACCAGCTACATTCATGGACCTCATGAATCGTATTTTTCGTAAGTACCTTGACCGGTTTGTGGTGGTTTTTGTGGATGACATTTTGGTTTACTCACCTACCGAGGAAGAGCACCAGTCTCACCTTGCCGTTGTACTAGAGCTTTTGAGGGAGCATTGTCTTTATGCCAAACTCAGTAAGTGTGAGTTTTGGTTATCCGAAGTAAAGTTTTTGGGACACGTCGTGTCACAGAGTGGTGTATCAGTTGATCCAGGAAAGGTGGAATCGGTGATGAGTTGGCCGCGACCGAAGAGTGTTTTCGATATTCGCAGTTTCTTGGGTTTAGCCGGGTACTATCGTCGTTTTGTCCTAGACTTTTCTCGTTTGGCCGCTCCAATGACGCGTTTGACACGCAAGGGGACACGTTTTGTATGGGATGATGCTTGTGAGGTTGCTTTTCAGGAGTTGAAGAAGCGTTTGACTAGCGCGCCGGTTTTGATTGTTCCGGAAAGAGGAGTTGGTTACTCAGTTTATTGTGATGCCTCGAGAGAAGGGCTTGGATGCGTCTTGATGCAGACAGGACGGGTAGTAGCGTATGGATCGCGACAGTTGAAGGTTCACGAAAGGAATTATCCTACGCATGACTTGGAGCTTGCAGCCGTTGTTTTTGCCTTGAAGATCTGGCGACACTATCTGTACGGTGAGAAGTTTGAGGTATTTTCCGACCACAAGAGTTTGAAGTACTTGTTCTCCCAGAAAGAGCTTAATTTGAGACAACGCCGTTGGATGGAGCATATTGAAGATTACGATTTTGAGTTGCAATATCACCCGGGAAAAGCTAACGTAGTGGCGGATGCTTTGAGTAGAAAACCGACGCATCTAGCTAGTTTGGCGATCCATGAGTGGAAGACGATTCAAGATTTGGGGCCTTATGCGTTGTGTTTTGAGGAAGCCCAGGAGGGACTGACCTTGTGCAATTTGACAGTGCATTCAACTTTATCGACTCGAGTGAGTGACGCCCAACAACATGATGAGGAAACGAACGAGTTACGTAAGAAGTTCTTCAGTGGCAATGCACGAGATGGATGGATGATTCATGCCGACCGAAATTTACGTTATCGAGGGAAGCTATTTGTACCTATTTCGTGTCGGGAAGAGATTTTACGGGAGTTTCATCACTCACCGTTGGCCGTTCATCCAGGAGGAACGAAGATGTACCATGACTTGCGTAGACAATTTTGGTGGTCCGAAATGAAACGGGACGTGGTGAATTTTGTGGCGAAGTGTCTTACGTGTCAGCAAGTAAAGGCCGAGCATCAACGACCCGCTGGGGAGTTGCAACCTTTACCTGTAGCTGAGTGGAAATGGGAGAATGTTATGATGGACTTTGTTTCGGGTCTACCGAAATCGTCGAGGGGACATGACGCCATTTGGGTGATTGTTGATCGTTTGACCAAGACTGCCCATTTCTTACCGATTCAGGTGACCGATTCAGTGGAGAAGCTTAGTCGCTTGTATATTCGCGAGATCATTCGTCTTCATGGGATTCCAGTATCCATTGTATCAGATAGAGATCCACGGTTTACTGCTCGTTTTTGGCAGAGTTTGCAAGCAGCGCTTGGCACGAACTTGTTATTTAGCACTGCATATCACCCTCAAACGGATGGACAATCCGAGAGGACGATTCAGATTTTGGAGGACATGCTACGGGCTTGTGTTTTGGATTTTCGTGGTGGTTGGGAGGACCACTTGCCGCTTGTTGAGTTTGCTTACAACAATAGTTACCAATCTAGTATCGAGATGGCACCTTATGAGGCCTTGTATGGGAGACCGTGTAGGTCACCCGTGTGTTGGACCAAATTGGGAGAGACGACTTTAGTCGGACCGGACTTGATTGGAGAGACCGCCGAGAGTATGAGAACGATTCGCCAACGACTTTTGGCAGTACAAGAGGAGACAACCGAACAGATCAAGTTGATTCGTCAGAGGTTGCTTACCGCGCAGAGTAGACAAAAGAGTTATGCTGATCGTCGTCGTCGCCCATTGTCATTCGAGTTGGGAGATCATGTGTTTTTGAAAGTATCACCGCGACGGGGTTTGTCACGTTTTGGGCGGAAAGGTAAGCTTTCACCACGGTATATTGGGCCATTTGATGTCATTGAGAAGATTGGAGAGGTTGCATACCGTTTGGCCTTACTGCCAAGATTGTCGGGTATACACGATGTTTTTCACGTTTCGATGTTGAGAAAGTATGAACCGGATCCGTCACACGTGCTTGAGTGGTCCGAACTTGAGTTGGAAGCCGATGCTTCGTATGGGGAGGAACCAATACGTGTCCTTGATTCACGCGAGCAAGTATTACGAGGCAAGACGATACCGTTAGTGCGAGTGTTGTGGAGTAACCAAGGCAAGCAAGAGTCGACTTGGGAACGAGAAGATGAAGTTAGGGAGAAATACCCTCATTTGTTTACTACTTGATTGTGTAATTTGTTGGAACTTGATTGCTGTGGACTTGATAGTCATTGCATTGTGCTATTCGACTTGGCATTGTTGATGCATGTGACGTGTTATTTCACGTAGCAAATTTCATGGACTTGTTGAGTCATGATTGTGGTATTATGTTTTGGCATTGTTGATGCATGACTTGTGTTGTTATGTTTATACAATTTCGAGGACGAAATTTCTTTAAGGAGGGAAGGATGTAAAGACCCGAAAAATTTAAAACTTTTATATTAAGGTTCGGGTTAATGATCATAATTAATGTGGGGTATGTGAAAATTTGTGTTAAAACATGATTTGGGGTCAATGTGATATAAGGTGATAACCTTGGGGGCTTGTGGTAGCATGTGGCATACTTGAGGGGTGTAAGTGTTATTTTGAGGATTGTATTTGGTCCATATCAGACTTATTTCATTGGTCAAGAACAAAACCCATTTGTTCTCTCTTTCTCCCTCACGTGTTCTCCCTCTCTCAAAACCCTTCCGAAAAATTTGCTCCAAACCTCGAATCCTTGGAGATCCTTCGCATTTCTATCCTCCTTGGTGGATATCCGGTGTTGGTTTGCAACCATTTGCTTGGAGGAGGAGTATTTGGTCTTTTTCAACCTTTGGGAGCTAGAGCTTGAAGTTGGAGCTTTGTTTCTTGCCTTTGGAAGTTGAGGTAGGGATTTCTCACATCTATTACGCGTGTATAACTTGATTTGGTAGCCATTTGGTGTTTAGAAATGAGTTGGATAAGCCCTAAAACTTAGGGTAGAAACCTGTTGAAATCTGCTTTGTGCGTGCCCGTTACACCGGTGTCAAATTTTGGTGACACCGGTGTCTCTTGTTCTCTGGATCTCTGTTTCTCTAAGTTTTGAGCCTTGACACCGGTGCTTTGATTTTGTTACACCGGTGTCACTTGTTCTCTGTATCTCAGCTTCTGACTTTTGTGCCTTGACACCGGTGCCTTGTTTTGGTGACACCGGTGTCTCCCTTTGGATTTCCCAGACTTTGGACCTTACACCGGTGCCTTGTTTTGGTGACACCGGTGTCAAAAGCTCTCTGTAACTTGTTATTTGGCTGAGCACCGGTGCTTTGTTTTGGGGTACACCGGTGCCTTCTCCCTTTGAAACTTTCCATAGTTTTGGGCTATGTTTTGCCACTTGATTTGGCGTATTCTCTCCTCAACTTTGTGACCCGTGAACCCTAAAATGTACTTTCCTTGGACATTGATTGTTGTCTTTTGTTTAACGATTTGGATTGCGATAAGCGTTGTATCACGCCATAAATGAGAACATAAGAAGTGGATTACGTGACACACTTTGACGTTGAACCTAACGGATGAAAGTGATGAATTTCATGACTTGTGTGCATGTTTTGACGACACGAACGTTATGAGACACATGACATATGTGAACGAGGTGCTAGGAGTGTACTGGAATGCCTTCGGGAGTGCCAGGAATGACACTCTGACACATGATACGGACATTTTGGATACACATGACAGTTGTGGACTTGGAATTGAATGAATTAGGAAACCATGGTGCATAAATGAGTTGTTTATATGTTCTTTTCATAGAGTATTAATTCCATTGACTCTATCTCTACTTGTGTTGATATAGTTGTTCGTGTGACATATCATATCCTGTCATATGCGTGTAGCATGTTTTTGACAGCTGCATCGGATGATTTACTTAATATCTTTTATTACCATTTTTGAAAAGATGTAATGTAAATCGTACCTTACCTACCTCTATTCAAATGATGTAAACCACTAAACTCCTTTTTGGCTTTGGAGATGATTATCTTTGGTCGAAGCGACCACTTTAGTAATGTATTTCGAACTTATATTGATTCACCTTATTATTAATTTATTTTGGGAAATTTGGTGAGATTGTGAGTCTTTATCGATGGTAAATATATTATTTAATTATATTAAAAATTGTGGGCGTGACAATCAATACGTTTAGTTATTCTTAGATATAATTCAGGCAACCTCATAAAAATAACAATCTGTCCCTCTTGACTGGACTTGTAATAAATTTGATTATTCCTGTTCACATGAAAAGACAGAACAAAGAAATAACAAAGAAATAAAATAGTAGGGATAAACAGTTGGCGAATATTATTGAAAATATTTCTTTAAGTGCTCAGCATTCCAGGGTTGGGGGAGCTTTTTTCCTGACAGTGTAGCCAAACGATAAGACCCTGCCTTCACATGCTCAGTTATTCGATATGGACCTTCCCAATTTGGACCCAGATGCCCAATCCTCTTCCCTGTGGGATCCACTTTCTTCAGCACCAACTCCCCAGTTCTGAAACTTCTTTCCCTGACCTGGCTGTTGTAGAATTTGGCCATCTGCTGCTGATAAGTGGCCATTTTAATGGCTGCCATTTCTCTCTTCTCTTCTAGGAAGTCCAGTCCCTCTAAGAGCCCTTGATGGTTTTCTTCTTCTCTGAAATCCTGAATTCTATGGCTGAGCAGCCCAATCTCCACAGGAATTACTGCCTCCACCCCATAAGCCAGAGAATAAGGGGTTTCTCCAGTTGCTGTTCGTGCAGTTGTTCGGTAGGCCCAAAGGACACTGGGCAACTCCTCTGGCCAGTCTCCCTTTGCAGCTTCCAACTTTTTCTTCAGATTCTTCTTGATTGTGCAGTTGGTGACTTCAACCTGTCCATTGGCTTTAGGATATGCTTTGGAGGCATAGTGCACATGTATCCCCCTCTGCTCACAAAACTCCTGAAATTGATCATTATGGAACTGTTTGCCACGATCAGTGATGATCACCCTGGGTAACCCAAATCTGCTGATAATATTCTTCCAAACGAAGTTGATTGCTTTCTTCGTAGTGATGGTAGCAAGGGGCTCAGCTTCCACCCACTTGGTGAAGTAGTCTACAGCCACAATGGCAAATTTGTTCTGCCCCTTGCCTACAGGAAGGGGCCCAATTAGATCCAACCCCCACTGAGCAAATGGCCAAGGAGAGGGGATCGGAGTCAACAAAGTGGGAGGATGGTGAAGAATGTTGCCAAACTTCTGACATTTCTCACACCTCTGGACCATCTGCATTGCATCACTCTACATGGTCGGCCAATAATACCCTATCCGGATCAGTTTCTGCGCCAGCGCTCTGCCCCAGAATGATTTCCACATGATCCTTCATGTACTTCTCTCAGAGCATACTCAGCCTCCTCTTGAGTTAGACATCTCAGCAATGGGAATGAATAACTCCTGCGATATAATACCCCTTCTAAGCACAGATATTTGGTTGCCCTCAGTCTCAGCCTCCTAGCTAAATCCTTGTCATTGGGCAGTATACCCCTCTCCAGATAATCAACAATGGGATCCGCCCAAGAATCTTTGTAATTGACGGCGGCCACCTCCTGGACGGGCAACTCCACACTCGGTTGTTCCAATCTTTGAATTGGGACGAGGTGACTGAGGGTTTCTTCTCGAGCTGTTGCCAGCCGTGCGAGCTGATCGGCTTCTGCATTCTCCTCCCGGGGGATCCTCAGCAGTTTTAAAATGCCGAAAGCTTTCCGGAAATGTTGGACCCTCTCTAGATACAATTTTATCCTATCCTCCTTGGCTTCATAATCCCCCAGAACTTGTCCCACCACTAACTGGGAATCGCTGCCAATAGTAAGCTCCTTAATCCCTAAGGATTTCGCCAGTTTGAGCCCAATCAATAGTGCCTCGTACTCGGCTTCGTTGTTGGTAGCCTTAAAATTAAACCTGATGGCATAGAGTAGTTTGAGCTTGTCTAGAGAAATTAAGATGACCCCGGCTCCACTGGCCTCCGTACTCACAGAGCCATCAACATAGAGGAACCAGCCCGTTGATTCCTCAGCCTCCATGCCAATGAGTTCAGCTGGCGGGGAATCTGAAGCATCTGACGGTGAGAATTCTGCCACAAAATCAGCGAGGGCCTGTGCCTTGATGGCTGCTCTAGGACAAAATTCTATGTCGAACTCTCCCAGCTCGACAGACCACTGAATCAGCCTCCCAGACGTCTCAGGGTTGTGCAGGGTCTTCTTAAGTGGCTGGTCGGTCATTACCTTGATGGGATGGGCTTGGAAGTAAGGCCTCAGCCTCCTTGCTGCTGTTATCAAGGCAAATGCCATCTTTTCCACCCTGGGATACCTGTTTTCAGCCCCCCTCAACGCTCGGCTTGTGTAGTAGACTGGATATTGCACGCTGGCTTCTACCCTTATGAGTACTGAACTCACTGCATGAGGCGAAACTGCCAAGTAGATGTATAGGTCTTCTCCCCTCTGAGTACGGCTGAGGAGGGGAGGAGCCATCAGATAGGCCTTCAACTCCTGAAAGGCCATTTCACACTCTGGAGTCCAATGGAAAGCTTTCTTCAGGACTTGGAAGAACGGATGGCACTTATCAGTGGCCCTGGAAACAAAACGATTGAGGGCTGCAATGCACCCAGTGAGTTTCTGCACCCCCTCAACTCCCCTGGGAGATTCCATATTAAGAATGGCGTTGATTTTCTCAGGATTGGCCTCTATACCCCTCTGGGACACCATGAACCCCAAGAACTTTCCCGAACTGACCCCAAATGCACATTTGCTGGGATTGAGTCTCATCTGATACTTTCGCAGGGCCTCAAAGGTTTCTCTGAGGTCTTCCACATGATTTGACCTCTCCTGACTCTTGACCAGCATGTCATCGACGTAAACCTCCACATTGCGCCCTATTTGTTCCTTGAACATCCGGTTAACCAGCCTCTGGTAGGTGGCCCCTGCATTCTTGAGCCCGAAGGGCATGACCTTGTAGCAGTAGAGGCCTCTAGCTGTGATGAAGGAGGTTTTCTCCTCATCCTCAAGGTGCATCTGGATCTGATTGTATCCCGAAAATGCGTCCATGAAGCTGAGCAGCTCATGGCCAGCTGTGGAATCCACGAGAAGGTCAATCCTGGGTAAAGGGAAGCTGTCTTTAGGGCAGGCTTTGTTGAGATCCTTGAAATCCACACACATCCTCCATTTTCCCTTTGGCTTAGGGACGAGCACCACATTGGATATCCACACTGGGTATCTAGCTTACCTGATAAACTGAGCCTCCTCCAATTTATCTACCTCTGCGGCAATGGCTGCATTGCGCTCTGGAGCAAACGTGCGTGTCTTCTGTTTCACCGGACGGTGAACACCGTCCACATTCAACCGATGAGTGATGATATTGGGGTTTATACCTGGCAGATCTCTGTGTGACCAAGCAAAAACATCCGCATAGTCTCTCAGGAATTTCACCAGGACGGTCCTCTCTTCTGATCCTAGACCTGAACCCAAATGGAACATCTTTTCAGTCTGTCCTTCCACAACGGTTATATCGACTAGTTCCTCAACGGGCTCCCCTTGCTGGAGCTTCTCCTCATCCCTTGTGTCAAGCCCACTAACTGAAAGGGCTTCTCTTGTCTTCATCGAAGTGATATAACACTCCCTCGCTCTCTTCTGATCTCCTCTGACCTCTCCAACACCACCAGCTGTGGGGAATTTGAGTTTCAAATGATACGTGGAAACCACTGCTTTGAACTTATTGAGGGTCTGCCTACCCAATATTACATTGTAGGCCGAAGGGCAATCCATCACCAGGAAATCCACCAAGGCAGTGGCATTCCTATGTTCGTCTCCTATCACGATAGGCAAGGAGATCATGCCCAAGGGATGGGCAGTCTCTCCAGAAAAGCCGACCAAAGGAGACTGCACAGGTCTGATATTGTTCCTCCCCAGCTGCAACTTCTCAAAAGCAGGTAAGAAGATGATATCTGCTGAACTCCCTGTATCCACCAGGATTCTTCTCACCGTCCAATTGGCGAGGAGGGCTGTGATCACTAACGGATCATCATGAGGATGGAGGACCCCTTCCTCATCCTCTGCTGTGAAGTGAATGGCTGAATCTGCCTCCCGTGTGCGCTTTGCTGGTCTCTCTGCATTGAACACTTCCCTGGCATATGTTCTCCGAGCAGTCCTAGTATCCCCACTGACTCCTGGTCCCCCAGAAATCGTATTTATTTCCCCCACAGGGCGATGAGGAGGAGGACGAGGAAGAGTCCTCTCACGCCTGTGATCAGCTGGCCCAACAGCCTGTCCTGCCCCTTGATTGAATTCTCCTTCTTTACGAACAAATCGCTGGAGACGTCCTCGTCTGATCAAACCCTCAATCTGTTGCTTCAATTCAATACAGTCATCCGTATCGTGTCCATGATCACGATGAAAACGACAATACTTCTGGCGAGAACGTCGCTCAGCCGGCGTCTTCATCTTCCCTGGCCATTTGAGCTCAGGATAGTCACTGATCTCCTGCAGTACTTGGTTTACTGTTGCGACCAGGGGGGTGTAGTCGTGGAATCGCCTCTCTGGCCTTCCCCTCTGGGGAGAATCCCTTCTATCCATTCTCTTCCCCCTTGGATAGTCCTCAACCCTAGACTGCCCAGCCTCTCTCCTCCGCTTGCTTGGCTGAGGAGTCCCTGTCTGAGCAGAAGGGGCCTCCTTCTCGCGATTGCGATGGGCAGTAAGGGTGTCCTCCGCATTCATCTGTCGCTGAGCCCTCATCATGAGCTCGGCCATATTGGTTGGTGGTTCAGCAGACAAGGAAAACAGAAACTGCCCCGGCCTGAGTCCTGACATGCATGCTGCAATGGCGACCTGGTCATCAGCATTATCCACTTGCATGGATTCCTTGTTGAATTTGGTAGTGAATTCTCTGAGGGTTTCGCCCTTGGTTTGTTTGACGTTGAGCAAATAAGTAGCTGGTCTCCTGTATCGCTGACCAGCAATAAAATAACTTACAAAGAGGCGACTGAGTTCTTTAAAGGTACTGATTGTATTGGGGGTAAGCTTGTTGAACCACATCCGAGCGGCTCCTCGGAGAGTGATGGGAAAGGCCCTGCACATGATGGCGTCAGGTACTGCCTGGAGGTGCATGAGGGACTTGTAAGTTTCCAGGTGATCAAGAGGGTCTCTTGTCCCGTCAAAGATATCAATCTGAGGGACTCTGAACTTCGGTGGGAGGGGTACTGTCATCACCTCGGCAGTGAAAGGAAGCTCAGTGGTTTGTACCAACTCATCCACAGAGGCTGGAGCCTTGGCCTTCATCTGCCTTGTCAGGTTATCTAACTGTGCTTTCATCTGGCGCACCTGGTCGGTCATGAGACCCTCCTGGAATGCGGAACCGGAGAAAGTTCCATATGGAGGGGCTGCAGCATGACTACTGGTCTCCCCATGTCCCCCTCCAGTGACATCAAAATCTGCTCCGGCCACCCCCTGAATAGGGGGGTCAGCCACTGGGGCTGGCGGAGGTGGCGGATCCCTAACAGGAGGTTCCGGTTGCAGGCGTTGCAGCAAGGCCTGATTCTGTTCCAGTATGCGCTGCATCCCCTGCGTCAACGTTATCACGTCCTGACGAAGGGCTTGATAATCAGCAGCGGTCGCAACAGGAGGAGCAGAATGAGCATTGTTATCGTTGGAAGCCATTGAGCGGGTTAAGACCATAAATCCAATCAGTAAATTTTTAATCGATTCCCACAGACGGCGCCAACTGATGAAACGGATTTCTGATCGTCCCCGGCAGGCTTGCAAAAAGAACTTGACACCGGTGTGGTATCTTGCCAACACCCCTCCGATGCCTAAGTTAGCTTGAGGATGGAGGAATAAAGTAGAAAGACTATCTGGGTAAAATTGGGCAGAATGTTCGTACCTTGTACCATAGAGCTGCCTCTATTATATAGAGATCTTGTTGGAGACAAATTAGGAAAAGACGAGGTCCATTCCTTATTTGGTGGAGTAAATCAAGGCTAGTGATCCTCAATTGGGTAACCGAATCTCCCACGATCAACCTTGCCTTAAATAACGGGCTCTGGTGGAGATGGTGCGCAAGACGTTGAGAGATTCATGGGATCTTCCTTTCCTTGTGGGACGATCCGTTTTAGGCAAGCAGATCCCAGGAATTGCGGAGAGTGATCCAGCTGAGTAGGTCAGACAATGACTGGGCTGAACAGACTGGATAGTGGCTGAGCTGAGGACACTGGGCTGAGGACCCCGAGCAGATGACAGAACCGAGCATATCAGAGGATGACTGAGCTGAACTGCTTGCTGAGCGATCGGAATACTAACCGGCTCAGCTTACACGTCATGACCTATCACACGTTTTTTTCTCTCCCTCTCGAGATCGATAACAGCAACCATGAATTTTTTACGCTTGTCTGGGACTTCTAGTTCAACAGCTTCCAAAACAAATTGAGGAATCTGTACAATTTCATAAAGAGAGACGTCTTGAATTGAAACGCACATGAAAGTAATAACCTCGTACAAAGATATGATTGACATGGTCCAACCATGTATAAACCTTGAAGTACCTATACAGATGCTTTACTGGACCAAAGTCTATGTCGACATCGTAGGCTGTCATCCGACTCATCCCCCATAAGTAGCTCCCTTTACCAGCAGAACTTGCAAATACTGACCTGAGTGGTTTTACCACTTCCAGTTTCACCAACTTAAGTAAGGGTTTGATTAACCTTCAATGCTTGCAAGAACTCATCTTTTTGGTGCCAAACGGGAAGCATCTTCCTCTTATCTAGGATCTGGTAATACCTCAGCGAGTAAGGCCGCCCATTCCACCGGTTCACAAGAGGATTCATGTTGCTGTTCCCAAGAGCTGAGCTGCTGTAGGATTTTGCGAGCTTGACCGAGAATGAAACGTCATCCACCACATCGAACAAGCTCAACTTCCTCTTCCTCTCCCTCTCCGTCCCCATCTAGTAATCTTCGACTTAATCTTCCACAACATACGAGAGAAAAACCTCCAAATCCCAGAACTACTCCTATGTATCACCAGGATGATGACAATTTTCACGAACTACGGACCAGTCCCAAGTTCCCAATACCTTTTGGGCTTTTTTGATCGGGGATTAGAGGTGGGATTGGAATAATTCCTTCACTCATTTTAATTTCACTTTTGGGTATATATTTATCTGAGAACTGTTAATTCTAACGGATTAAATATCCTTCTTAGAGAGGACAATTTAATCTTAGGGGTATGGGACTAAGAGCATGTACAACAAGCTAGTTAAATTAAGTTTTTTTAGTTATTTTGGATCGCTAAGGAGAGAAAGAACGACTCCAACAGTCTCAATAGAGGCTAGCTAAACTAATTATTACTACAACTACTAGTTTTATTTGTTGAGTTTCTGTTCATGAGCAATAGAATATTTTATTTATATATGTAAGCAAAATACAAGTAAAGCTCCATATATTTTATTTATATTTTACTGTTCATGGTTACTTTAGTTTTACTAAGGACAATAAAAAATAATATTTTAAGAGGGAATGACTAAAATAAAGATTGTTGGTAAAGTTTTAAAAGAAATGATGTCTAACTAAACTACACTGCTCAATGGGGAAAATAGCTATTGGTTGTTGGGCATGCTCTAATAATTCTAGGATTATGGACTAATTGAAAATTTACTTAAATATCCTCATATTTTCTAAAAAGATGGTATATAACTTTGTGGAAGGAGAAAAAATCAACCATTATCGTTCTTCCTATGTGCAAGAAAGAGGTCACACCAGACCAAAGTCTAGCCGAGAGAAACTCATTGGACGGTCACTAAATTAGGTATATCATCTTTTTACATTTTTAGATATTCTCTTCCACACTAGACCAAACCCTAATTAGAGGTATAAGTCTAAACCGGCAAATCAAATGAAATTAAAAAATCAAACGAACTGACAATTTGGTCTGATTTTTTAGCTCGATCGATTCGGTTTAATTTTTTGTAGAATATTTTGTTTCAGTTTTGATTTTCAAGCTCTAAATACCGAACTGAACATGACCAAAATAAAAAATATCGATATTTATATTATAATTTATATTTTTTTAAGTTGTATTTCTTTCGTCATATACATTTTTTGGTAATCTTTATTTATTTTTAATCTGTATTCCTTTAATTTTTTTCATATGTAATTTTTATATTGGATTTAACTCTTTAATAGCTCAAATAATTAATTTTTAATAAAATAATCCTATTTTTTTAACATTCGACTTGAAATAATCAAATCGGATCCAATCGGACCGAAACTAAAAAAATCAAACTGAAATAATTTAGTTCGGTTTCGATTTGAAAGATCCTAAATCAAAATTTTCTATTTGATTTGAGTATCTCTTCCAAACTGGACCATTACACCCCTAACCTAACTGTTTTTTTTTTATTTTTCAAATTTTTTCTTCTCTATCATTTTGATGTTAGATCTATATTTTTCGTTGAAAAATAATATTTTCTATTTTCGATTCTTGTAGCGAGAATCTATACGAGAATCAAGCTTTTGTCTCTTTCATTAGTGAAACCAAATATATTTTCTTTTGCATATTTTGTGAAGAAGCACAAAAAAAGGTTAGAAATTAAACAGACTGAAGTTCGATCGAATTACAATTTCCTGTTTATCTTTATCATTTTCTGTTTTGAGAAGTTCCTACTTGGGAATGTTGCATGGCTGACTTCAAAAGCAGTTAGATAGGTTGCTCAGATCAAGAAAAGAGAAGAGATGTGATGTACTTACTAAAGGGCGGATCAATTTTATGGTAGAGACGATTATGACGTCTCCCTCTATTCCCTGAATTGGGCTTCCCTCTTCAGGATCCTGCATCCCGGCGTTTTTGTGTAGCTATCGGGTAAGCTAAAGGTCCAGAAACGGAGATTAATGAGTGAAAGACATAAAATAATATATAGAGGAAGAAACTACACTTAGTTATGGTAAAACATTGCAATAGAGGTAAGATAGTCAAATCAGATTTTAATCCTTATCCAAAGGTGTTCAAAACAAACATGGAATTAACTGAATACGACTTGTCTACTATATAATTTCATGCATAAACAAACATAGGATAAGAAAGATTATTTTACTAATAGTCTTAGGATTATTTAGTCTATAAACTATTAATTGTTTTTATTACAATTCTATGTAATCTTATCTCCCAATCAAACAGGCCCTTTGTGTCAACCGACAAAACCCGCGTAACTGCTCCTAATACTAGAGTTCGACTCGAACAAGGTAGGGCTAGGCCGGCCCTGGATATGGATATGGCCCAATTTAACATCCTTTATCTAAATGTGGGCCTCAGACCAAAATGTTGATCCAGGTATATCTTATCAAATCCACAATTATTAGGTAATTATTTTTATCTTCTTATTTTGACTATGGCTTGAATTGGTGGATGTCAACGGAATACTCAAATTGCTCTCATTGACACCTTGTACGAGAAGGTTATGATGTTTTTTTTTAAACTGACATACGATTCACTTTAAAGCTTAAAAGGCAAAGAAAAAGAAAAATAGTTACTTTGCTCTCTTTTTCAGTCAATTTTCAATAACGGTGTGACCAATGTAATGGTGCTTATGGGAGACGGATTGAGTGTGGTTGTGATATTTCGATGACTTCCTCTGTATTTTATTTTTTTTAAAGTATGCGTGCGAGAGAGAGAGAGAGGAGGATTATCTTGATTGCTTCCCAAGCATGGTCTAGGAGGTGCAAGGTGGGATTCTAATTTTGGCTTTGAAATTGTGCTTTTTCAAGCCGCTCAATCTAATAACAAGACATCCTATGAAGTACGGATACTCCGAAATTGATCTATGCGTATCAAATACTTCTTGAATACAAATACTTACCAAATACGTATCGGATATACCAAATAAGCATCCAAGGTTAAAATTAAATCATTTTAAATTCAAATACATGGTTGATACTTTTAGAATACGGCTGAATACTTTAGCGATACGACGGGAGATACATTTGATTCACTTGAGGGTACCAATATACTTGAAATTGCTAGTCTTTTCCTTAATGAACCGGATAAGGAAGCCGTGATATTCACCGATAAAGGCAAACGGAATGCAATTGAATATCAAAGTTGATATGAGTAGAAATTAGTAGAAACTATTACTTATTGGTTTAAACTTATTTTTATTGCTTTGTATTATTTTTGGTCGATTTCTTTCTATTTTGACTAACTTTCTTAAAATTAACTTGTGCTAAATAATTGATATAATATTATTAGCAATTCAACTACTCTTCCATTTCTTTTAACTCTTTTTTATGCATAGTACATAACCGATAATTATTATAAAAAAAAAAAAAAGGTAATTTTTATAATCGTATCCCCAACGCATCCGTATCCCGTGCCCCGCGCTCCAACCAAGAACCATATTTCGAGTGCAAGAAGCGGATTAAGTTTATTGTTTTAGTTTTTACCATATCGCCGTATCCGTATCCAATCATTTCCATATCATTTATTTGTATCCGTGCTTCCAACAAGACACCAAACAAAGAAAAAGCTTTCGGTTTATATACGCTATTCCTTGCAGAAGCACCCCAAGTGGGTAGGCCTTCTTCTCCAGAGGCAAGATAAGCCAAAGAAGCGAATCCCCATTCCTTCAAACGCTTCTTCCGACCATGGGGAGGTGCAAAGCCTAGGAGTATTGAAAAGTGGTAGGCATCAGTTCTACGAAAGTGAATTACTACTGCAGAAAGTGAATTACTACTGCCTAACTGGGAAAATTGTTCCAATTGTCAAGAGGATGAGGTGCAGGAATGGCACTGATAAGAATTTGATTACAATAAAAAGGGGAAACCTTACATGTAGCAGACACAAAGTAGTTTATACACATTAACCCGCCGTAAACTTACTACAATTTAACCCGTGAACGTTCCTCAACTTACTCGCTCTTTTAACAAACAATGTACAGAAATTTACCACCCGTTACGTTATCTGAAAAGCACAATTACGCGGTTGACTCCGATGTAAAGTTAGTAAACTCAATGACATTGTAGGCTTTACACAAAGGCAACAGCAGCGGGCCACAAAATCTGCTGATTGACAATATAAAGCAATTGCTTTGATGCTGCAAATACAGTCCCATAAACAACGCCCTTCATCAATGGATCATGTCATCCAGAAGCTCGGCACAATTTAACCAGGAGGGTCTCACTTTTGAACCCAAAGACTGCTCTGCAGAACGCATTAAAAGGAAACAAACAAACAAACAAATGCAAAAGATTGCACGGGGTTAAGATCACCATAAGTTCACATAATCAAAATAGAAGCCACAGAAGGCCTTCCAAGATACAAAGCAATACCATCATTGAGAAATTGCACCTGGGAACTAAGAACCAGTCCCACTGCCATCACTTGCAGAGGGGTTGTTGTAAAACTCCACTGAAATCAAACTTTTTGTAGCTAATGCTGGCTCGGGTGACCCCTCAAACCTCACGCTGGAACCACCTCTGGAGCGAAATCCTGCAAACATTGTCGGAAAATGAAAATACACAGTTTCCACTTTTCCTAATCTCTTTGCTTTTTCATTTTCTGTTTTCGCATCAGCCAAAATCAAGTTTGATAAACTTTTCCAAAAGGAAATAAATAAAGGAATGCGTGCCACATAAACCTCATTGAAAGCACAGAGAAAGAAAGTACAAAAGCTGGTCATAAATGGCAATCTATTTAGTTATACTATTAGCAAAGTATGACTCTCTCCTTTTGTAAACAGCATTTTTATGTACTAAGCCACTTCGAAAATTGTTGAATCTTGGATCATTTTTCCCTCAAATATGAATACATAGTCCTAGTTCACAATATATCTAACATCTCATTCATCAGAGTATAGTTTGCCACAGCAAAGATAAGTGAATTAAGGAACATGAACTGTAGTGCACATGAAAATACACAGGAATGAAACAGCCGTAGCAAACTCAAAATTGCCAATGTACCTTGGAAGAGTATTACAAGGAAGAAGAAAATTGTGAAGACCAAGGCAAACAGGCTGCTTCCTGATGTTAAGGATGATGACATCGACGGTGAGGAGGAGACTGAAGAAGAGGACGATGACGACAACGACTTCTTCTTGGCCTCTTTCATCTTCCTCAAAGACTTCAGGCGTTCGGTTCTTGCACGCTTCTTCATGGCAATTGTAGAGATCTCCTTTACTAACTTCATGTCACCGGCATCCAATGATGGACCTTTAGGAGGCCGTGGTGGCTTGGGAGCCTTTTTATGTTTCTCTCCCATATGATTCTTCTTGACAAGGGCGACATACTCTCCACTCTCTTCTCCTCCCGAACTTATACTGCCTATTAACACTTGTACATTCTCAACTGCAACCTCGCTACTTTGCCCCAAGTTACTACATGTGTTACCACGATATTCAACCCCAGCTGATCCATTAGAACCTGTGAAACCACTTGCAACAGTATTAGGCAAATTCTCGGCCTGTTGTTTGCCCAATACAGTGCTTTGATTGATGCCCTCTTCAATAGTCATCGGACCACTCTCAAGATCCATTAAAAGGCTGCTATCTTCAGAGGTAATATGGTCCATTAGACGAAATCCGATGCGTTGCCTATCTTCAAATCTTTATTATCCACACTAGCAAATATGATCCAATATTGCAGTGCATATGGACAAAGATAACTGTACAAGTTATATGAATTTCGTTAAAGCTGCCCGCGAGGTGAACTTGAGGAGGGAATCAACCCTGCTTTTTTGCTCTTCTTCCCAAAATGACAGGGTGATCAAAGCTGTCTTGATCTTCAGATAGGCAAACAAAAAATTGAATCAAGAATTTCACACAAGGAGTTTTCAATAGCCACCTAAGCTTCTTACACGGCCCAATAAAAAGTTACTGCCAGATACTATAACAGGGTTCCATTCCACTTTTAACCATATTCCTTTTCCATGCCAAGTTACCCGCCAACTTGCCAGAAAAGAAGATAGAAAACAATCAACAAATGTCAATCTCTTGCCTCTTGTGGGTCCGATCAAAACTCGAAGAGCTCGATATAGACCTGTAATTACATACACGTGATCAAAGAAAGAAAGATGGATAGGCAAATATAGTTAATTCATCCTCCACGCAAAGAATTCGCAAAACAAATTACTTTTTAAATAAACTGGAAAGCAATAAAGGGACAAACATTGGACGAAAAGACTTTCGTTCGGGCCAAATGTATCTTAGAGTATCAAATTAATCACATAAACCACTAACCAAAAGCGCTACAAAAGTCTTGAAATCCAAAGCTGACATAAACAAAGAAGAAAAATGCACAAAAGTAGAATAAATACCATTTCCAAAGAAAGCTTGAGCCCTAGATCGTACGGCGTATAGATCACCGGCCAGAAACGAAGAAATTGGGCGTATGGAGAGGCAGAGGTAGAAGAAGGGAGGGGAGCGACAAAAAAATAAGGAATGTACAAAGACTTCTCTCGTTGATACGAGTAATCTCTCACGCCTAACCCGCCTGCCTCGCCTGCCTCCTCCGCCCTTCTCTCTCTCTCTCTCTGTCTCTGATGGTGACAGGTTTTCCCCCCTCTTGTTTGGGTCTGCCGCCTTTTCAACGCCTTCCGATTGGTGTTTTTCCATTTTTCGGTTTTCCTATTTTTGTTCTTTGGCCAGATGTTGCGCGTGTGTGTACAATTGTAATTAATATATTGTATTAACATATTTCGATTAATAGTAAATTAGTCAAAATAAGTTGTAATATTTCGATAGTACATTATAATTAACTAAAATAAAATAATACGTAACCAATATAATAAAAAAATCATAACCAATAAAGTAATGTAATACTTAACAAATTATAACATAAAAACTGCATAATAGATTAATCATAAAACTTGTATGTACCTCTCATAATATACACCTATTTTAGCACATCACAACTTAATACCTCTCATAATATACATAATTTTACTTTTCTATAATATACACCTATTTTAGCACATCACAACTTAATATAAATAAATAATAATAATTAACATTGACACCTCCATAGGATTTATTTTTTTATTTTTATTAATAAAAAGGTATTCAAATAAGTAATGGGATTCGTATGTAATTTATTATTTTTGTCAACAAACAGCGTCATAAAAGGAGGTCCCACCTAACCCACCATCTATCTATCTGTGAATGGCCCGATGGACTGACCCAATAAAACCTATCCCACTGGGCCCACTCCCACAAAGAAACAACAACCCATGCTTGTGACATACAATATATTTGGACTCGATTGAATGAAATATTATTTTCAAAAAATAAGTTATTGAAGGTAAATAAGATAAAAGAGAGTATTATTTTGAGAGAGTTGACTCACGTTGATGTGATGCTTATAAAGAAGAATAAAAAAGTAAATAGTTTGGATGAAGTATTAAAAAACAGGATAAAATAATACTTGATTTGAATGAAAAATAAAAATAAGGGGATAAGATTGTTTTGTAGTTGTAATAAAGGAGATATGTATTATTCTTGGATAATACCCGGGGATAACTTTAGAAGGATTATTTTTGGAGGGGTAAAAAGTTATCCCCTTATATTTTTATGCTCTCAACCCATGTTAAACATGTCATGTTATTCCTTTTATTCCCTCCAAAAATTATCTCCCTTCGTTATACCCTATCGAAACGGGCCTGATGAAGCGATTTTTAGCCCTTCCGAGGCAAAGCGTCTAACCGTTCATCTAATCCTCTGGATGGTTCGAGCTGAGATCGAATACCTACAAAAAATACTAAGGACACCGGTGTGGTGTCTTGCCAACACCCCTCCGATGCCTAAGTTAGCTTGAGGATGGAGGAATAGTATGGAAATATGGAGAGAGTAAAAATGGGCAGAAATGTCCGTACCTTGTACCATAGAGTCTCTTCCTTTATATAGAGATCTTATTGGAGAGAAATCAGGAAAGGATGAGATCAATCCCTGATTTGGTGGAGTAAATCAAGGCTAGTAGCCCTTAATTAGGTAACTGCATCAACTGATGATTATCCTTGCCCTAAACAGGGGGATCTGGTGGAGATAGCGCATAAGATGTGGAGAAATTCGTGGGATCTTGATGGGATCCTCCTTTCCTTGTGGGGTGATCCGTTTTAGGCAAATAGATCCTGTGAAGTAGGGAGAACGGCCCAGCCGAGCAGACCAGGCTATGGCTGAACTGAGCAGACCAGACAATGGCTGAGCCGAGCAGACCAGCCAATGGCTGAGTTGAGCACACCGGGATGATGACTGAACCGAGCAGACCAGCCAATGGCTGAGCTGAGCACACCGGGATGATGACTGAACCGAGCAGGCCAGAGGATGGCCGAGCTGAGCTGCTTACCGACCGACCAGAATACCAACTGGCTCAGTCCACACGTCATGACCTATCAGCTACTCCCCTATTTTCGAGGCCGAATAAGGAGAGGTTGAGAAAATATAGTTGCTCTTCTCAATCTCCACCATGTTCACTGAATGAAGGCGATAAAAGTCTCATCATGGGGCACGTGGTGGCTTCTTAAGAAGACAGATAAAAGGACTGTAGAGAATGTTGAGCAGAGCTGACAGTTGAGTAGGACTTCTATGAATATTTTATTATTGATTTGGACATTTTCCAATGTACTCCCCCAAGTGTGATGGGAAAATTTCTATTTATTCCCTCGATGATTTTCATTTAGGAAGGGACTAGTTCATAACTTGACTTTCTGTCATTTACTTCCTTTGTGTACTTATGCATTGTGGTTGCTTTGCCGTAAAAGTCTCCCCCACTGGTCTTAATTTGTGTTGTTTGCCGAGTAGACAAAACTGGCTAGTCATTAGGTTCCTTAGATCCTAGCAGACTTTCACCAAGCATACGAGACTGTTCAAACTTTTGAGGTCCCAGAGGACGAGACTGAGCAGATGAGGCTGCTAGGTATTTAATGGTCTCAGAGGACATTTGCTGAGCAGACAAGACTGAGCAGACGAGGCTGCTAATTCACGGTCCCAGTGGACTATGCTGAGCAGACGATGCTGCTTATAAACGATCCCAGAGGATGTATGCTGAGTAGACAAAGCTACTTATTTATGGCCCCAGAGGACATATGTTGAGCAGACGAGGCTGCTTATTGACGATCCCGGAGGACGTACACTGAGCAGACGATGCTGCTTATAAACGATCCCGGAGGATGTATGCTGAGCAGACGAGGCTGCTTATTGACGATCCCGAAGGACGTACGCTGAGCAGACGATGCTGCTTATAAACGATCCCGGAGGACGTATGCTGAGCAGACGAGGCTGCTTATTGACGATCCCGGAGGACGTACGCTGAGCAGACGATGCTGCTTATAAACAATCCCGGAGGACGTATGCTGAGCAGACGAGGCTGCTTATTGACGATCCCGGAGGACGTACGCTGAGCAGACGATGCTGCTTATAAACGATCCCGGAGGACGTATGCTGAGCAGACGAGGCTGCTTATTGACGATCCCGGAGGACGTACGCTGAGCAGACGATGCTGCTTATAAACGATCCCGGAGGACGTATGCTGAGCAGACGAGGCTGCTTATTGACGATCCCGGAGGACGTACGCTGAGCAGACGATGCTGCTTATAAACGATCCCGGAGGACGTATGCTGAGCAGACGAGGCTGCTTATTGACGATCCCGGAGGACGTACGCTGAGCAGACGATGCTGCTTATAAACGATCCCGGAGGACGTATGCTGAGCAGACGAGGCTGCTTATTGACGATCCCGGAGGACGTACGCTGAGCAGACGATGCTGCTTATAAACGATCCCGGAGGACGTATGCTGAGCAGACGAGGCTGCTTATTGACGATCCCGGAGGACGTACGCTGAGCAGACGATGCTGCTTATAAACGATCCCAGAGGACGTATGCTGAGCAGACGAGGCTGCTTATTGACGATCCCGGAGGACGTATGCTGAGCAGACGATGCTGCTTGGTCTTCATTTACCCTCTTGGATGTGGGCATCTTGCTTGGTCCGAGCAGTCTTGCTACTTGGTCTTCATTGTACTTGGCCACTTTGTGGCTTTTGGAGATTTGGAACGTAACTTTGCTGAGAAGTAATGCCTGCGTTTGCCATGTATTAGAGTAAAAAGCATTTGTAATGACTTTTAGAAAAGCCATTTACTTTAACAATCTCTTGTGCCATATCAGCCATCTGGGAGAAAACATCATAACCATGTTTTCCTCCTTCTTTGATAAAAGGATTGAGCATGTCAATGATTGTGACTTGAATTTTGAGTTAGAAGCCAGCAAAGGCAAAATAAACTGAAAGAATCGCACTTCAACTTGAAATCTAGTTGTTGAAAATAAAATATAGGTAATCATCATGAAGATGCATCATGGAGGTGAGACTGTGTCGAGATCCACTTTCCACTTTAACTTTTCCAACACTCTCTACGGGTAGTAACTCTTCCAAATAATGAAGATTTTTATATGCTGCTCCTTATCTGATGTACTTAAAAGAATTTCTTTTGGTCGCAATGATGCTTAGCCATATGCCAAAATAATCTGTCAGGGTTGGCCCTGTGTTGAAACTATGAGTAAGGGCTGTTGGACTAGGCCAATGTTTATACTGGATATCATATAAGATGCACACGAGGATGACTGAATAGACTTATTCGGCTACTCCAATTACGATCCGAAGTCAATAACCCATCCGAGTTGTGTTTGATGAGCTTCGATAAGGTGGGCCAGTCAAAACCACCTTGTCTACTTGTGTAAATCAACCCTGATTGATGTAAACAGAGGAGATCCAGACTTTCTTTGAGAAATCGTAATACTCGGAACTTTAGTCGAAAATAAAAAATCACTACCCCAAACGATCGCGTTTGTAATAGATGAGATGATCCTCCGTTGAAAGGTCATAGATCTGGAATCGAACCCTCTGTCTGAAGGTCATAGCTCCGAAATCGGACAAATACGCATTAGTCCCAGATTCAACCATTCAAATCAGAGGGCTTCTGTGTTGCATTTTTTTTCCTTTTGCATTTTTCGAGTTCAAGCTTTTGCCAGTTTTGATATGTTCTTTCAACACTTCTATCCCTGTTAGGAGCTCTGGCATCATCTGATGAGGAGAATCTCAACAAAATATAGAATTCCAAATATGGGGAAATTCAAGTAGACACAATTATGTAGGTAGCAATAAATATCGAGATCACAACTCTTAATCCAACTCAGAATTTAGAGCGACCCCTCTCAGGTTCTTATCTCTTCTTCTTGTTCAATAAAATTATTTTATTCTTCCAAAACATGTGGCATATAACATGGGACAAATATGTCTCTCTCAATGTCATAGTTGAATTGCCAAAAAGTGTGACACATTAATGTCTATATACTGAAGCAGATAGAATCACATATTTCTATAGTGTTAAGCTAACACAAATATTATCTGTCACATACAAAGATGCAAGTAGTTGGTGTGTGTTTCGAAATCTCTTACTGCAGAATTTAGCGGAGCCCTCTCTAGGGTTCTATTTCCTAATTAGAACTCTCTGCCACTGGAACAAATAGAGTAATTTCCATCTAACTCCCCTTGCTTATGACTTCTGTATGTCTCCTTTTCCATAGAAAAAATGTCCAATAGGCTTATCATCAGTTACCGATAGAACTTTCCTTGCTCTAAGATATAATCACATATGATAGTTGAAATGAGCAATAATCATAAGAGAAAATTTCCTATGACTCAGAGGCACGTTGTACTTATTTGTAAAGTAGTTGCAAACGTAACTCCCTCTTGGAGTTTATAAATGGTCTCCATAGTGAGTTAAATTATTTTGTTGTCTTGCAATTCACCGTGCTAGTCGGGTGGTGGTCCCTTGGGACTTGGTCAAAATTTATTCTTATTTTGCCGAATATGGTGAATACAAGCTTGGGAGGTTGATCTGTTGTGATCTCAATTGGATAAGCTTGGCAATAAAGCCAGAGCCTTCTAGTTTAGTCACTATCAAGCCATGTAGAATAGCATTATTACTTGAATGAGTAATTTTAAAAAGACTTTCCTGAACATTGCACTTCTAACTCTCAACATAAGTTTGATGACAAGGGTATACATGTGAGTATGTGTTGTGTCGAACATGAGCAAAGTAATTTTTGTTGCATGTTTTCAAATGCACAAAAAATACCACCTATTAATGCACATTTTCCAATTCGTAGGAGAGTTTTATTCTCTAAACAGACTTCTTGTATTGTAAGTCCTTCATGCTTATCATATAAAATTATATGAATTTATCATGGACTTAGATATTTGCAAGTCGCAATAGATAATCAACAAAAATTTCTAACAAAGTATATAAGAAAAGCTTATCTCATGGCTGATTTGTTGTGATTATCCTCTTATCTCGGACTTGTATTGGTGTTCAGAGATCAATTACATCGCCCTTGTATATTTGTTGCACCATTTCTCCCTCTCAAGCGGATAAGGAACACATATTGATTTGGATCTCAAAAGCAACTGTAAGGATGAGCCACCCAAGTCAAGTGCACCAAATGTTGCTTTTCTCAAGATATCCCCCAATATACGCGTGTGGTAGTTTAAAACTATCCATCCATAATATGCTTCCTCCATGCCACTAATAATTTTAACCCCTTCTCTCTCGCATAAGAAGGATGAATTCTTCAAAATTGACCATGCATTATAAATAAGCCACTGCGAGTCTGAAATTGGTAGCCTATGAACCGTTGTTGTGGCATAAAGGAATAAAGAAGTGGTCTTAGGTGCATGATTGGGGATTTGCTTCTCTGCCCACTAAATTAGTGGTGGTATTGCTCTCCTTAATCCAGATATACTGTGCACCAATTCGTCAAACTCAGGTTCAGTCTCCATTCGGTTGTAAGCATGCCCACTCTGAGACTCCGAGAACTAGTTTTTCTATCAATACTTTCTGGTAATGATCATAATAAAATGGAGAGACTGCCATCTTTTTTGTAAGTTATATTTGCCCCACTTCTTTCGTGCAAGAGGACTTCCTGCCAATGCTTTCTCCTTAGAAAAACTTGCAACATTTCCTCTCTGTAAAAAATTAGGTTGTATTGGATTGATCAAACTCCCATCAGTTTGTGAGTTAAGATCACCTCCTTTTGAGTCAAGCCGACTGTAAGTGGAGAAATCTTGGAGAGAAGAGCAGAGTCGAAGATTATTATGATGTCCAGAGTTGAAGAAACCATAACTACGAACATAATTCGTTGGAGATAATAATCCAGATGATACATATGGTAAAGTTGAAAACTTTGGGGCTGAAAAATTGCTTGTTGCAGCAGAAACATCTCTGCAAATTCACTAAACATTGTGTTTGCAGAAGTTTATAACTAGCATACCATGTACTATTTCATCCCCAAAGTTTTGATACAGAAATATGAGCATATATTGAGTTTTTGTCTTTAAACTAACTTCATACAAGAAGTAATTTCTATGTGCATGAGCACAACTCCTGATCGATTCAAGATCATGGGCCGGTTCTGGTCACGTGGGATTTGAATGTTTCTTGCAACGATTACAGAGAAATTCCTAATAAAAATTTCTTCATCTGATTGCACCTTTTTTTGAACTTAAGGACCTTTAGTATTCGTCTCTTCAGGTGTTGGAAGAGAATACAATTTGGTCTCCATATATGAAAGTATCTTGATAATGCTGAAAAGTTGTTTGGTTGCATACATTGACAATGTAATTGGGTGATAGGATAGGGATATCCTGCCCCATAAGGGTGGGAAAACTTTAATCTCATGGCAAAGTTATAAAAAATATCGCGGATAAAATAATGTCGATCCGATCGAGTCCTCACTAAACATGGGATAAATCGAATGAACTAGTGAACCAATCCTAGAAGATAATTGGTTACAAATAGAAATCAAAATCAAAATCAGATAAGTGTTGTTTAATATCCATTCTTATCCATAAGTTGATAAAGTGGTTTAAACACATGTAACACATATGGATGGGGACAATCTTGCCCATTTTATAGTTGCTGCAAACAATGTTTTAAAGCAATTAGACATAGTTAATGCATAGCCACGGTAGAATCCTTCGAGGCAGGAAATCATCGTGAATTAGTGCGTGAAAGAGATAGCATGGCATAAAAATAGGAAAAAACTTCCAATTGTATATAAAACTTATCTTATGGATGGTTTCATTCTTTTTGAAACCCATTTGCCGATTGCCTCTAAATTATAGCCTCCGAAGTCAGACTTTCGGTTGGATTTCTCACGGGTACATTGCGGAGCCAAAACTTTGGTTGGAGTTAGACATATGGTCTAATTAGCTCAAGAGACCATAGATTTTTGGAGAAAATTTTGAAGAACAAACGTTCCCACAGACGGCGCCAACTGATGAAGCGATTTTTAGCCCTTCCGAGGCAAAGCGTCTAACCGTTCATCTAATCCTCTGGATGGTTCGAGCTGAGATCGAATACCTACAAAAAATACTAAGGACACCGGTGTGGTGTCTTGCCAACACCCCTCCGATGCCTAAGTTAGCTTGAGGATGGAGGAATAGTATGGAAATATGGAGAGAGTAAAAATGGGTAGAAATGTCCGTACCTTGTACCATAGAGTCTCTTCCTTTATATAGAGATCTTATTGGAGAGAAATCAAGAAAGGATGAGATCAATCCTTGATTTGGTGGAGTAAATCAAGGCTAGTAGCCCTTAATTAGGTAACTGCATCAACTGATGATTATCCTTGCCCTAAACAGGGGGATCTGGTGGAGATAGCGCATAAGATGTGGAGAAATTCGTGGGATCTTGATGGGATCCTCCTTTCCTTGTGGGGTGATCCGTTTTAGGCAAATAGATCTTGTGAAGTAGGGAGAACGGCCCAGCCGAGCAGACCAGGCTATGGCTGAACTGAGCAGACCAGACAATGGCTGAGCCGAGCAGACCAGCCAATGGCTGAGTTGAGCACACCGGGATGATGACTGAACCGAGCAGACCAGCCAATGGCTGAGCTGAGCACACCGGGATGATGACTGAACCGAGCAGGCCAGAGGATGGCCGAGCTGAGCTGCTTACCGACCGACCAGAATACCAACTGGCTCAGTCCACACGTCATGACCTATCAGGGCCCTTACAGAATAATTTTCAGTGGAGTTCAAGAGAGGCCAAGGCACAATATCAAGTGATGGGGATACGGTATATATTCTGGAATAAATGTAGATGATTATAATACATGTAGAACCACTCTCTGCATCAACATGCCCCTTGACTAGCAAGATATACTGACGCACTTCTCCAATCTAAGCTATGTCAAAAGTCAAGAGCTCACTGTTCCAACAAATTCATGAATTCTCATCCATGAAATCCATAAAAACAAAACTAATTTCAATGAACGCAGTACATTTATGCATTGGGATATATTTGATGAGACAATCTGGACCATGACCGCTTCACATAATGCAACTCAGCAGTAACTCATTCTACCAATTTAGTATCGATCACATGCTTTCCCATAATAATCCCGAAGCTCATGTCGAAAGTAGCCATAAGGGCCACGAGGCCTTGAAGAAGCATAATTCATATCCTGTGGTATAATGGCCTCTGTGTAACAAGGGTTGCTTACAGAGTTAGCATGCTCAAGATAGATGGGTTGTTTATAACCACCACAACTTGAGCTGGGGATTTGTTGGTGTGCCTGTTGTGGCCTCCTTTGGGCATCAAGTTGAAGGAACTCTTCCATTGTTGTGCATGTGTTCCCCTCAAGATCCCCAATTTCTACCTGTAATCCTCCCTCATTCGTTGATAACTTTAATCTCACAAAACCGAAGTCAGATGGTAAAATAACCAAGAAATCCACCCACCCAACCAATAAGCACAACAAGCAAAACTAGTTTCTAATCTTTGATAGTAAAAATGGTAAAAATTACTTTTTGGGATAATTTTGTGAGTAGTCGAAAGCAAACCTTTATTCATTAAAATAAAACAAGAATGAATTATTGTGCTCATCACAAGATTGCAACATACTCAAGAAAAATATTAACAACTTGAAGGTTGAAGCAAATGACAACAAGATTCTAAAGTAGACATACAAACCTCGAGATGCTTGTATTTCTCTTCCTCTTCTTCCTTTTCACGGATTCTTTCAAGTTGCATTGCCTCTCTCTATTATACTCCAATTCCTCTAATGTCCTATGGGAGGTCGGGTATTCAAAACTATGGCCACATTGTGTGTAAGATCCTCATATTTGAGTATCCTATGCATCACTCCTATAGGTCCCTGCAGTTTGATTATTACTTAAAGAATAATATGAGTTTCATGGGTAAGGAAGGCTGCTAGAGATTTTGAATGGCATGAACGACCTCTAGCTCCATCAATACCGTAAGCTTCATCAAAGAAAGAGTACATAACAGCTGTAAAGCAATTCGATTCAAGATATCTAATGTATATGATAGCTTTAACTACACAAGCTATCTGAAGATTCTCATAATGAACTCGTCTGGATTGCTTTATGTAAAAACTTTCATTTTGGGGACAATCCAGTCAATTCAAACAACTCACAAAAGTAACTTCAGAACCGAACACAAAATGCTTGAACATAATAACCTACCTCTTGTTGCAAAGATACCAAATGACCAGCATTGCCAAAACACTCCCAAGGGTATGAACTGAATAAAAATCAAACCCCAGTAAATATTGAAGATTCCAACACGCAACGAACATGAGATTACCAGATTCATTTGGACGCCAAAAATGCATCTTTACCTTGTGAGGAACCTCTTGCTAGTTTCAGCAGATCTTCATGGACATGGTCTTCCACAACCTTATCTAGTCTGCCCAACATCTATTGGGATTGAGATGGATTGCTTGAACTGAGAAGAGACCTTTGGGAGTTAGAGCACCCAAATCGTAAGTTAGCAGGGCTTCTCTGCTTTATGGACCTTAATCTGCTCATTTGAGATCTAGATGGACCCTTTTTTTACCTTCTTCTTTAACTTTGTGCACAACATCCACGCCTTTTGCCAAAACCAACCTATCATTGCCACTGATGATGACAAATTTCTCCTCTACCTTGATTTTGCAGCCAATATCCTTTTCAATCTTTTTAATCACTTTCTCCTTGAACATCCGAAACTCTTTCAAAGAAATCTTCGGACTTGCAACTTACTCCTAGAGTTGATGGACAACATTGTACAAGTACCAAACAACATGTAGAAATTCCAAAACATGTAAGCATATTGACGGAAGAAAAATAAAAACAGCAAATAGTGTAGATGAGTTAAGCAAAAGCAAATCAGCATTAGTGCATCAAACCAGTGTGAGAATAATGACTTATTTACCAAGTTGTGAAACCAATTGTTCGATGGTTGACAAACATGAATTCGAGAAAGTTAGATTTGATAAAATCAGAATACTTTTCTATTTATCAAGCGTATTATTTATACAAGCAAAATGAGTCCTAATTTAACTAGATATCTAACTAATTCTACTTCTATTTTACATAGAAAAATAAATCCTAAACCTAATCTAGCTACAATTCTACACACATAAGACTTTTAACACTCTCCCTCAAATTTGGTGCGAAAATATCAATCAGGACCAACTTGAACACAATTCGGTGAAAACTCTTATTGCTCAATCCTTTCGTGAAGATGTCGGCAAACTGATCTTCAGATTTCACAAAGGGTATACATATTGACCCATCACTTAACTTTTTCTTAATAAGTGTCTATCAATCTCAATATGTTTCATTCTGTCATGTTAAATAGGATTATGAGCAATGTTAATGACAGCTTTATTATCACAAGAGAGTTTCATCAAACTATTATCAGATATTCTCAAATCACATAACAAGCTTTGGAGCCACAAAAGCTCACAAACTCCATGAGCATAACTCTATACTCAGCTTCTGCATTAGACCTGATGAGCACTGATTGCTTTTTATTCTGCCAAGTAATCAAATTTTTCACAAGAAGAGTACAGTAGCCAGAAGTAGAACGTTTATCATCCACTAAACTAGCCTAATCGGCATCAGTGAATGTCTCCAACCGTAAGTGACCTTGTTTAGAAAATAAGATTCCCTTTTTTTGAGCTGATTTGAGATACCTCAAAATACGATAGATTGCATCCAAGTATGAAGTACGAGGATCATGCATGAATTGACTAACAATGCTTACTGCATAAGAAACATCTGGTCGAGTGTGGGTTAAGTATATCAGTCGGCCCACTAGTCGCTCATACCTCTCTTTATCAGTGCGTTCTCCCAAGTATCTACTGAGTTGATGATTTGCCTTAATGAGAAAAGTTGCAGGTCTACAACCCAACATACTTGTTTCTTCCAATAGAACAAGGATGTACTTTTGTTGGAAGATAAAAATATCTCGATCGGACCTTGTCACTTCTATTAACAAAAAGTACCGTAGTGATCTCAAATCCTTAATCTCGAATTCTTAAGTCAGACTAAATTAAGACTAAGAATCTCATTCATATCATTGTCTGTCATTATTGTATCATCAATATAAACAATAAGAACAGTGATCTTACCAGCACTTCTGTTGATAAACATAGTGTGGTCGGCATGACTTTGTTTGTATTCGAATTACAACATGACCTTTGAAAATCTATCAAACTATGCTTTTAGTGACTGTTTCAACCCATAAATGGCCTTTTTCAACTTGCACACTTTTTCTTCTGTCTCAGAGGAAGAAAAAGCTGATGGTATATCCATATACATCTCCTCTTCTAACTCATCATGAAAAAATGCATTCTTCACATCAAACTGATGAAGAGGTCAATTCAAATTTACCGCACAAGAGAGTAAAACTCGCACAGAGATCATCTTTACTACTGGAGCAAAGGTCTCCTCGTGGTCAATACCATAGATTTGAGTGGCATTCTGCTTAACAATAAAAATCCACTTGCATTCTACTGCTTTCTTTCCCCTGAAAGTAATACTAGCTCTCAAGTTTCATTCTTTTTCAAAGTTGTCATCTTCTCCACCATAACTCTTTTCCACTTAGGTATCATTACTGCATCCTATCATTTCTCTGGAATAAATATAGAAGATAGAGATGAAACAAAAACGTGATGCAAATGAGATAAATGATCATAAGAAACAAATTGAAAAATGAGATGTTGAGTATGTGACCTAGCACCATTCCTAAAAGTAATGGAAAGATTATCAGAATCACTATTAGAATCAATAGAGGGAGTTTTAATGAGAGAAAAGTCATTACCAGATGGGTCAGTTAAGGAATCTGGAACTGGAGTAGTTGATTGTGGACATGGTGGTATTGCACGTGAGGACTTTGTTTTCTTTCGGCTAGTATAGATTTTTAAGCCAGTCTGTTGTAGTCGGTGTAGCCATTCCCCATATCACCACCAATGTCATGTATGGTTGCCCCTTCAATAGACATGGGCTCCCCCTTACTATAGTTGTCATGTGTGTTGAGTATGGTTGTCCCTTTAGCAGACATGGGATCCCCTCAATGTGAGTATACCAAGTAGATATTTCTTCCTAACTGGACTCCCCCAGAAGAGATGGAAGAGAGGAAAAGTAAAACGATTCAGACTTCTAAAAAGTGACATCCATAAAAACATAAATTTTTTTAGAGGAAATCTCATAGCATTTGTAGCTCTTCTAGTATGGAAGTACCTAATGAAAATATATTTGTGGATTTTAGGACCTAACTTGCCACCCGAAGGATGAGGGGTATGAACAAAACACACGCAACCAAAAACTCGTGGAGGAAGGATCATAACACGGAAGCTGCTATTAACATTGCTTATAATTCAATCCAGTTTGCAAAATGTATGTCAAAGCAATTCTAGTGTTCGTATCATATGATAGTACATCCAACCATCCAACCTTCAAACAAGTGGCATAGAAGATAACTGTATGCCCACTTTAGTCCCTGTCAATGGGTTCTGGAAGGTGTAAATCTGGTACATACCTGACATTTAGCATTATATGCACAAAGTAGCACAATGTCATGAAAACTAACACAGAATCGCAACCAATAACACATTGCTAACAAAAATGGCACCACAATGTCAGCTAGTTAGCTTCTGATACACGTGCAAATGGATGCAATACCAGCACAATAGCAAAAACTAGTGCTGTGTTTTTCTGTATGCATGAAAGTGTTGAATATTCACCATATATTAGCTTATTTTCTTATATTTGTTTATTTTCTTTATTGGTGTATTAGCTGCCATATTATTGTCGCTCTATGTTGGGAGGAGTCTAAGGGTCTTTCTTGTAAATGTACTCATATTTGGATTACTATATAAAGATATCGGGATTATTATATAAAAGGTTAGAGTTATAAGTTCTAACCAATCTTTCACACAATATTATTCAATATGGTATCAGAGCCGCCCGTAGTAAGGTTTGGCCAATTACTATAGCCGTCATCAACAAAAACCATCGCAACACCAGTCACCCCCCAAAACCCAACCACAGCCCATCGCCAACCCACCGAACACCCATCAGCCACCTCGCGACACCTGCCAAACCACCGCTAGCCCTTTTTGCCACTCACAACCACCACCAGCCTCATAATAGATGCTCTGTGCTGAACTCTCTCATGTTCCCGATCCTTTTTGATGGGCTTCTAGATCAACCCATGATCCTTCCATAAATTCCTGGATCTCGTCCGGCTTGTTCGTGGCTTCCAGTGTTCCATCTCCTATCGCGTGATTGTTAGGAGTATTTGTCTTCACCTACTATGGAGCAGGAGAAATCTTTTGCAAGCTCCTAGCAACTAGTAGAGAAAGAGAGTATTAACTTCAAAGACAACTCTAACTTGAGAATCATTACCACCCTATTCGATGGCCAGAACTATCTCTCTTGGTTACGCTCGGCAATTTTGTCTCTAAAAAGTCAAGATTACCTAGGTTATGTCGATGGAACATTATTGTCACCACCTGTTAAGGATCTGGAGTATAAAAAATGAGATATAGAGAATTTTCAAGTGATGAACAGACTAGTACATTCTATGATTCCTTCGATCGGCAAGAAATATCTGATTTTGGATACAACCAAAGAGATTTGGGATGCCTTTGCAGCTACCTATACTCACAAGGGGAACATGGCTCAGCTATATGACCTGAAGCGCACCATCGAACAGCAAAAAAGGATGAGATGACAGTTCTCCAATACTTCACTACCCTTACTGGCTTATAACAGTCTTTTAATCATTACCAGGATTGGAATTCAATTTGCACTGAAGATATTGCGAGTTATAGGAAGTTGGTTGACAGAGACCGAATATTTCAAATTTCTTGCTTGTCTAAATTAGGAATATGATCTCATCATAAGAATTTATGTGGGAGCTCTTGTTGGCTTTGGCTTTGTTTTCCACATTGGTGCCAACAGCAATAGATAAAGGTTGCTAAAATCGTTATCATTGTCAGGATTTGGTCTAATTGCCATCAGATGATCTCAGCAAGATATTACTCCGTCGTCAGTAAAAAATCTGTGCGTGAACATCTTCAGAAAAGAAAATTAATAAACATACAAACAAATAATCAAAAACAGAGAATAAAAATAAAACAGGTGGTTTTTCCATAAGAGTAGGAAGGTATTTCAGAGGAAAACGAATACATTTAACTTCCAAATGACTGCTCCCAGACAATACATTTAACTTCCAAATGACTGCTCCCAGTCGATATTTACGTTCAATGCACTTAAACATCACCAGTTTTGGACTTACACGTCTTGCAAAAAAAAAAAAAAAATCCTTGTGAGTGTCCAAACCATAAATCCATATTTAGTCTTCTAGGGTCGTGCAGATGAGTGGTGTTCGTGTCTATGTGCATACAATGATCCAGAGAGTTAAAATTGCAGCAAAGAATAATTAAAAAAAAAACTACTGTGGTCAAACAGGAGGTTGTCATAAGGGTAGAAACATATCCAGAGAGTAGAAACATAGGCTTGTTGGCAAAAATCAAACCTCAAAATTATGTATTAGAGCTTCTTATGTGGGCTATGGGTTAAAGAATCAAGCAATGACTTCCCTAAGCAAGGAGTCCATTTGTGAAGCAAACCCCACGCCCCAGAAAAACCGAAAATGGCCCAAATGCCGCAAAGATGAATCAGTTCTACCATGTCATATATTTTACGTGTCAAATTTTCCAAAAAGAAGTGAATTAAGTACAAATATCAGAAAAACAGAATCAAGTTATGATATGTTCACAGACAAGTGGTAACTTAAGAAATGGACTTGCAATCTATGATCCTTCCATGTGTCAAATATATATATATCTGCCTATTTAGCGGGATTACAGATTATTTTCAATACTATACTGAAAATATAATCTAGGGTTACGATAAATGGCGTCAACTTTAGGACGCTAGCCTTGCGTAGTCAAGCTTATAGCATTTTGAAAATTAACTAGTCTTGCGTTAGAGAAACACACGAAAAGTGATTCCATTGACGACCCATACATCCAATCTCAATACAATGACCAACATAAATTCCCACCAGATCGACTTATTCCCTAGGAGACAAATTACCTAAGGGAGGGAGAGAGTAACGAGCAGACGCTAGTCGATCGGAGGGAGAGAGAATGACAAGAGATTAACGAGCAAACGCTTTCTGAATTCTAACTTTCGCGCCTAAATTCGCGAAATATGTATCAATGTAGTGGAAAGTTACGGTCTTAGAAAAAAATTCCCCAAAACATGCCAAAAAATAAAGATTATGATTCATTTTGATTTAAAAGTCAACATAGTCAAGTAAATTTAATTCACTTTATTTTGAATTAGGAAAATTTTTATGAGATCATAGTGTTAGAAGTTCTAAAGTGTTTCGGATATTTTTAAGTAAATGAATTTAGAATATCATAGGGTCTCACGGAAATCGAAAAGTCTTTTATTCATACATGTCATTATATCCACCACCCAAAGATTTCTGTCTTTATTCATAACATGCAATTCAAACGTTTTGAAAGTTTTGCATTCTAAATGTCTCGTTAGCTATATAAATTGAAGTCTCATTTTATGTTTCAAGTACTAAAAATTTGTAGAGATAATTCTTTTACAAATTTTTTTTATATTTTGAAGTTCTTTGGGGAAGAGAGAGACAGATACAATAAAGTTCGCCAGGCAGACGAAGATCGGTGTTCTTACATCTGATTGAACTGTTTTATCCTAAGTGATAGACGTCGGTTGCAATTCTCCAACACCCACGATGAGGTGACGAATCAATTTTAAAGGGAATGTGAATAAACAAGATTCGGTTCGGTATCATGTTGTCTTACATTCTATTTTACAGTTCATGTTGTTGATTGCTCTCTTAAATCTGTGATTTATTTTCAACCCTCGTTTACTAAGTTAAAAAAAGAGTTAGTAGAGGATTGTTCACTGCCGGATAATAAAATGAATGAGAAAATAAGCGAACTAATTGAATAATTTAAACAATCAATAAGTAACTTTCAAAAGACAAGAAACATTTGAATAACGATTTTGAATGTTCTTTATAATAGTTGTACAGTAGGAGTAATTTGGAAATTAGGGCAAAGAATTGTAAAAGTTTGCAGTGCCACTGAATGTGAAAGGAAATAGAGCATATTTAAATTCATCCATTCTAAAAAGAGAAATCATTCATTCAAAAAGGAGAAATCATCCATTCAAGAGATTAAATGATCTAATATTTATTCATTCGTTACATTTTTAAACTTCGAGAAAGATATATTTATAACTAAAATAAAAAACACACTAGTACTTGTATGTACTATATCAGTAAAAAAAAACACATTAATAACTTTAATCTTCTTTCATAATTCATATAACCTCTTCTGAGAAAGGTAAATGACTACTTAATGATGGAATAGATGTGAAAAAACAAATGCATAAATACAAAGATAATGAAGAAAGAAATTCATGTAATTAAAATCAAACACAAATCATAAAAAGGCATAAGCGATGATCTCAATCATCATATAGTAAACGGATGCAATCTATTTATTTCAGTTTTCTAGTACAGTTTTGGTGAAATACGTCATTGGCGTTATACTGGATACATATTCGTTGCAGCAACACATATTACTTTATACCTATTACAGCGATCCACATCCATCCGAATCATGGATTTGCTTTTTTTACTTCTGAAATTTAAAACCCACCTCCACCGTAACCACCACTGATTAATCCTTCATTCCCACCTTGATCTCCACCACCACCACCACCACCACCACCACCACCAAACCAACTTCCTCCCTCAAAGCAACCACTTTTGCCACCTGACGAGGGTAAAATGTGATTGAGAAAATACATTTAGACCCCCCGAGTAAATTCGGAGTTCGGCCGAGACCGAATAGCACACCCGGAAACACGTGCTGGTCACGTGAGATAACGGCAGACACGAGGAGTGCCGACCTTACCCAAATCAGGACAACAGAACCAGGTATTGAAAGATGCCGACCTGAGAAGGGCGGATCGACGACCCGCCGAACTGAGAAAGTCGGTCAGGACTACGGGCAGCCCGTGGGAAGTGACAGATAACCGCTCTTCAGAAAAGGGCATGGAGCCCCGGATACGATGGGACAAGAGAAAACTCTGTCAGGAGGGGCATGGACGTGAAATCCATGTCCAATCAGAGGACACTTCGGTGGAAAAGAAGGTTCTAAGAGGATTGGAGCAAAAGGGGAAAGTCTATAAATAGAGCTAAAGATGAACAAAAAAAGGTACGCCTAAAGACTGAGAGCTTTTGCCTGCTAATAGAGAATATTAGCTTGCCTTTCCATTTCCCTGTGAGATTTCGTCTGACTTAACCATCGGAGTGTCTTCCTGCCGCAGCGGCAGAGGGCTCTTTGACGGGTTATTCTTTTGCAGATTACAGGTCCACATATTGAGAGTACCATTGTTTCAGCTGGATAAGTGGATTCTTAGCTTTCCGTCCTGATTTCCTCGAATCAACCCCGTTACAATTGGCGCCGTCTGTGGGAAAGTTAAAAATCCATGGCTGAAACACCTAGACAAGATCAAGGGAGGGAACGTGATGTAAGTTCAAGGTCCCCCCCTCCAGTTCAACACAAAACGAGGGGTCCTAGGAGGGAGATTCCTAGGGTCCCTCCCCCAAGGATGGCAGGGGAACAACCTGGAGAACAGGTGCAACTTCCCATCGTCCCGTTGCCTCTGGAGCAACGTCCGGATCGCCCGCGAGAAGCGGAACGGTCAAGGAACAGGGACCGATCTCCGACTCGATCCCAGAATGAGGGAGGGAGAGAATCCCGAACTCATGAAAGGTCTCGCCGAGACGAAGAATACGATAATGCCAATCGGATCCGGAGGAGGGATCAGGAGGTAGAAGATATGAGGCGTTACATACGTCGCATGGAGAGAGAAAACCGAACTCTCCGCAAACGCAGAGACTCAGCCCGCCAGTCTGTGTCTAGACTCGACGACCGTTCCGAGACCGGGCCGTCTGGACAAGACAGCCGACATGAAGCCAGCAAAAGGCCTCGAGGAGAAGAAAGGCAGATGGGGATTTCATCGCGACTGGGCGAACCGCCTCAGATGCGGCCGCTTCCCGACATGAGGGAGTGGCTAAATCAGCGGGCAGAATCAGCCCCAGACGCCCAACAGAAGCTACCGCATCAGCCTTTGCCGCCGGTGGCTCCACCAACCGACATGAGGGCTTGGCTAAATCAACAGTTGGGACTCAACCGCCCGGAAGACGATGAAAACCACAGGGAACTGCAACAGCTGTCGGTATCGCCACTATCAGTTCAGATAGAGATGGAGGACTTACCCAGAAAGTTCGTCCCTCCAAAGTTTACGATCTATAATGGCCGAACGGATCCGATGACTCACATCAAAGGGTTCGTGAACTCCATGATGATCTATGTGGGCCAAGACAGCCTCTACTGCAGGGTTTTTTCACTAAGTTTGGGAGAGATAGCCCTAAATTGGTTTCAGGCTCTGCCGCCGAGATCAATAACAAGTTGGAGGCAGCTGGCGGACCAGTTCCTCAAGAGATTCGTGGCTAACCGAGCACAGAAAAAGTACGTGAACACGCTTCTGGCCTTGAGAAAAGGACCAAAAGAGGATCTGAGACAGTACGCCAGCAAGTACTGGGCCACCTACAATGAGATCGGGGACTGTACGGAGGCCTACGCCGTGGAGTCTTTCAGGCTGGGGCTGTCTTACCGAGATCGGCTCAGAGAGTCTCTCACCGTCGATCCCCCAAGCACCATTGCCGACTTGATGAGCAGAGTCGAGAAATATGCCAAGTTTGAGGATGAGATCCGCCGAGACAAGGATCGGCCAGTATTGAAGGCACCAAGGAATGCGGTAATGATGCCCGGGGCCAAGAGGCCCAGAGTTGAGGTGGCCGAAGTGTCACAAGCACCAAGGGAGCGAAAACCGCTCGGAGCTCAGGCGTATAAGGCTATACGTACGGTTTTCAATACCCCGATCTTCAGGATGATCTATCCCTTGAAGAACGAGCCTTTCTGGAAGTGGCCAGCTGGATCGAGAGAGCCAGTGAAGCGGGATCCGAACAAAGATTGGTGCAGCTACCATCGCAGGAGTGGCCATATGACGGAGAGATGCAAGGCGCTTAAGCAATTCCTGGAGGAGTTAGTGGAAGCCGGGCATCTTCAGCGTTATATAGCCGAACAAAGGCAACAGGTGGTTCAGCCAGAGCCAATGGAAGCTGAATCCTCTGAGGAGGAGGTGATGGTGACGGGGACCATACATGTCATACACGCAGCAACCCCGGTTCTAGATGAAAAGGAAGTTCGGCTCCAGCGCCGCTGAGACGGGCACGAGCATCACGTACAACATCTCGGGCAAAAAAGAAAAGAGCCCGAGACACAGATGGAAACGATCATTTCCTTTTCGGAAAAGGATTTGGAAGGGGTAACACATCCCCATAACGATGCACTGGTAATCACGCTACTCCTTGGCACCTTCAACACGGAGAGAATTCTGGTTGACCAAGGCAGCTCAACAGAAATCCTATACTACGACGCCTTCAAAAAACTCCAGCTGGACAAGGCAGACTTGAAGAAAGCCGACATACCACTCATCGGTTTCAGCGCCGAAGCGGTCTGGCCCTTGGGATCCATTACTATCCCAGTTCGAGCAGGGAAAGTAACCTTGGATGTGGATTTCCTGGTGGTGGATGTACCATCTGCTTACAATGCTATCGTGGGGAGAACTTGGCTCCACAGGTTGGGGGCAATTCCTTCTACCTACCATCAGATGCTGAAGTTCCCGGGGAAGAAGGGGATCGAATGTGTTCGGGGTAATCAGACGACAGCGAGAAGCTGTTATGTCACCTCCATCAAGCATAAACCTAAGGCCGAACATGTGAAATCCATCGAAGTCCCAGATCGGCCGACGATAGAGGATATCGGGCGTAATCCAGCCGATCGCGTTGTGGAGGAACTCAAGCAGGTATCGGCTCACGAGAGAGATCCGGAGCGGTATTTTCTGATCGGGGCAGAACTATCAAAGCAGGATGAGGAGGCCCTGGTCGCATTTCTCAAAGAGCATATAGATGTATTCGCTTGGACACCACAGGAGATGCCTGGGGTAAGCCCGGATATCATATGCCATCACCTAAACGTGGATCCTGCCCACAAACCAGTGATGCAGAAAAGAAGAAGACCGGCAATCCAACATGTGGATGCCGTAACAGAAGAAGTAGATCGGCTGCTGGAGGCCGACGCCATCAGAGAGGTACACTACCCCGAGTGGTTATCTAACACCGTGGTGGTCAAGAAGAAGAATGGCAAGTGGAGGGTGTGTGTGGACTTCACTAGCCTCAACAAAGCTTGTCCCAAAGATAGCTTTCCACTGCCCAAGATAGATCAATTGTTGGATGCCACAGCTGGGTATCGGCGCATGAATTTCCTGGATGCATATCGGGGGTATCATCAGATAGCCATGTACGCGCCGGATCAAGAGAAGACGTCCTTCATTACTCCTCGCGGACTCTTTTGCTATAAAGTGATGCCATTCGGCTTGAGAAATGCAGGGGCAACTTATCAGCGGTTGGCGACTCTCATGTTCAAGGAGCTGCTCGGGAAGAGCATGGAGGTCTACATCGATGACATGGTCGTCAAATCTGGGGAGTCCGAAGCCCACATAGCTGATCTCGGTAGAACTTTTCAGGTGTTAAGAAAATACAAACTCAGGCTCAACGCATCAAAGTGCGCTTTCGGGGTCAGCTCCGGGAAATTCTTGGGGCATCTGGTTACACGCAGGGGGATAGAGGCCAATCCTGATCAGATCGTCGCCTTGCAAAATTTATAGAGTCCCCGGACTGTGAAGGAAGTTCAAAAGCTAACCGGAATGGTGGCAGCCCTTAACCGGTTCATCAGCCGATCATCCGATCGATGTCGGCCATTCTTCCAGCTGTTGAGAAAACAGTCCAAGTATGCATGGGGGGAGGAATGTGAAAGAGCTTTCCAAGAACTGAAGAGCTACTTGGCGAACCCCCCACTGATCATGACTCCTGAGAAGGGAGATGTATTGACACTTTATCTGGCCGTATCCGAGCATGCGGTCAGTGCAGTATTGTTGAAGAACAAGGATGGTGAGCAGACACCAGTCTATTATGTGAGTAAAACACTCCTGGATTCGGAGACAAGATATCTCCCCCTGGAGAAGCTGATCTTATCCCTTGTGGTGGCGTCCAGAAAGTTGCAGCATTATTTCCTGGCCCATACGATAGAAGTACCGACCAAACATCCCCTCAATACTGTCTTGAGAAGAGCAGAACTGTCGGGAAGGGTGGCAGCATGGTCTGTGGAGCTCGGGGAATACGACATCAGATTCCTCCCAAGAACAGCAGTAAAGGGACAAGTCCTGGCAGATTTTATTGCAGAGTTCTCCCATGAACCAGCGGAGAACGTCGCTTCAATCTTAGATGAGGATACGCCCGAACAGGGGGAAATAGTTCCCGACCAGACACCGTACTGGAAGCTATATGTTGACGGGTCATCTTGCTCGAGGGGATCTGGAGTCGGCATCGTGATAGAAGAGCCAGATGGGTGTTATTTTGAGCAATCCATCCGATTGAATTTCAGCGCCTCCAACAATGTCGCCGAGTATGAGGCATTAATACTCGGACTCAAATGCGCGCACAATCTGGGGGCAGAATATGTGGAGATCTTTTGCGATTCACAGTTGGTCCTCAACCAGCTCAGTGGAGAGTATGCCACCCGAGACGAGAAGATGACCGCCTATGCAGAGAGGGCTAAAGCAGAGTTATCGAAATTCAAGAAGACTATGATGACGCATATCAGCTCAAGGCAGAACGACCACGCAGATGCCTTAGCATGTTTGGTTTCGGCAATACCCAGAGACAAGTTCAGAACAATATATGTGGATTCCATTGAATACCCGAGCATCGACATCCCAATTGCCGAGAAGGCTTTGGAAATCGATCTCGGCCCAAGCTGGATGGATCCCATTATCTCTTACTTCACTACGGGGACTGTCCCCGAGGACAAAAAAGAAGCCCACAAGCTGCGGATCAAGGCAGCTCGGCTGTCCTTTTCTTCTCCTCAACCAGAAAATGGTCGAGGGATTCGGCCCTCCTGGCTACCTCGTGAGCCTTCTTCTTGTAGCCCTCAGCCTCATCGTGGGCGGTGGAGAACTTCAACTTGAATTCTCTCACCTCGGCTTCGGCTCTATTCAGTTTTTCCGTCCGATCCTGGCTCTGCCCAATGCAGAGCATGGCCTTCTGGATCGCCTGCAGCATCAAAAGAAGAGTTAGGACAAACCCGGTTCAAGTATACAGAAGGTATTACCAAAGTAAGAAACTTCCAAACATGTTGTGGGCAATCGTTGTCCGAAGCATCACGTGATCTTCGGAGTCGTCATAGGGCGCAAGGTCCCTCAGCAGCATCACGGCCTCAGCCAGAGCCGTGGCAGTTCCCAGATCCATGACCGAGTCGGCAGTTGTGATCGGGGTCACTCCATTTATCAGCAGCTGGGGAGCCCAGATCTCGGCCTTTCTCGAGACCTTTGATTTGCCATTCCCCTTGGAGGGGCCGACTTCGTGAGCCTTCACCAGCCGCCGCTTTTTGTGGATGGCGTGAGCATCCTCGGCATCAGCAGGGGTGGAGCTCGGCAGGTTTCCCCCCTCTTCCGGCTTCCTCTTAGCCAAGACGACCCCAGAAGGCTTCTTCGCCTCAGCTGGAGTCGGCTTCTTTTTGGAATCGGCAGCATCCTTGGCCCGTTGCCTCATCATCTCCTTCAGGCTCGGCACATTCGGATTTGCAGACATGATCTCGGCGTCTAACTCCTCCTCGTCCTCGGTGTTCCAAGTGATCCGAGGTGGGGATTGAGTCCGTTCGGAAGAAGATGAAGATGGGGAGCTGGAAGAATCGGCAACCGCAGCGACTGTTACACGGCCGGGTTCCCTAAGATATGGCAGAGGTATGGCCTCGGGAACAGCAACTAGAGAAGTCTCTGCTACTGCCTCGGCCACGTATGTTCTCTCTTTGATATAACCCTTGTAGGACGGGTTATATCGCAGCAGTACTTCGGCGGACCTTGCTTCGGTTTGTCCTGCAACGCCCTTGTACCGCAGAACTTTTTTCAGGTCGTCGGGGTGTGTACCTTGCGAAGAGCGACCTCGGTTTGCGTTGGCAGCTGCATATGAACAGACGAAGACAGTTAGAAGCCTTAGATCGGCAGAAATGCAGAGAACAGAAACAGACGGGAAAAGGAACTAACGGGGTTTCCCGAAACGGCGGGGGACTTGTATCCTCTTGTGCTCGGGCTCATCAGGAGAAAACTCCCAATTTCCCGAGACGATCAGAAAGTCGTCATCATTCCCTCTATTCGAGTCGGCTAGTTGTGTCACTATCTTCTCTCGGCCTCTACGGGACTTGAGATACCATTTATCGTCTTTATTATAGACCATGTCATAATTATAGTTTATGTCCCAGAGATCTAAGTTCGTGTTGCACAGTTCATTCAGCCGAACTATGCCCATTATGATTCTGTATGTGTTTATGGAAATCTGCATAGGGTTGAGTTTATACCAAGATAGAACCCTACGGAGAAGGGGGTGAAGGGGGAACCTAACCCCACCCTCAATGACGGCCATTAGAGGGATATGGATGGAGTCCTCATCCCGAATCTCAGGATGAGTCTCAGGCCTATTTATTTCTATTGCTACGTCGTCAGGGATGTTGTAATGTCTACGGAACTCTGCTATGCTCGCCGGAGAGGCGAAGTGCTTACGGAAGATTCCCATGTTCAGAGAATAAGCGAGGAAGAAAGACGAAGAAAAAAGACAAAAGACGAGTTCTACAGGGACGACTTACAGAAGATGGAAGAACAGTAGCAAGAAAAGAAAAATGAAAGTGACGAAGTTGGTTTTATAGGGCTCGGGGCAGGTGAATCTGATACGTCGCACGCTTTTTGACCCCAACCGTCGGATCCATTACTCCTGGACCAATCAATGAAGCGCATCTGGGATACTGAAACGACACGTCAAAGCACGCGCAAGAAAAGACACGTCTTCCACCAGAAGGGAAACAAACGGTCACTTCGCATTTATGGCGAGACAGGGCACGCCTCAAACGGACCAGATACGGATGAGCATCCTTTGGATCAATACAAAGTTCATCATGAATACGCTAGATAGCCTCGCCTACCCCGACAGTTCGGTTCAGAGCAGCCGAAGCTAGGGGGCAAGGGGAAAGTCTGAGAACACCTGTTCGGCTCAACACTTGCTCGGCGCCACAATTCAGAATATTTGTTCGGCCACATACCTCTTCGGCTCAACATTTGCTCGGCGCCACAATTCAGAAAGTTTGTTCGGCCCCACGAAGATTCGGCTCAACTCTCGAGAAAATTCAACACTTGAGAAAAGTTTGAATTCCAGAACATGCTTGAGAAAAGTATGTGTTTAAGCCTAGTCAGAGGTTAAACAGCCTTACAGATTTGAGAAAAATCTGAGAATCTTCAACACTTGAGAAAAGTTTGAATCCCAGAACATGCTTGAGAAAAGTATGAGTTTAAGCCTAATCAGATGTTAAACAGCCTTACAGATTTGAGAAAAATCTGAGACAGTTCGACACTTGAGAAAAGTGGGAACATCCGAACAGACTTGAGAAGTGTTTGTTCGGCACAGACCTGAGAAGTGTTTGTTCGGCAAAAACTTGAGAAGAGTTTGTTCGGCACAAACTTGAGAAAAGCTCAAGAGGATTCGACACTTGAGAAAAGTGAGAACATCCGAACAGGCTTGAGAAAAGTTTGTTCGGCACAAACTTGAGAAAAGTCTAAAATAATTCATTACTTGAGAAAAGTTTGAGTTTAATTTAGGACTTGAGGAAAGTCTGATATTCAGAAGGTTTGAAGACAATCCATTAGATGCAACACATCATTCAAAGGGGAACCATTCCTTGTCAGATTGGGTGTCTTTTGCTACAAGAAGGTTGCAAAGAAAAACTCAAATGCATTTCATTAATTCTTGAAGACTGGTTACATATGAGTTACAGAAATAAATGAAAGAGCAAAATCCTAAGGCGCAACATCGGCGGCCTGAACTACAACTACGTCAGCATCGGCGGCCTGACTCGCCTGCCCTTCCTTAGTAGCAGCAGCGGGTTGGCCTCCTCCGGCTTCGGGTTCCCTGTTCTCCAGTTCGGCAACGGTCGGAACCCTGGAGAAGAGAGAAGAACCCCTTGGCACTTGGGCGGCCTCCAGAGCGGCCTTCCAACACAAACCGACGAGCTCGGTCTGGATCTCGGGCATCTGGTTCTCTAAGAAGTCGGCAGCAACGTCCGACATGCCCTTGGCGTAAGAGCTCTCCTGAAGCCGCCTCAGCTCGGCCTCATGCTGGGAGTTGAGACTGGCCAGCTGGTCCTCCAACCCGGACGACCTCGCCTTTTCAGTCCCGAGCTGGGACTGAGCAGTTTTAGCCGCCAGTTCGGCTTCCTGGGCCCTCCTCTTGTACGAAGCCATGCCTTCCTGGATTTTCAGAAACCTGGCGTTGGACGCCCTCAGCTCCGACTCGATAGTGCTGTATCGAGTCTCCAGGTCCTGGCAACGGCTCAGGCACATCAAGGATTTCTGCGCAGTCTGCAACAAAATCAAGAAGTATGAAATCAGAAACAAAATCACGAGTAAAATAATGGAGAAGGCCGAGACAGAATACTTACGAAGACTCCATGAGCCATCACAGATCGCATCATGGTTGGTAGGTCGAGGCCTTGGTAGGGCTCGACGTCCTTGGGCAGCATCAGCGCACCCGTCAGGGTTTGCGCGACGTCAAGATCAACCGCCGAGTCGGCGACGGTGATGGGATCGATCCCATTCACCAGCAGAGAAGGGCACCAAGGGGCAGCCCCTTCAACAGCCTTGGCCTTATCGGCCGTTTTGCTCCTCTTCGGCGAGGAAGTTGTGGCGGGATCTTCTTGAGCAGGGTCCCTTTGCCTCCGCTTCAGGATGAGAGGAACGTCGTCCTCAATTGAAGCCTCTTCGGACACAGAGGTCGGTTCCCTCCGCGGCAAGCTCGGGCCGGCGTCAGGCTGTTTCTTCTTCTGCTGCCGCATCAGTTCGCGGAGATTCGGGACGCTGGGGTTTTGGGCCATTATATCCGAACTCTGCTCGGTCTCCTCGTCGTCTTCAGAATTCCAGTTGCCAGGCGACCGGGAAGAACTGTGTTCCGAGCTGGTGGACCTAAATGAGATCGGGGAATTCCCGATATTAGCTACTGTCACCGGAACTGGCCGCTGAGCTGGGGAAGTCGGCACTGCCTCAGGAAAGTATCCTGGGAGATCGACACCAACAGCGGCGGCGTCAGGAATTGATTTTTTGATGTACCCCCTATAACTCCCAACGTATCTCAGGAGCACTTCGGGGGAGCGGGCCCAACTTCGGCCAAAAGATCCCGTGTATCGGGCGACCCTTTTAACAGCGTCGAGATTTATCGACTGCTTGCTCCGGCCCTTGTTGGCGTTAGAAGCTGCAAAAAGAATGGAAAAAACGCAGTCAGCATCAAGATATGCACAAAATGAAAAAGAAAAAGACAGAGAGATGGAAGACAAGGTCGGGGCACTAACGGATGGCTCCGAACCGGGTCGGAATGTGGAACTTGGGACGTTCAGGCTCGTCTCGGCCAATTTTCCAGTTGCCAGTAACGATGAGGAAGTCATCGTCATTACCGCGGTTGGAGTCCGTCAGGTAGGTGACTATCCGCTCGATATTTGGCCTATTCTTCAGGTAATAGGCATTAGAGCCTTTCCTGACCATGTCATAGCAGAAGCGAATCTCCCAAAGCCCTATATCGGTATGGTTCAGCCTATTCAGCTCTACTATGGAATGGATGATCCTATAGGTATTGACGGAGATTTGCATCGGGTGAAGCCGATACCAGCAAAGCACCTCGCGGAGAAGGCGATTGAGCGGAAATAGGACTCCACCCTCGACGACCGCCATCAAAGGGACGTGAAGGGTGTTAGGGTCATTCCCATCACGAGGAGTGCGGGGATCGTTGATCTCGACGGCAACATCAGCAGGGATGTTGTACCGTCGCCGGAACTCTGCCATTTTTTCCGGCGTGTTTACTAGCTGCCTAAAGATCCCCATTACAGAAGAGGGTAGGAGGCGAAAGATCAAAGAGGAGAGGGAAAACCTAAGACTCTGGTTGAAAAAACTTACAAGAGCGGCAGATCTCTCTCTCAGGTACGACGACAATGGAAAGTTGCAGAAGGAAAGTGAAAAGAGAAGAACGGGCGAGTATTTATAGGGGGGGAAGCCAGACGGATCAGACCCCACGCCTCCCCAATGAGGATGCTCCACCTGTGGGGGACGCGCAGGAGGCGCGTGGCCCCAAAGCCATTAAGGCCAGCTGCACGCCCTGCCAGACTTCAATGCGACGTCAAATTCAAGAGTGGTGGTTCAGAAACCGCCCGATCATGCGTAAGAAAGGGCATCACGGGTACGCTGTGTAGCCTCGACTGCTTCGCCGAGACGGTTCAAAGCAGCCGAAGCTAGGGGGCAATTGACGAGGGTAAAATGTGATTGAGAAAATACATTTAGACCCCCCGAGTAAATTCGGAGTTCGGCCGAGACCGAATAGCACACCCGGAAACACGTGCTGGTCACGTGAGATAACAGCCGACACGAGGAGTGCCGACCTTACCCAAATCAGGACAACAGAACCAGGTATTGAAAGATGCCGACCTGAGAAGGGCGGATCGACGACCCGCCGAACTGAGAAAGTCGATCAGGACTACGGGCAGCCCGTGGGAAGTGACAGATAACCGCTCTTCAGAAAAGGGCATGGAGCCCCGGATACGATGGGACAAGAGAAAACTCTGTCAGGAGGGGCATGGACGTGAAATCCATGTCCAATCAGAGGACACTTCGGTGGAAAAGAAGGTTCTAAGAGGATTGGAGCAAAAGGGGAAAGTCTATAAATAGAGCTAAAGATGAACAAAAAAAGGTACGCCTAAAGACTGAGAGCTTTTGCCTGCTAATAGAGAATATTAGCTTGCCTTTCCATTTCCCTGTGAGATTTCGTCTGACTTAACCATCGGAGTATCTTCCTGCCGCAGCGGCAGAGGGCTCTTTGACGGGTTATTCTTTTGCAGATTACAGGTCCACATATTGAGAGTACCATTGTTTCAGCTGGATAAGTGGATTCTTAGCTTTCCGTCCTGATTTCCTCGAATCAACCCCGTTGAAATCATGGGATGAAATTCATCCTTGGATCTTGCCTAGATATTTAGCCTAGCATATTAAAACTAAAAACAGAATAATAAGTTGAAAACATTTTACTAAAACTAATGAACGCAATAAATTTCTAACAATCTTACCGGAAAACTTGAACGAAAAGCTTGAATAAATTGAATGAACTTGAATAGAAAATCGCTGAAAATTTATTGCTAAGAACGTATATGATAAAATCCTAAAGAGATAACAACTAGAGATTCTAAAGAGATAGCTAAGAGATAGACTAAAAGAGAGATTAGACTAAAAGAGACAGTTCAGATATGACTAGGTCTCCTAGGTCCTTAAATAGAGAAAACCTAGGAGAGAAATTAGGAAAGGAATCCTAGGAGAGAAAATAGGAAAGGAAGGAATCCTAGAAGAGAAATTAGGAAGGAATCCTAATCCCCTAAAGAAACTAATTACAATTAAAATAAAAGAAAAAGGAAAGGCTACCTAATTCAAATAGGACACTATCTAGAAAGATTAATTAAAAAAATAGGAATTTACAAAATAAATCTAATTTGCGCGTAAGCCTGACTGGAAGGTTCCAGTCAGGTTTCATCAGGTCAGGTCCGATTTTCTTCTTTCTTAATTCTTCTATCTTTTTCCGTATTTTCTTCGATCTTCGCATTATTCTTGGACTCGGCACTTCTTCCAATTGTACTTCCATCTTTCCTCGGGTGTCGGGATTTCTTCCGAAGTTTTGGATTTCACAATTTCGTCGGTCTAACACCTCTTTTAACACAGAAAACCTGAAATTGGACAAAAGCTACCAAACGTGCATTATCCGATAAAATTGATAATTAAGTATCGCACGTATGTTAAATAAGACATGTTGAACCGATTATACGAGGTGTATTACGGTATCAACACTGTACCCCCACGGCCCCACTTACACCGCTCCTAATACCACTACCACTCCCTACACCACCATCACCGTGCCCAATGCCAGTACCTCCCCCTACACCTGTTCCAACACCAATACCTCCCCCTTCCCCACTTCCAACACCAGTACCTCCGCCCACACCAGTGCCAACACCAATACCACCTCCTACACCGCTCCCACCACCTTTACCACCACCACCTGCACCGCTCCCAACACCAGTACCTCCATGTACGCCGTTCCCAACACCAGTACCTCCCCCTACTCCACTCCCAACACCAGAACCACCACCTACACCACTCCCACCACCTTTACCACCACCTACTCCAGTCCCAACGCCAGCACCACCACCTGCACCGCTCCCAACACCAGTACCACCATGTACGCCGCTCCCAACACCAGTACCACCATGTAGGCCGCTCCCAAACCAACACCTCCCCCTACTCCACTCCCAACACCAGAACCACCACCTACACCACTCCCACCACCCTTACCACCACCTAGTCCAGTCCCAACACCAGTACCTCCCCCTACGCCGCTCCCAACACCAACACCTTCCCCTACTCCACTCCCAACACGAGAACCACCACCTACACCACTCCCACCACCTTTACCACCACCTACTCCAGTCCCAACGCCTGCACCACCACCACCACCACTCCCAACACCAGTTCCACCGCCTATACCACTTCCAACGCCAGTACCGCCGTGTACACCGCCCCCAACACCACTACTGCCACCTAGACCGCTCCCAACACCACTTCCACCAACTACGCCGCTCCCAACTCCAGCTCCACCACCTACTCCGCTCCCAACACCAGAACCACCACCAACACCAGTCCCAACATCAGCACCAACAACTACACCACTCTCATCCCCGTTATCTATCCAACTATTAACCCAATCATCTTTACCATATATTCGGTCGTTCCCAAAACCACCAATGGTACTTTCTTCAAGTCGTCGCCCTTCTGTTATTCCCACAATTAACAAAGCGACCACCACAAACACTCCAGCGTTCTTTAGAAACTTCCTCATGTTTAACTGTTTAGAAAAGGAGAGGAACTTAAGGGTATCGAAATCCTTGTTTGTTGCACTCCACCCGCTACTGGAATTTGGTATTTATAGGCAATAATGAGATAGTGTTCACATTGCATGCAGTGGAAAAACTCGAAACATTATCATCATCCCTCTATCTCTCTCTGACTCTCTGTCTCTCTCTCCAACAGACAAGAAAAAAGTCAATCCACCTTGACTTGAGATGCTCTACGAAGATGCACCTGTACGATTGCATGCAAAATCTCAACCAAACAAACGCCACCTGCCACCGTGATCACTTACGTTCATGAAGATTGAAGTACTGACGACACACTGTTGACAATCTGCACCACCGAAGATTTTCACAAATCTTTTAGCCATGTGATAGTCATACAAACCGCACGCTTTCCTCTCCCATGAAACTTTTGAATTCAATGCTTTCTCTCCATCAAATTCCCATAATATGGATCATATTAACTCCTAAAGTCTTCCACTGCTTAATCTATTGAATATGTTTCTCTTTTAAGATATACACAATCTAACGAAATGAAGTTCTCCAACGTCCAAACACATGAAACCTGAACACACACATGCACACGCAACCCTGATGGGAAGGTAATATCACACGCAGAAATCACTTAGAGATAATTTGTATATCGAATTTGAGAAATTCATGCACTTTTGTTGAAATCAAACAGATAGATTACAAAAATTGAAAAATGCTAAAATTCACTCTCTTTCACACACTCTCTCTTTGTTTCCCGTACTCTAAACAATCACAAATCACAGCTATATATAATAAAAAAAAAATCAAATAAGAGGATAAGTTCTTCGATCTTCAAAAATTTCACGAAACCTTGAAAGTCTTTCAATAACAAGGTCTTTAATTCCATGGGTCTAATCAAAAGATTTTTTTATACCCTCAAAAGAAATTATCAAGTTTGCTAAATGAACATTTAAATTTTAGATCTTCAAGGACCCTATGTGGTATTGAGAAAAGCTTCTTTTTTTTTTTTTTTGTAGGAAATCTATTTGGTCTATATAACACTTTCAATGTTCATGTGTTTCACTTTCAAGTTAAATGCCAAATTGTTGTCACGGACATAGATGCATGGTAATCACTTATATTATCATGTGTCATGCATAAATACCCGAATAGGTCGTGGGGCTGCAGAGGAGTTGGTGGAAGGGGGAATAGGGAGTGCCAGCGGTAGCTACGGTGGAATTGGGGCGACATCAAGGTAGTGCATACGGCTGGGTTGGACTTGGAGGCAAGTGTTGGTCATTGGTAAATTTTGTTTTTTTTTTTTTGGAATTTAATATTTCTTGAGTTCCAGTTTTTTTTTTTTGGAAAGAAAATTCACATGCCCTGCACAGATCTACTTAAGTTGCATGATGATATGCTATGGGTTGTGTACCCATTAGTTGACTTCGCTCCCCACTTCCTCCAAGGCCCCGTATAGGTGATTCATTCCAGAGAGAGAGAGAGAGAGAGAGAGAGAGATTCGGATCACTTAATAATTTACATAGACTCAAATGAGCAGAGAGAGAGAGAGAGAGAGATTATAGTGCACACATAGAAAATACATACAGGTACTAGAAGGGGATTATTGTATGCAGTTTGGGAAGATAGGCACTTTGAGTGGTAGTTCTGTCATCATGAAGAATGAGGACTTTGAGAGTGCCTGATTCTCTCAACCACGCTGCCACCATAGCTCCTGTCGATATAAACCTCCCAATGTTGCACTCTGCCACCCTAAACGGTGCCCCCAACCCACCAAGGAGTGTCTCGATCACCCGCTTTAGTGTCCCATCACCCACCACTTTGCTGTGTTTCCCCCACCCTGTCAAAATGCTGCATACAATCGCAAGAAACTCTCATCATCCAGTACGTCTCTCCAGGGCCGGCCCCGAGATTTTCGGGGCCCTAAGCAAAATTATAAAATTAGGCCTTAAATATTTTTTTCAAAAAAAATAAACATAAAAATTATCTTCAAAATAATATTATCAATAAAAATTTTACGACATAAAGTAAGTTTATGATGTTTTACATTTAGTTGATTCAAATTAAAAGTCAAGTTTTTATACAAATTTATTTTGTACATTTTAGTGATGTGCGACATTTATATAGTAATATTATTAACAAAGATCTTTAGTACACTATTTAGGCTTAATTTGACGAAAGAACTTAAAATTGACTTATTTTTTAAATAAATTTACTCATTTAGTGCATATTTAATAGTAGAATTAAAAGGCTAAAAAATATTCATGATATTAGCAAAAAATATGCTCAAGACAAAATTAAGTGGTTTATTTTTCAAGTATTTATTTTTTAACTATTTTGGTAATACATTCATATCCAAGAAACAAAGAAATAAATAAATAAATTGTTAGTGGAAAATATGAGAACATTTATCAAAAAAGTCAAAAAAGTAAGAATTGTTAAAAAATATGAGAACATTTGTTACTTATTTGCTTATTATTTTCAAATAAAAAAAGATAATAATCCAACAATTGGGCTCAACAATTGGGCTAAAAACTAATCAAGTAGGTCATTTTTTAATAGGGCCCTAGTTAATAAAGTAGTTGGGCTAAATATTTGGGGCCTTTTTTTCAAAGAAGCAAAAATAATAGGAGGCCCTAATTTTGGGCCTTTTTGGAGGGGCCCTAGGCGGTGGCCTGGTGGGCTGCCCTATTGGGCCGGCCCTGCGTCTCTCAAAAGTCAAAACAACATGAAAAAGAATCCTTTTCAATATTTTTTGCCATAATGATACCTGAGTAGCTTTGGCAACTCATGGCCTTCGAACAGGATAGACCGTATATTGAGCAACCAAGCATGAACCATTGCACACGCAGCACCGGAAGACATGAGATGAAGATCTAAGCAAGAATCAGACCACGTGGTCTCCCATACACTACGCCGTTTCCCTTCAAGCACGACCAGTTTAGCCCCGCATCTCTATAGGAAAACAAATTCCGAGCATGATCACATATAAACACCATCGAAAGAGAGGCAGGAACAAAGGGCAGATGTCGACACTTGATGGACAAGGAGTGCTAACAGAATGGTGACAATTTAAATCCGTTACCTAAAGTTTTCAAACAATTTGAGATAAACTGAACTAAAAGCTGTTCTAAGGCTATTGGAATCATAAGAACTACCAGAGAAACAATTACGGTCATAATGTCCCAGTAGCAGACGGGGAAAGAAAATCTGATCAAATTAGCACCAATGTAACTTCAATTAACAGCAACTACTAATGCATACCTGCCCAAAGTGCCACAGCACGTCAGTCAAAGCATTAAAAAAGGCAGATGCCGTTGAAGAGTCCATCCGTCTCACCTCATCGAAAAGGGACAAAGCTTGCAACCACACATTCTCTCTGTGGCCCATGAGAAGCCCGTGGGCTACTCCATAAACTTGATTATCAAACAAACGAAGTTCCTCCAATAACAGTGAAGCTTCTTCAAATGAACTACAACGGCTGCAACAAGAGGCCAAAGTTGCACAGCTAAGATTAACCATAATTTTCAGTATAAATAACTGTTAGCAAGTGGTATCAAGAAGTTGGAAAACTTCAAAAAGCCAACAAACAGCAAATAACCAATTTCCAGGTGCTTGCATGACAACCACCAGATGAAATAAACGGTTCTTGATGCAAGCTTTTACTAAGTTTGAGGTTTGCAAGACTTGTTCACAGGAAGAATGGATTCATGATTTACTCGGCTTAGCAAATTCTAATTATGTTTTTGAAGACCCAAATGAGTTTGTATGAAGCAATTGCTACCAGCTATGGCTTTTGCACTAGTCTATAGGTGGTAGAGTCATGGTATCCGTAATTCTATTCTTAAATTTCATCCGGAAGGATTTTATGTATCCAACTGGGGGTTTTGGCAAGGGAAATTAAGTCAGAAGCTCGAGACAAATAGTGGGTTATGCATACAAAGTTACAGGTCAGACTACAGATAAAATAGCAGAAGCAAGTTAGCCTGCCGCATTCTTTTGTTTCAATACTTCCATAGTACAAGGTAGTCAACTTAGTGAAACCGAAATGTGGTAGTGACAAGACAGGAAGGGGTACCTGCAAGCAGTTAAAATTGCTGAAAATGTAACAACATTTGGTTTTATTTTCAGCTCGTGCATCTTTTGGAAAACTCCAAAGACGCACAAAATTTCCTGCCTAACCCTTCTGTCTTTCTTCGATCGGTATGAACTTTCAGCAGCTAATTCCTTGAAAATCTTTATGATCCTGTCACCATCCGTATATTCAACTTTAGAACGGATGACATCCTGAAGGACCACTACCTGTGAAGATTCAACCAGTGACCCTGATGTTCCACTTCCACCAGCACCATCGATTGGACATTCTCCAGTTGCACCAAAGGCGTTAATGATAGAATTATAAGTGACTACGTTAGGTTGAATCCCTTTCTCTGTCATCTCCTCGAGCAACAATGCAGATGATTCCACCAGTCCCTTCTTACACAGAGCATCGATAAGTTTGCTATAAAAGACAACATCAGCCTTCAACCCTTCCTTCTTGAAATCTTTATAGACCTCCATCGCCTCTCTATACATACCACCTTTTGAGTAGACGCTGATCAAAGTAGAGTAAGTCAATAGGTTAGGCGAAAAACGCTCTGCTTTCATCTCTTGGAATAGTTCCTTCACTTTGTCATACTCCCCTTGCTTCCCATATCCATCAAGAAGTGCATTATAAGTAACAACATCCTTCTTAATCCCCATACTCTCCATCTCTTGTCCAACACTCAAAGCCTCCTCAAACCTACCATGGCTGGCATAAATAGAAAGCAAAGTGTTATAAGAAACTCTATCCAATTTAATACCAGTAAATTTCATCTCATTGAAAAGACCAAGTGCTTCGTCTAATCTCCCCGCCTTGGCACATCCGCGAATCATAATGCTATAAGTTACTTCATTAGGCAAAAAAATCTTCTTACGCATATCAGACATTATATCGAAAGCCACATCCAAATGCCCACCATTGCAAGCAGCATCCAGAAGTGTATTGTAAGTATAAATATCCTGATCAATTCCTTTATGAACCATCTCACTAAACAAGTTGAGCGCAGTATCCCACAGTCCTGCACCACCACAAACAGCAAGAAGCGAATTATACGTAATTCGATCAGGCTGGAACCCATTTCTTTGCATTTCATGGAAAAATGCCGATGCAAGATTGAAATCTGCACCCCCTTTTCCACAAGCATCAATTAAGGCGTTGTAGGTTACCAAATTGGGCTTCAAGCCAGAACTTTTCATGGTCTCAAAGACCTTAATGGCCTCATCACAGCACCCACTCTTCGCATAAGCACTAATTAAAGCAGAATAAGCGTAAACTGTGTTTCCATATCCCTCTATAACTGCCGTATCAAACACTTTCCTCGCCAACTCAACCTTTCCCAACCTGCCAAGAACACTAATCATTGTACTCGCAAGCTTACCCTTCTCATTGCGCCTTCTCTCTCGGTGAACGGCGAATTCGAAACAACTTATGGCCATAGAGTATTCGCCCCGATTACCAAGCTCTCGAAGCAAGAACGTGTAATCGTCGGTCCCACAAAGCTTCAATTGGAAATCGACCATCACTCGCTCTACATGTTTATCATCCCCGCTGTATCTCATCGCTTGCTGCAGGGCTGCTTCAGCGGCGGAGGTGTGTCGGCTCGCGACGGGAGCCTTGGGGCGGCCGAAGTGCATTTTGGAGACGAATCGAGTTGATCTTCGGCCGGAGAAATCGGCAGAAAGCTCCGATTTAGGGGGGAGGGGATACGAGAGGGATGGGAAACAATTAGTGGGGATGGAGGTGGGGCCAGGGGGTGTTGGTCTGGCGGCATTGCGAGGGGATGGAGTAAATTGAGAGGGTCTGGAAAGTGATGGTTTTTGAAGGTTCTGATGGGGGTGGCTTCCGTAGTTGCGGTTTTGGTAGGGTTTAGTGGCGGAAACAGAAGAGTGGGGCGGGGGAATCGACGAGGCCATGAAGTAGTTGTGGGCGGAGGTTTTAGAGAGAGTCCAGAGGTTTTAGAGAGAAAGAGGGGAGACTGTGAGTGGAGCATGGGGACAAGGGTGAGCTGAGTTGGCCTTTCTCAGGCAAATTTTGAATTTTATTTTATTTATTCAATCTCCTCTGCCCCCGGGGAGTTTGTCGGGATTTTTGTCAAAACCCCCACCCACTACTTTAAGATGTATTCGGTTAAGTATTTCTAAAATATTTTTAAAAAAAAATTCTAAAATATTATTTGGTATAAATATTTCAGAAAAAATTTAGAAGTTAAATTTTTTTGACATTTTTGAGGTGTCTCTCTTTTCTTTTATAGAGAGATGAAATTGTTTGGGAAAAAATTTAAAAATACCAAAAATTTGTTTTGGAAAAATTTTAACAAACAAACAAACACAGCCTTACTCTGCTAAAAACGGTAAATATTATTTTTACTTTCATTAGTTGAAATTGTATAGGTCTCGTCTCTACAAAATATTTTTTTAACAATGATGTGATAATCTCGACCAATAAAAAAGAGACTAATGTGTGAACAAAATCCATTTCCTAGTATTAGGTTAGTAGTGGTTAGAAATTTGGTGGATGTTTTTTTCCACATAAATAAGGAAAACAAATAAACAAGGTGGAAGAGTGTACTCTGCAGAAGAGATGCATTTTAAGGGGCCAATCCAAACCCTAGGTTGTCTCAACTGCTTCAACACTACTAGACTAGGAGATAGCAACTTTACTTGAGAGATGGAACCTTCGTTTCGTTTCTTGATACTTTGCACCCTCACACATTAATTTTCCAGAGTATACGCTACTGGTATTCTTTTTTTGACCATGAGCAGGGGCGGAACCATGTGAGGGCAGGGAGGGGCCCGGGCCCCCCCAAAATTTCAAAAATTTTTAAAACCTAGGTATAAAAAAAATTAAAAATTAAAAATTATATAAAAAAATTACATTTTGACCCCCCCAAAATTATATTCAACCCTCTATTTCCAAGAAAAATAAATTTCGGCCCCCCCAAAACACCAATCCTGGTTCCGCCCCTGACCATGAGGATCAACGCCTCCAATCAATTATCAAGTGGACCATCCACATGATAGATATGCAAAGTCAATGGTATAAATCTATCAATGAATCGAATTCTTTACAAATCTAACAAGGTTGAAATTTGATTTCATTACGCAAATTCGTTTAAAGACAATACAAATCAGGATCCAAAAGTTCTATCTGATCCTAGTCCTTCCAACAATGTCAGATACCTCCTTTCAAAATTTTTGACATGACAAAAATACACCACTAGTGAACATTTTTTTTTATTGGTTGTTTCCCTCACGTTACATCATTTTTTAGTAGATACATCAAGACTGTACGTTGCTACCATATTTCACAATTCGAACAGAGGGATGAATTCTAACCGATCCTTCAAATTTTGTTAATTTTTATTCAATCCTAATTTTATGATTTAAATGTAAATAGAATGTCTTCTACATTATAGCATTCTTAAGTAAAGTTTGACCAATCTATTTTATTGCTTGTTATTTCAATTACAAGTTTCAAAAAACATATAGTAAAGTTTGACCAATCTATTTTATTGCTTGTTATTTCAATTACAAGTTTCAAAAAACATATATAAAATTTGGTTGTGCAGAAGATATAAAAAGTTTTTAACTTCCATATCGTAGGATTCAACTCGTTAATAGAGGTAGTAATCTTTGGCTGTGGGGCAAGAATGATAAAGTAGTCAATCAGTATATTGTTGGAACTCAAAACAAACTAAACAAATCACAGTAAGTTTTCCCCTACAAATAAGGGAACCAGGAATACAAATAGACGACACAACCCATCATTGTCCAACCCTCCCTCAAATCTTGGCTCAAGCTCAAAGGTGATTAAAAAAACAAAAATCCCGAATCTTTTGTATCAAGACTACTCTCTTTCTTTTCCATACCCAAATCAAGCTGTGTCTCTAGTTTTTAATTCAATCAGTTTGCATTCAAAGCAACTGAGATTCCTTAGAAGAACATGCAGCCCGTTACAAATAGAGTAACAAGGCTTTTGCAAAAGTGGAACACTGAAACTCATGGCCATGCACCCATGCCCTTAGTTTACCTGGTAAAGTTATCATATTAACCCCACAAGAAAAAACAAGGGGATTATGAAATACGGAGTCTGGTCAGCAACTGGCGCCAAGCAAATACTAAAGTTGCTCGTTAAAGATGTCTGGCTGCTAAGCTATAAAAGCTCTCTCACCTATGAAGATCTCGTCTAGTGCCAAAACTTGATCTAGAAAGCGTAAAACTGGTTATAAGCGCTGAATTGCCCTGTATGTCAATATGAATACGCAGGAGGCCTTCAGTAAGTCTTCTTTCTGATCACCGACTTCCTAACTTCTTTCTTCCCATTTGCAATGGAACTTGACACATATACACCCATCGTAGCTTGGTACAAGTCTTTTAACCTACAATAAAGAGTTGCATTTGAACAGATGTGTCTCGTCTTAATAGGGACATAACAGAAATTATCATCAATGGATGAGAAGGGGAAAAAAATCCATTCCCAACCTCGGCATGCATATAAAAAGTGCAATCACTGAAACTCCAGCAATAAGAGGATACACAGGCGCTGTAGTCAATTCCTGCATGCCACCAAAGGAGTAAAGACATTTTTATCTCATAGGTGATAGTAGTCATCATAGAGGCACCAAGTATATGGAACAAACATAATTCAGTTGAGACTTGAGATGATCATAATTTGATTTCTCATAGGCAGAAAACAGGCTACTTGGAAATAAAAGTAGATTATCTACAAGACTACAAGGGACATGAATGTCACCAGATCAGCAACTATTTTTAGCTGTTGAACCTGATACTAGCACACAAAAATAATAAAACCATCCCATATGGAAACAGCTCAAGGCGTGTCAGTGGGGACAGAGAGCTACTGTGTGAAAAAAAATGCTAGCTGTAATCAATTGGTAGGATTCTGATCTAGCATTAACTTCCAGTTCTTGGTCGTTAAGACACATGAGCATTTCAGATGTTTTGTAGGGTATTAAGACCGTAGTAATCACTGCTGTTGGAATTGTGCTTCTTATGTATTCTACTAATGCACAATTAGAACTCCAAATGGTTCTCTCAAACCTCATTTAGTTGGTTGCATGACACGGTTAAAACAACCCGCTGGATATGTACAAACCTGTTTGTGGAAGTCCTCTTCAACTCTATATCGGATTGGGCCAACGTGAATTTGAGTGTGTTTCTCCAAATCAACCTCGATAATATCAGACTCAAATTTGTGGGTGGCTGATGGGAGAGCAGATCTTAGCTGCAGAAGGTGCTTAGCCCTCGGCAAGTCCTTCACCTGGAAGAAATTTGAAAGTGGCAATGGGAAGACGGATTCAATCTTGGATGGATCATTAGCTGATTTAATTTCCACCCGAAGATGTGAATGTAGCTCATCAATCCTCTTCCCTTCGACGTGGCCACTCAAGATGGTCAATTCTGGCTGTTCAAATACCAGAAAATCCAACCCCCTGATATCATCAGATCCAACCTACATAGCAAAATTAAAACATATTAAACAGTTGGTGGAAACCAATGAAAGTGTTCAGATGAGCTGAAACATCCAATGGAAATTACAAAAAAATATATCCGTTTGTATTCAGGATAAAATGTTCAAGTAGAGTACACAGACACAGTAGCTTCTTCAGGTCATTAGCTGGCAACCATTAGGGAAAAAGGAGAACAAAATCTTTTATCGGGTTCTAACTTTTCAAACTCAAATTTGAATGGAAACCAAGCTTCAGCATTGATAAGCTAACCTTGACGGAAATAGATTCTGGAGATGCGCGTTCAATTCTAGCGCTTTTGAGGTCACCCTTTTCCGCTACTTTTACTGTATAGGTTGTATCTGGATGGAGCCCTCTCAGACGATAGTTTCCTGATGAATCTGTCACTGTCTCCTCGTAAAATCCTTTCGACTCTGAACGGGCTTCCACTGAAACACCTTCTTTCGGCTGGCCCGACAAGAAAGTAACCGTGCCCATAGCGCTGCAAACAGTTTAGACTATCTAAGTGTCTCATGTATTGGGAAGGAATTCTCAAGATGTCTGGGCTACACCAACGTGGTAATGAGAGAGAAATTTTCTTAGAGCTCAAGATCAACAAAACTCGAGGACCAATTTTTTCCCAGAAAAGGAAATTAACAAAGCAAGTTGACATCAGACTTCAAAAAAGATCATGTTGACCAATATCTTCAAATTAATAAGCATTATCAGGACTCACCAAAATAATCTTGTATATTTTCATTTCATGAAGACTCAAAGGAAACTTAAGTGATAAAGGGGTTAGAGGTATTAGGTACTATGACAGGAAGGAAGCCTTTAGAAGGCACCGTGTAGGTTAAGGGTCTATGAAACTCATATGTAGGCACTATAGGTGAGGGGAAAAAAGGCTAAAAAAAAAAGAATTAGAGTTTCATATTTGAAAGACTAACCCAAACAAAGCTGAATATTTCGAGTGCCAACTTAAATACAGGGAAGAGCTTGAATACTGGGAAGAGTTATGCTTCCCCCAAACCACGTCCCTTTTCTCTTCTTCTTCTATCATACAAGTTTGTTCTCTCTAATTTATTCTCTCCCCTACAGCCTCATCCCATTATTCCTCTCTCCTCTTGTTGTGTCCCTTTCTTCATGTATATTTCATCTCTTCTACGTCTATCTCATAAATTAAATGAGCCTGTTATCTGCACATCATGTGCTCGAATAAATCCTCCCCCAATCCAGCCTACAACATAGTAAGTTAGTAACTGACATGTGAAAAATGCATCCCACACTCCAATACAGTAAAACTTCAAGATGATTCCAGAACAATACAAGTCTGACATCTATCAAAACATAGACAGATCAGCTAAAAATGACAACAACAAGGGGGGCAGAGACTACAGAGATACCTGTAAGCAACGCGTGTGGCCTGGAAGATGACTTCGCTAGCCTCCCCGGAACCAAGATCAATTGCTTGTGCTGGTGGAGAGAAAGCATATTCCTACAAGAACAAAGTTACTTCGTGGCTGGCGTAGTTAATTACTATTTCATCTTTGGCTTACATGGTGAATAAAAGTTAGCCTTTTGAACTGCCTTTCCAAGAGAGTCCATGGCAAGGAGAAGTTGCAAGCATCATTTGCTCCTTAATATCAATCAAGAAAAAGCATAGGAATTCTGATTGACAAAGATTCATTTACAGGCCACATGAAATAAATTCATGATGGAATTGATTCAAAAGCTGGTGTAAAGTGTTGAATTCTGCTGAATTGACTAAAAAAACACTGCTACAGTATCACAAACTTTAAACCGGCAAGAGTTCAAATCTAATCATTTCTGATTGTAAATCTATCGATGTTCAAGTGATTAGAAAAACTGCACATTTTTATGGAGAAACAAGGATATGAAAACCAGGGGGAAAATGACGATAAAAGATAGTACATATAGAACTTCCATAACATATAACTGGTGAATCCAACGAAGTACCTTTAGGAGAGGCCGGAGATAGAAACTCCCAGGAAATAAGTTATCAAATAAGAAAATTCCACCAGCAGCAGTTATAGAGTTGTTCCTATAACCATCTTCACCGCTCAGTGACAACAAGACAGAAGGAAAAGGTTCTTTCACATCTTCTTTAGAGTTTATACGTACAGAAATTTGACCAAGCTTCTGACAGGAAAAGGAGTGAGGCCCAACAGGTTTTACATAATAGCCAGGCTGCAACAAGTAAGAGAACATCAGGGAGTATGCCCATGAATTGCAAAGACAAACCACATAACCATTAATGTGATGAAATTGTTATAATGGAGATGCCCATTGTTACAGACGCTAGGCGTAAAACTGCCACAAAGAACATCAAGGTGCCTGTGAAGTGCTGTGGAGTAACATACATAATGTATCTGAAACATGCACATCAATGTGAAGGCATCAGCCTACACTAACCACCCCTTTTATATTTGACTGTATTTTAATCTTCTTGTACATTGTACCAGCATTTTGAAAAGATGCAAAAATGCAGAAAATGTCCAGAAGTTATCTGCCAATAACCCATTGTGAATGAGAGCAATCACCACTGACAGCAGGAGAAGCCTTCAAGAAGATAGGTAAAGCTACAGACCACCTTCTTGGTAATTAAGAACCAGTAGGGAACAAAGAACGAGGATAAGAAAACATGCATATCGCCTTATTTAGTCCCAAACCGGACTACTATTAAGGAAATGATGTGCAAGTCATGCATATATGTACCATACAATGTGCATTTCTGAGGATTGTGGTAGGGTTGTTGAATTTGTGCATTTCTGAGGATTGTGGTAGGGCTGGTGTTGAAAATGATCCCCTAGTTTTTCCAAAGCTAGATTAAAAGTGTGAAAGGTTAAATGCATTAGATTTAATGTTGACTAAACTTATCTATTTTCTTTGGAAGCTTGTCATGAATTGATGCTTTTGCGCGTCTGTTTTAAGGAAAATGGATATGCGGAGAGAGGAAATAGGGCGGGTACAACCATATCGTGAGTTGTTCTTCAGGTGGTAATAGTGGGTTTCAAGGGGTTTGGGTTATGAAATTAACTCAAGTTCTTGTACCGTTACACCGTATCGAACAGATCTCTCCCCCATAGATGCAGGGCCAAACCAAGTAAATCTCTCGTTGTCACTCTTGTTCTTCCTTGTAATACACTTTAGCATCTCAATATGCATGATTTGCGGGTGTACTATTTATCATCTAGGCTCACAATGGCATATTAATGGTTTCAAACCCTGAATAATGCTTAACTTCATTCGCTGACTAATTTTCATGGGCATGTCAAGGTTCTAAACAGCATATACTCGAAAGTAAATTCATCGTTTTGATGACAAAATAAGCTTTAGTGTGCATTTGCACCAAGGAAAGATGAATAAAAAAGCGACTGATGAACACTGACAAGAATAGGCATTACTATGTCATGACTTAAATCCCTGTTAAATTTTGCCTACCTTTGAAGCCTCGATACTGTAACTTATATCATTGTATAGAGGTCCTCCGACATAGAAACCGTCTGTGCCTGTTACAGTTTCAAGAGCTATATCACCTTTCTTAAGTGGGACATAGCGACTGGCCCCAGCAGCAATAACTCTGATATAAACACCAGAAAGGGGTGGAGAAACTGATCCTTCAATGTACATCCCAGGTCGACCAATAAATGCAGGAATTGAAGCTTGACAACCATCTTGTGTCACTGAGACCTTGGAAACAAGAAAAAAAACATTTAGAAATTGATTTACAATGTGCATAAGACTGATATTGGAAGTGAATAGTTACACTTACAAAATGTTGTCTAGGATAAAACAAGATTTGTTTTCGAGCCTTATCCCTGAAACACCATTATAAGAGAGGTTAAGAGCGTACAAGGTGCTTTAGCAGCGAACATGAAGAGTCTGAGCCAAGTATCTTGGCAATGATTGACTAAAAATTAAATCATGAACTATTACAATCAAAATACAGAAAACAAGAAGACAAAAGCTACATGGCAATATCAGCTAAGTTCATGATGCAATGGCATGATCTTGACCTCTATTTGAGATCTACTAAATTCTTGGTACAAATAAACGTAAGCAGAGTTTAGGGACTGCTCACTCTTTAGCACAAACACGATATAGATGCAATAATAAATAACATTATGTCAAGGCGTTAAAAGGACTAACGGGCAGCAGAAATAAAGATCCCAGACTTTGGATCTGCATATCCTAAATAAAGCCGACTTGGCCACACTGTGTTATTGTGCACCAGCATGTAGTCGAACAGATCCTTTTGTCAATCGAACTAAGAAGGGGCGGTTAGAGATACTCTGACATCAGGGATAAGACATCACTCTTGGAAGTTCGAGATTAGGCTTTTTCAGTAAGGGACCAATGATTTTGAACAAAAACAACCACTAATGAGGAATTAGTGGTTGGAAGAGGGTCTAAGACAGTTAGGGAGAACTCTATATAAACGAATCACACCCCAAGGGGCCTGTGAGATTACGACTTATCCATCGGAGCACCTTCCTGCCAACCAAAGGAGGAGGGTCCTCTGACAAAGTTCTTGTCTTGCAGGCTAGAGTCCAGGTGATCAAGGATCAAGGTGGTCACCTAGATTGAGGGTGTTTCCTATAATTACCTAGAAAGTTACCCCCAAACACTAAATATGATCAAGTTGGATTTCTTATGATAGAGAACAGAAGATCCTCCCACAACTCCCAATATCACAAGCAATACATCTCTCTAATCATTAAGCAAAAGATTAGTGAGAAGGATAAGGTTGAAAATATATGAATTGACTCAGCTCCAATATATTTACCGTGAGTCTTGAGGTGCAAAAGTAAGTTTTTCTCCAGGATTAGCCCAAACTGAATACTTATATACAGCACCACTAGCTTCATCGTTTTCACCGCGGACAAGTATAGCAGTAGTACCATCCAGAATAGTACCCTCACTATTTAGGATGTCCACCAAAATATTTTCAGGTAATTCATCCACACCACTGGGTGAGCTTGAATCAACATGGATTTGTCCGGTGAGGAGGTATCTCTCTCCTTTTAAATAGATAGGCTGTAGGAAGAACAAGAGTGATGAGAGGAAAAGCACAAGATATAAAAGAGCTATTAGTAGTGATATTACGATACCGGGAGCATAATTAAAATAGGAATGTACCAATGGGTTTGACGTATCAATTTTCGTAGATGAGCTTCCAAAGAAAATACACGAGTTAACAAACTGAATTTCATGCACTCCAGGAGACTCCACACATATTTGCTGGGAACCTTTCTGCAGTATATGGGGAAAATACAAGCCAAAAATGAGTTTCTCAAAAAAGTTGAGCAGCTCTATAATCTGCAGTTGCAAAAGGAGAAGTTTTTAGTGGACTGAGATAACCTTAATATTCAGATTCATATTGGAACCATCAGGCTGAGTCATGTAGGCATCTACATTATGGGTAGAAATTAAATTGACCAAGTAACCCTTCTGCACAAAAGCAATTCCTTTTACATCCTCCGTGGCAACATCTACATCAATAAAACGCTGCTCCCAGCACCACTTGTCCTCTCCTGACTCTTCTCCAGGGGAAGTGTGCTTCACCTAAAAAATGGAGAGACATACACACGGGTTCTGTAAACACAAATAGAGCCAAAAAATCAGTGATAAAAAAACTTGTAACAAACTGAAGGAGATCAATCGAGACTCTTATAACAGCAAGACAGAAATCCTCAAACTTTATTTACTTCTTGGACAGTTACTTGCCACTGGACATGGAAACCTGAGGAAACTTTTAATATGTTTCTTCATAAGTACACAAGTTCGTCAATGCATGTGAAACAGCGAACCAGAGTTGAGTGGAAGGGCAATATTGTCATACAATTCAGTTACAAGATGAAACTACCTGTACCTCTGAACATTTCTGTGGGTATTGAACATTTCAATCTTATGGCATTCCTCCATACTCAAAGCTCCATGAGCTGGCGACTCTATCAACGTACAAGACCCCTAGGTCAGGAGCAGGGCCTAGGGAGTTGACTCGGGACCTAAGGAGGCATGTGGTTTGGAGGCTAGAGTAAGGGGATTGTCAAGGAGGGAGAGTCCCCCCTCGGGCGAACCCCAACTTGACCGATCCTAGAGAGAGAGGGGCACTACCCACACCTAACCCATCTTCTACCTAACACCTCAAAAGATGTATCACAACACCTAGGAGCTTGTACCATATTTCCCCATGATACAAGTCTCCATATATCACCTAAACTACATCTGAGTCATATGACACATAGCTCAACTCCTGACTGTAGACCCAAATAAGGCTATGTCAACCACTACCCTGACCCTCCAATAGGAAGAAAGCCCACCAGCTGGCTTCCTCCTCCTTTGAAATATAGAGAGAGTTGACATAGCATTAAAGACATGAACATCTACCTATCCCTCATTGAATACAAGCATTGACTCTTTGGTTGAGCCCATCTCCACTGCCATCCTCTCTCTCTCTAAGGTCGCCCCGAGCTCTCTCCTCCTCCACCTCCGGTGGTCTCGAGTCCATTATAGTGCCCGCCATAATTCCTGGAAGGACCGCTTCCGCTCCTAATATCCACAATTTCTAACCCCAAATGCAAGATGAAGTGTCTGAAACGCCAACTGCCAATGAAAAGTGGCACGCAGAACATAGCTTTTGACTCAAGTAGGCAGTATGCGACACAATAAGGTTGCAAAGAAAAAGATACAAGTGCAAAGCAAGTAAAGTTGCATTCTAGGGCTCTATTTCAAAACTGCTCAGGTACAAATGGGAAAATACAGACGAAATATAAACAGCAGTAAAATTTGCAAGAATGAAGCTCCATCTGTCACTGTACCAAGAGAAACAATCAGGACCACGCCATAAATTTTGAAGTACAAAAGAGCAGATAAGCACTGTACCTCAAGCCTGTGTTTCCCAGGCAAAACATTGGGAAACGAGAATGCACTACTCTCATCAGTCAAATAAACTGTTTTTCTCTCTTCTCTACTTCTGCCACCCAACCTTAGAAGTGTTACAGAAACGGACGAACCACATTTCTCCTTGCACGATACTTCCCCAAGAACGTTCACCTGTGCCTAAATTTTCAGAAAGATAAACTAAGATTATTATGAAGCAATACTGTGTATGGTGTGACTCACTGAACACCAAATCAAACTAATGCCTTTGAAGTAAAATCCTCAAATTTTTAACACTAGCATGAAATTTTTATCTCTTCGTCATACTAATAGACTAAGATCTAGCCACATAATCAGAAATCCTGGTTTCAAGATGTTAATTTCAGAGAAATCAAATGTAGAGATAATATTGACTGAGTTAACAAACAACTTGATATTTATAACCCTTTCCATGCCATAGTAATCCAATGGGATTCTGGGATCCTTGAAGATCAAAAAATGATCTGTGGAAAGTGCTAGATAAAATATCCTATAATAATCGTCAAAATACACAAGCAGCCTGAACATTTCTAGCTCTGAGAAAAGCACCTGATAAAATTCAACATTCAGAACAGGACTGCTGACCAAGACGTCAACATGAGGTGGCAAAAACAGAAGTTCGGGAGCACTCTCTGGTTTGGCAGCCATGGCAGACAAGCGGTACTCACCTGGGGGAACCTGCAAATATTGCAATGAAACATGAAGTTGTGTAATTTATTCAAAAATGCGAAAGGCTAACTCTCACAACTGGTAACGAGTGCATAAATTAGTACAGGAAAGAAGAACATGCTTAAAACCGTACAACACTAATTTTCTTGGTGATAAAAAATCGACCCTTAGATACACCCTAACACAATACACTAGAGTAACTATCTCACAATGCGGCTTCTGTGTACAAAGCTCCAATTTTCTTGGTGACAAAAGTGATTCAAACACCATTTCTAAAACCTCCTAGAGCTTGTAAAAACATGTCTAACATAGAGTAAAATTGACCCTTAGTACACCCTCACACAATACACTAAAATTAGAGAAACTATGTCACTGTGGCTTCTGCTTAACCTAAGCCATTTCAACATTTTACAACTTACAAGCATTCATACCAAACTTAAAAAGCTCCTAGAAAGAATTGCAAATGAAGCAATGTTTATGAAAGTTAACTGACGTGAAAGAAGGAAACATAAATAAAAACGTGCGGGCTTCTAATTGAATGAGTTAGTCTGCTACCACCCAATTAACACTCAAAACAATGTAAGCAACTAAGCAGAAGAACTCGTATCAGTAAGTCTACTCAAGGCTCCTCCATGTTGTTCTCAAATAAAGGCAATGACAAGCCTCAAAGAATTCCAAACCGTCCAAGAAGATTGCAAACTATATTTTTGTGAACATAAATACAATAACATGAATGACCAATTTAGTGCGTTTAAGTAAGTTTACTGATATTATTGTAACAAGGGTTTCAAACATGGCATTGCTTCATTCGATAAACTTACAAATATTAATAAAACTCTCAATAAAAGTGTTTTTTCTTAAAGTTATTGTATAACACCAAAATTAGGGCCAGAAACAGAAGACTTCGTAAAATCTATGGAGATTTGTGCCAACATACCTCAAAGCAGACATTTCCACCTTCATCAGTCTGCTTTACTTGAGGCTTGACGTTCTCTGGTCCATGAGTCAAGGCTACCTGCCATCCATACATAGCCAATAAGTAGAAGGAGAAAAGAATGACAAAAGTTACATTATCTGCTGCAAATTTAAATAGTTAAAAGGACCATTTTAATACCTAAATAGTTCTTGTTTCTAGCAAGTGAAAATTTTAAAAAAAAACCTCGAAACAAAATACTAGCAAGAAAAACATTAGGGACAAAAATAAGCCTCTGACATACCATCATATTTGCCTGGTTCCTGCCTCACCTAACAACTTGAGTGGTGAGAGTGACATTAGACAGAAGACACGCTCCAATAGAACGAGATAAGAATCTAGGGAGATCTACGGCTACTGCGACCATTACACCGCAGCAGTAACCCACATCGTCATTAAAATCCTAGCCACTACAACAAATAGCATCACCAAACAAAAGCCAAAAAAGGCCAAACTATTTTCCTAGGTCATGGAACCAACAAAACCACGTAATGCCTTCCACAAAACCACCGTCACCATAACTTCCTGCCACCAAATCTACCTCCCGGAAACACTATGCCTACTTCCCCGACCCCAACACTACTAAAAAAACTAACAAGTTCACACAAAAAACTCCCTGCCGCTAACACCAACAACAATCACAAACTCCATCAAATTGTCTTTATTAAGATATGTCCCTAGACAATTTCTGACAACAATTACATAACACACCACTCTTTGGATTTTTCAAATTGCCAGATAACTATTAAGAATGTTAACACAGCCATAGAAACTTAGAAGTAAAGGCAACGGACATCCATTTTGACATATTCGTGCATTAATATTGGAAAATAACACATAAGGTCTCAAGGTACCTTTGCTTTGTAGCCCACACTAACCATCTGAACAACGCCACAGACATCATAGGAGACCGCTTTAATATCTAATACTGAAGCCATGTTTGGCAAAACCTATACAATCAGATGGAATAGAAGAAAGGACATGTGTCATACCTCATAATGAAATGGAGAACAGACAAGCTGCAGTAAACTGTCAAATACATAAAAGAAAACTTCGCTCTTTGCTGCCTCCAAGAATAGGTCAATCTTATGAGTTGTAATACATTTAAAACAGCAAAGGAAATTTTGATAAACATTACCATGAAGTCCTTCAGTTTGTCGAACTTGAAATGCTCCTTCTTTGCTTCTATCGTATATTGACTAGAGGTAACCTGCACATGTTCAATAACTATGCCAGCCAAAACAATATATAGGAGAGAGTTTTCTAAACGAATGCTACATGACATCATATAAAAATCGTCTCTATCAGACTTATTCAGATTTCAGAATAAAAAAGATGAATATATTCCCATTATTGACTGAACAGGCAAATCAATGGAGAGAATGAGGATATCAATTATCACACCAAATGGCCATCCGAGGACCAGATGGGAAAGAGGGAGGTGATAAAAGAAAAAAAGTTTCACTATTTGTTCGTCAACTGCAACTTGCTGGGATGCAAGGCTTCAATGATCAAGAGTCGAGTTAGAGAATTATTGTCAAAATTCTACTGTACGCGATATGTATCCTACAATTGATCGTTCAGCCATAAAATCGATAAGTATCATAAATGCATCCTATGTTTAAATAAATCTAACAATATGCACAAGACACGGTCCATCCTCAATTCGACATGTGTAGAAGTAAAACTGACACATATCTCTAACCGTATCTTATGTTTAAGTAAATATTCCTGCAATACCGACACAATCCATGATGCGGTGCACAATAATTTTTCTTTTAGGACATTTTATAGAGTTGAAAAATGTGTAATTCTGTGTCATCAAAGTCTTTGTTCAATATGTGCAGTAAAATTTGTATTTTATATCGAGCATAACAGTTTTTTCAACTTATAATTACAGTTGTAAACGTCTCTTACGACACGCTATCCGTACCACGATACGATACATAAAAAAAATGATATGCAATACGTTTCTTGTTTCGACAACCTTGATTAAAAGTATATAACCCAAAGAGGAAGAAACAACAAACCAAAGATCACATAAAAATGGCAATCTAGATTCTAGAGTAAAACCAATTAGCAAAATAAGAGAGCAGGGGCAGAGGGAGAACAACTCACTCAGTTACCATGAGCACGCATATCAAATTACCTGGTCAAGCTTGTAATATCCCTCTTTGTCTGTGACAGACCTTTCATGACCATCTACTACAATTTTCACACCATCCACTCCGAAACCATTCGCATCAATGACACGACCCCCAACAGAAAATCCAGTGACCTACCAATTAGACAGCCAGAGAATAAGTTAACTCGTTATCTAATGCAAGGCCAAGCATTGCAACTAAACCGTATCAAAGGAGAAACTAAAAACCATTGACGAAAAAGAGAAATGTGGTCCACAAAACATACGGATACATGAGATTAAGGATTTTACGAATTGTAAAAAAAATACCAACAATACAAAGAGTTCTAATACATTACTCTGACAGCAATGATCACAATGTTATTGAAGACATTTTTCACAAGGAAGCATAAGTACTTGCCCTAGTGCACACAGTAGCAGAAGTGAAAGATCCAAAGGAACAAAGTCATAGAATTAAATAGGTGATAGACATAAACACTAAAGCTTTGACAATGTAAGCACGCCGGCATCAGACCTGAAACTTTTGGACAATTGTTGCATGATCATGCCCAACAGACACCGACATCGAGGGGGGTGAAACGTCAAAAACTGTATTCTCACCCTTGTAGTATGGTATAAGCTCATAAACACCTGTATATTTTCAGAAAAACAAAAGCAGCGTATTAAAGTAAGAAGCCATCATTTGCTAAAGAACAAAACAAATGATTTATTCATGCATCAACAAGGCAAGAAGTTCAAAATAATCTCAGATTAAAGATTTGAACTGCTGCATAATGCTAAAAAAGACAAATAGAAGCACATCTCTCAATTTACATCCCTCATTAGAGGTTTTCCGAAACCCGGAATCAATTTCTAGCACAAAGCATAATTTGATGCAAAGCTCTCATTTTTTTGTCATGTCAATAAGTTACGGTTCAAAAAACAAGGCAGAGGCCAAAGCAAAGTACTCCCTCCGTCCCATTTTGTTTGTCTCCTTTTTGACTTTTCATTGTCCCAAATTGTTTGTCCATTTTGAGAAGACCAAGAATGAAATCCTATAAAAATACTTTTTTACCCTTCCTTTTGATTTGAGGTGGCAAGTAAAATTTAAAATGAAGGCATTATTGGAAAGTTTAAGTTTTTGTAGTGTAATGATTATGTCCCCTTAATAAGTTGGATTTCCCAAATTGGACAAACAAATTGGGACGGAGGGAGTAGTTTTTCAGAAAATTTTCAAAAAAATTGTCAGTCTTATGGCCAATGTCAATGTTAGACAGAAGATATTTGTATCTAGGCAAAAGTTATGTATGCTTTAGAATGTAAATACAAGATTACGCAAAAGCAGGATATCACAGGGCAACCAAAAGTCACAATTTCTAACAATATCAAACAAGTACAGAAATAAAATTACCACAGGGTATTGACTTGAACGTAAACATTCCCTCTTCATCAGAGACAGCATGACAGAGAGGTTTTCTTTGTCCAGGGGCATTACCGGGGCCCTGGGGACACTCCAAACTCAAGACATCACTTGAGTATAAGTAAATGTGAACTCCCAAGATGGGATTTCCCTACCAAAGAAAAATAAAAATCAGAAAACTTCGACCTGTATATGTGGATGCACGTGCTTAACAGAATTAGGATAGAAACTATCATCCCACAGACTACACCCAAGTTCTTAGATATCTACGGGTCTGTTCTTAGATATCTACGGGTCTCTTATCTCTAAACTGCTATAACCATAAAACATGAGAGATGCAGAAATAAAGTGAATCCAACTGCATGTGAGCAGTTAATCCAAAAGAGGTGGTTCTTATCAACCAACTTTGCGAGCTTATGTGTGTACTCTTTAAACTACTGCAAGCACGGGACAGTATTCCACTAGAAAAGTTCTTCTTCCTCAAGGTTATAAAATAATCAAACCATAAAAACAGCTTGAATTTAATCACATGAAGTATGCAGGGTGAATAGCACCACTATTAGCTCAAGTTGCATTTCCTGCCACCCCAAATCACGGAGGCACGGGGTTCGAAACCTAGTTGGGACATCTGCTGAAAAACATGTACATGCTTATCAAAACTCCCTTGCCGGGACCGAGAAAAATGAAAGCATGCCAAACAATGGACTTTTGTTTTTAAGTGAAGGGCAGGAGAAAGAATGTTGCATGTATCTCAAGTTGTTCCTTTGAGCAGTTTTCTGACGTTGAATTTGTTCAATGTTCTTAGTAATTGAAGGTAACAGAGAACATGCATGTCAATGTTGAGAATAAGAAGAAAGTCAACTTTTGGGAAGATGGTAACATTAAACTCGTGGGAGCCCACCATTACTCTAAATGAAAGTAAAACTTCTCCCAATCTTGAATCGTTATACAGACTCCTTTCATTGTTTGGTTTATTATCTTCCTTTGTTTCCTATAAGTTGACTAAGGGATTCGGTAAAGTATCCATAGCATAAAATTGAAGATAGCATGACAATATTGGAGCAGACTATGATTCATCAACTGAAACAAGTATCATAAGATACTAGGAGATTGCTGCATCCAGAAATCCTAAATAGGTTTTGATTCCATGAAGTAATTACAAATTCACGAAAAGAAGCATGAAGACACCCACCAAATAAGCCACTTGACAGAAACACAAGTGCATGCAGACATGAACCCATGCAAACTGATGTGGCAAATGAAAAACACTTTAGAAGCATTCCATTTCCAAAGATCATTTGATATACCATGCATTCTCGCCCAAATAAACTCTTCCGTTCATCAAGAAACAAAATTATCAAAGAAAATGTTTCGAATGACCATAAAATACGTATCGACAAATGGGACCTTGAACTTAAGGCTGCTAACAAAGATTTTGTGAAATGAATAAGCGGAAGAAAATGGAACTGGAATTTGTTAACCAACTTCAAATCCTTCAACTTAACAACCAGCCAATAACTGAAGACAAACGAACGCACATCAGATTTTAAGGGAGTGATACAAGTTGATTAACATCCAGCAATAAATCGGTGACAAAAAATTACCTGAGCAACTACGGATCCACGAATATCATAACCAGAGACAAAGAAAAGGTCCTCAACCAAACGATTTCCAAACCCCATCTCCACCTGCAATACAAGTATGCTCATCATGAAAATGTAAAATGAAGTTGCAGCTCAAGCCAATACATAAGTGTGCATGTATGTATGTTTTTGGTGGGTGTTGGGGAAGAGCGCAATTCAACAAATAGCAGAAAGGGTAATAGAAAATCTTTGGAAAGAAAACAAGCATCTGACCTCTACGGAACCTCTATGTTCTACATTCAAATCAGCACGTGAAGCATGTAGTATGTACTTTCCTACAGCCGAGAACAGGTAATGTTAATTTAGTGACCTTTTTTCAATAATAATACCAACAGCAAAGACGAATGGAAGACAAGAATACTGTAAGTAAATGACAGTGTTACTAACCACTTTTTCCAGGAAATATGAAACAAAAATATTTAGAAAAAATCAAACAAGTTCTTGAATGGTTAATAAAAGTTGACGACTTGTCACTTGTTGGGTAACTAGCAACAGAACACAAACCTGGGACAACGTTTATGAATGAGTAACTTCCTGTTGATGATGTTAAAACGGATGATACATGATCGCCTGTTGAACTTAAAAGCTCAACATTTACATTTGATGGACCTCCATTTTTATTCGAACAGCTCTCTCCACCAACTGCTCCTCCAACTCTTCCAGACACAGTGAACCTTGAAGAGTGATATTACACAGCACAGTAGGTAACCAGACAAATGCAGAAAGAACAGTGCACATAATACGAATGTTAACCAGCAATACGAACATAATCAACCAAATTTACCCAGTGAATCTGAAATTTATATCCTCATTGGCATTGCAACCATTCTGATCAACAACAACAGGAACCTACAAAAAGTAATTAAGTTTTCCACTCACACACTTAGACCAAGAACAGTTACAAAATGCAGTCGTATACAGTATTGGAAACATCCAAGATCAGAAAGATATCTATCGACAACTGATATACTCAACTTGATCTGGATCCCACGACCATCCTTCTGGTCCCCTGATTCTGATTACAAAGGAACCCTAAAGAAAAAAGCAGTAAATATAAGAAGTAAATACTACATCCAATATATGAAGGTCAACAAAGTATGTCACGAAACAAAGAACTAGGTCGTCAAACAGTTCTGACATTATAGTAGTAGTTTTTTAAACTAAGAATCCAAACCAAACTGAGCCTTGCATCCCAATCACTATATAAAATATTGACTCAGGTTTATGCTTGCAGTAAATATAACAAATAGATGAAGCTCATCACAGCCAGATCCCCACCTAAAGTAGAGATTAATCCAACTTAAGTCATTACCTGCTTGATATGCACCCTTTGAAGTTTTCCCAGGGTTAACTGACTCAATGCAAGAACGAGGCTTGACAAATATGATTATATGTTTGATGCAATCAGCTACTATACGACGTATTCAACACGATTTGTTTTAAATACCTTGTCATAAACTGGAATGAAGTAATAACCATTTGGAGCACACTGGGTTCTGTCCTTCACCAATCCATCCAAAGTGCGAAGCTCAACCTATATTTGGACAACGGAGTACTCTCGAAAGTTACATATCAAAATAGACATCTTGTAAGCATGCATTTCAGACCATCAAAACTCTTATGTAAATAGAAAAACCAATAACAGAACCAATGGCTATCATATAATGGCACATACGTATGTCTTGTATTATACAGTTGAAGACTTAATGCAATTGTTTGTTCATGCCCAAAAATATCAATACAAATATATATTAAGCATAAGAGCTTTCTATGTTATCCACTTTTTCTTCTCGTTCCAACACTCCACAGCTCCTGCAGCCTCGCGCACTGAGTAGCCCTTTTTTATTTTTTTAATCAGCGTGTCAGGCACTACGTCCTCTCTGACTGGCTATTTTAAGTGGGTAATGCAATACACCTTTTAAAAATCTACGAAAGGGAAGTAGAAACGTTTTATTAAAGTTTTAACTCGAGGGTTCATGGAAGGTAAGGGCATCAAACTGGTTTTAAAGACTTCCCAGATAGGCTTCCTATGAGTAAGCTTTACAGAGAAAGTATAAACAAGTCCATTTGAAGACTAGGACCCATTACACTTGGGCATGGCAGAGGGAAAATTATAATAGACAAAAGAAAGATAAGGAAGAACGTAAAATACGATAATGATTTAAGAACAAACTTATATATCACACATTGACACTATCAGCTGACAGGCAACAAACAACATCAAAGAATACCGTGATATGAGAGTAGTCCAATTTAGCATCAGTTGGCTTCCTTGATTTGATCAGAGCCGAACTCGCCTACAACAGACAATTGACGCCCATATAAATCGCCATAGACGTAAGAACAATTTCTATCAAAACTATAATCTAATAGGAAAACACATAGTTGAACCAGTTTCACTAAATTAGGAAGAATTCAGCACAAATTTGAGCACATCGATCACGACGAAGGATTAATTTCTTAATAAAAAAATTCAGACGAATGACAAACAGACTTACCTCAACAAATCCACCGCAGCCTTGAATCAAATCAGCAGCGGCGTGTGTAGTTGCAGTGACTATGATCAACAAGCTCAGAAGCAAGTAGTAACCCTTGAACGCCATTGATCGTCTGATGCAACGAACTAAACTTCGACAAGAGGCTGCTATCGCATCGCAGATCTTACACTTGCATGAATAGCATTACTCTAGATATATATGGGCTCGCTAATGTTTCTCTCTCTCTCTCTCTCTCTCTCTCTCTGGGTTGGGCGCCAGGGTTTACAGACCGCGAGTAGTTATTCAGTGTTCCTGGAGCACCCGTCAAAACCATATATGCCTTTTTTGTGTGATTTGTACACGTCTTCTCCATTAAGTAGGTAATGATCTATTAGCCTCTATCTGAGGCCCAATGTTCCCGTGGGCCTTTAGATGCTGGGCCCATTGGTCACAACCATGATCCATAACGGATTATTTTATTTCATTGATTAGCGATTGGCTTCTGTTTTAGCCAATCCCATGTGTCTAAGAGCATGTCCAATAGTTCTTATCTAAAATACCTAGCCAACAATTTACTTTTTTATTTTAACTAGCCACACATCAATCATTATTCCAACAATTCTATCTAATATAGCTATCCTTACCTTTAAATATTATTTTGTTTCTTTATCTTTTTCTTTTGTCTTTTTTCTTTATCTTTTTGCAATACAAATGGAGAAGAACAGTAGCAATTTTTTTGCTTTCAATTGGCAACCTTTTTTCCAAATCTACCAACGGTAACTTTTTTGAATTTGGCGCAGGTTGAATCAATGGAGCTAGAGTCGTCGGAGGCGAAGAGGAGCGGATGCTATGGGAGGAGGTGGAGAAGATGTAGGCGGCAACTATGTTGATGAAGGCTATTTGGTTTTACATGTGAAGAGTGGACCGTGGATTTCTCTTATGAAGATTGGGGAAGAAGACAGAAGACAAGATAGAAAAGAAAAAGAGAGAGAGAGAGAGGAAAATATCATATTAAACTACATTAAAAAAAAATTTGGTTGGTGAACAGTAACTAGTCAAATTTAACTAGTTACTGTTTATGAAACTATTTTAGCTGTCATTAATTGAGACTATTGGAGTCCATTTTTTTGATTTTGTCTATCTAAAATAGCTAAATAGATCATTTAGCTAACCTCTTGCACATGCTCTAAGTAGTTGACCGAATAATACTTGTATTTGTTCAGAATTTCTGTATAAAATATTAAGTTATTAAATTATATACTTAGATTAAACACTTGCAAATATTTAAATGAGTTGATTTTGAAAGGAAAATAAGCAAAAAGATCAACATCTGCAAAACTAAATCCTCAAAGTGGAGTTCAATATGAACGAGAGAACAAAATCCTCCTTTATATACTCATCAAAATCCTCACTTGCATTCCGGAAGATGGAACAAAAATTTTCATTGTATACCCACTAGCGTATTATCCGTAACTATGATACTACAAATTAACAAAATCAAAGCCACGGATTTGAGTTCATGTTAAGATTGAAATTCAGTAATTATTCAAACTATTAGCATGTCGCATTGGTAGGATCAAAATTCGATTATTTGCCAAACAAATGTTAATATTATTTTGAGGATGATAGGATTCATGCTTAACTATAACTTAAAAAATACTTAATAATAGAATTAAACTCATATATAAATATAACCGAATACAGAGTGCTTCATATAGGTCATATATTTGCAAATAAATTGAAGAACTTATGATTCTATATCTTCAAAAAAAAAACATTTGTCATCATCATTCTTGTTTATTTTGAAATTTTCTCTTCACAATCCTCCAAAAATATATTTGTATCAACATATATGTAATTCGTCCAAAGATCAAAATTAGGAAAATGAACTACAATCTAAGAACATCTACAATAAGCAAAACTCCTCTCTCTCTCTCTCTCTCTCTCTCTCTCTCTCTCTATCTATCTCTCTCTCTCTATATATATATATATATAAAGCTACTTTGTTATGATATCTCCATCAAAGTAGTCTAGTTGTATTTATCATATTGCTCTCTGTGACTTTTTTACCCCAATTCTATAAAAGTTTACGTGCACCGAATTGAAATGTACAATGTGCAATCAACAGCTTAAACACAACACCTATTTTGCATAGAAATTTCATCCCTTACTATCAAAAGTATACTTTTTTTAAAACTTTCTTTTAAAGTATTTGTCAGCATTTTAAACACCACAATATTAGTCAGCATTTGTAACATTTTGGGGGGACTAACTCTCGTTGGTTGCTGAAAGTGCCTAGTTCTTTGGTTGCTAAATAATTTACCAACTAAAATTTTAGTCAACATTTTGTACTGTTGTTGGTGACTACATTTGTTTCGTCGCCAAACGTATTACCGACTATATGTTTGGTCGGCATTGTGTCATGTTTTGGCGGCTAAACACTATTGGTCACCAAAAACATTTCCCCACCTCAAGTTTGCAACTACGTTAGTGACTAAATGATTTGATCAAGAAACGATTAAGTCAACTAAAACGCTGATCAGCAATTGTGTATTTTGTAACAACCCGCTTCCACCTTGTATAATATTATACGTTTTGGTCGCCAAACCCCATAGACTTCATGCTTAATTGTGAAGTTTCAATGGGTTTTGGCATTCTCACGATTTTTTAAAAGGCATTGTACAAGAAAAGTTCATAATCTTATTAATACCGCAGAATTTACATCCACCAAGCCATGTGGGATTCTTAACCACCCATCCAGACGTCCAATTAAGACTCCATCTTTCAGATGTTGGCCTCGCAACTAGCACCACAGCCTGGCTGGGGTGTCACAATCTTCTCCACTTAGGAACACACATCCTCGTGCGGGGCCGAATTTTTTCACATTTTTGGTTGGTGCAGGCTCTGATACTATTAGTAACGGTTTGCTCCCGCTTTATACAATAATGTCCTTTTGGTTGCTCAAATCTCAGAGACTTTTCAGTAGGTCACCTATCCTTGGATTGCTCTAGGACGAGCACGTTTAACTATGAAGTTTCAATTGATTTTGACACCCTCACGACTTTTTAAAAAGGCCTTATAGTAAAACACGCGATAAATATTATCTGTTCATTAGATATCCCTTCTTGTAAAAAAACACGATAATGTTATCTATTTTGTTACTCAGGTGGCAACCCAAGGGGGGTTGAATTGGGTTTATGAAAAATATTGACTAATAAAACTTATGTGGAAACAAGCCAATACAAACTAAATTAGATGCTACAGCAAACAACACAATATGATAGACAATAAATAAAGGAGTAAGGGAGAGAGTACGCAAGATGTATAGTGGTTCGGTCTGAGCGTGTCCACTGCCCAGCTTAGTTCACTCCCTAGGAGTCATGTGATCTACTAGAAACTTGAACGACTTTGGGTATTGCACAAATCGTTACACTCTTTCCTTCCCGTTAGCTTTCCCGAGGAGCTAACCGAACCGCCGAGTTTTATCCCTAAACTCGTTTCTTTAAGGCTTATACTCACAAATCTTATAAACAACTGACTAATACAATTTGATAAAGAAGACTACAAATGATTGTCTTCAACAGTGTAATTAAGAAGAAGATGAACAGTGAAATCGAACAGTACAAAACCTCACTTCTTCTCTCTCAATATCTCACTCAAAAATCAAATACAAATTTGAACAATGTGAAATGATTTCGAACTTTGCAGAGGGTAGCTCTTGGATTCTTGGAAATTAGATGATTCAAAGTTCTGACCTCTGTATTTCGCAGCCAAGGGTTTATAAAATCCTAGAGATCCAAATCAAATATTCAAGGAGCCTCAATCAAATCGTAATCGATTCAATCAATCTTCCAACCTTCTATACGTAGAAAATCGAACGTTCATAACCCATAAGGAAAGGTTGAATCAAATCAAAACCCTATAAAAATTAAGTTAGAAGATTTTCGAACAAAACAACGACCGGTAGACTGCACAATTGTGCTGATCAACCACCTGTCCGGTCGACCACATGACTTGGCCAGTCGACCACTCGCCTAATCAACCGCGACCTGCATATTTTGCTTCCTGTGATATGTATTCAATCCGAATTGCAATGAAACTTTGCAAGAACACTATTCAACATGTAATACATCAAAATATGTGATAAAAACTATTCCCAAATGTATTACATGATAAGTGCATACTTGGTGAATTTCGTCAACCGATGACATATATGATAGGTTTCAAACTCAATCCACTTTCGTCAAATTACCATCTTCAATCTAGGCAATATCAACAACATAATCAATGAGATATTTATCACGATGGCATATTCTGATCAAGGCTATCTTCTATGAAAAATTACAATAAATTATGCTTCAAATTGCATAACCACTAATAAGAGTTCGAATCATGATATTAGATTTTCGATTACACATGTGGTTCTCAATAATTCAATTCTAATTCATATTTTATAAAAGGTAACATCAAAATATAATTAAGTGAATATTTAATGTGACAACATTATTTCCAACATGTTTGTTAGATATCATTTTAGTAAACAAGCGATAACGTTATCTGTTCGTTGATATAAAAATAATAATTTCATTAGATAAAGTTATTTGTTAGTATTTATCAGTTAACATTACTATCTTTTTAACAGATAACTTTATCTATTTTATTAGATTACTATATCTATTAGTGTTCATCAGTCAATATTTCTGTCGATTTAAATAATTATCTTAACAAATAATATTATCTATTAATTTTAAAAGTAATAATATTATCATATAAAATTATTTTTTAATTTGATTAAAACGTATATCAAACTAACATATAATATTATCTGACTTGCCTATTAAAAAATAATTTTATCTTTTAATTTTTGAAGTTTTATTAGATAAAATTACCTTTTTGTGTTTATCAATTAACATCATTTATTACTTTTAACAAATATCTTAACAAAAAAATATTATTTGTTAGTTTTTGAAGGAATAATGCTATCAGATAAAATTATCTCTTACGTCCTGCATTAAAATTTCATAAACCATGGAACCTAACTCATAAATTAAATTAACATATCCTTAATAAGCCAAATCAGTCCAGATTCGTCATTTTGATCAATTTTTCTTAATTTTAAACCCATCACAATTTCTTTTAGCTCTATGTACTAATAGATTCTGTATATCCCCAAAATAATAAAATTGTCATTGTGGTAAAAATGTTCAAGGATCATGGACAAGAGATCAAGACGGACGATCAATTGCTAAGGAAATTTTTTTTTGCTTGAAGTTTTTTTTTTTGACTTGGTAAAATGTTCAAGGATCATGGACAATAGATCAAGATCAGAGATCAATTACGAAGAGATTTTTTTTGTTGAAGTTGATTTTCAACATATAATACTCTTCTCTGGAAGCAAAATACCAATTGCTAAGGAAAATTAGGAAATCATGGCTATGGTGGAACAGAGAACGGAAGGAGAAAAGAGAGTCTAATTTCGTGTTTGAGATTTTTTTTACTAAAATGATAATTTTGTTATTTTGGGATATACAGAATCTATTGTACACAGGGTCAAAAGGAATTGTGATGGGTGTAGAATTGTGATGATGTGGCATGTGTAGAAGAATGAGACACAGAAGTGAGACAGGAAGACTAGGCCAGAGGACCTGCCACATTTAAGTAGATGTAAATTAGTGTAATTTTTACTATCCTATGACAAAGACAAAAATAGATACAAACCAATGAAATGCAGAAGAATCGGTTGTGAACAAGCCCTGAAGAATCAGCCAGAAATTCTCATTCCCAAGTTCACTCCCATCCATTCACCATATATAGGAAGAATTGACGTATGGACGATCACAGAAAGGAGAGAGAAAAGAAAGGAAACAACCTCATTGCTTTACAATTCACCCTCTCCCTTCCCTTCTTTTGCCTGCTCCCTTCACCCCCGGTAATCCGGGTTAACCTGACACTGTTTTGAACCTCCGTGGACGAAAAGACAAAAGATGGTCTAGTGTAATCCTTTGAGCTCCCAAAAAGAAAACAAGACCCAGAAAAGAAAATTTAGGCGTACAGGGAAACATTTTTCTCCTCTGTTTCCCTCCAAAGCGTCCCTTGTTTTCCTGTACGCCAATTACATCCCTCTCCCATAGAGGGTTGGTTTGTTCGTTTTGTAAATGTTCTTGTAGCCATGAAAACCAATACCCATGTTTTGTTTTCTCTAGTTTGGCTGTTGTTTCTTGTTTTCAATTCCCTAATTGATGCATCTAGCTCAGACCCAAAGCCATTGGCATTGAGCTGCGGCAACAAGGACGGTGGCACCGACTCTGATGGCAGGAAATGGGAATCGGATTCCAAATACCTTGTGTCTTCTGACAAATCCCTTGAGTCCGTAGCTTCATCCCAAGACCCTTCGCTGACGTCCGAAATCCCATACATGAAGGCCAGAATTTTCACGGCCGAAACAGCATACACATTCCCGATTAACGGAACAAGTCGATATTTTATCAGGCTCCATTTCTACCCATCTTATTACAACAACTACAACACCACTAACTCCTACTTCTCCGTGGTTGTCGGTGGGGTCACCCTCCTGAAGAATTTCAGCGCTTCCATTGCAGCTCAGGCTAGCACACAGGCTTACATTATGAGAGAATTCTCTTTAGCCCCTACGAACAACGATTCCTTGACAGTCACTTTCCAGCCTTCTTCGGATAAAAATGGGTCTTTTGCCTTCATCAATGGGATAGAGGTAATCCCATCGCCAAACTTATTCAATACTGCTGTAATGGTGGGGTTTGAAGACCAACCCCTTGATACCTCATCCAGCAATATCCAAACGATGTGGAGATTGAACGTTGGAGGCCAATACATACCTCCGACGAACGACTCCTCTAGTTTAGACCGGAGTTGGTACGAGGATTCGCCTTATATATACAGTGGCGCCACGGGTGTCACAGGTCAAGCCGACAGCAATGTCACGATCAATTACAATAACTATTCAGCAGCCGTGGCTCCAGTTGATGTGTACAGCACTTCAAGACAAATGGGTCTGGATCCCAATATCAACAAGAAGTATAATCTCACTTGGGCTTTCCCAGTTGATGCGAATTTCACATATCTGGTGAGGCTCCATTTCTGCGAGTATCAATTGACCAAGGCCAACCAACGGGTTTTCAACATATACATCAACAACCAAACAGCTATCCAAGATGGGGATGTGATCGCGTGGTCAGGCGGGAGAGGAATTCCGTTCTACAAAGATTTTACCATTTATGTGGCCGACGGACAGGGTGACGACATGCTTTGGCTCGCGCTATCGCCTAGCAACACGTTGAAGCCTGAGTATATGGATGCAATTCTCAATGGGTTGGAGATATTCAAGCTTAGCGACGCAAATTCAAATCTGGCAGGTCCCAATCCAACCATATCCGACATGATGAAGAAGCAGCTGGAAGAGGCAGCACCGAAGCCTTTTGCTTCTGATCCAAAGACGAAAACTTATACCAAAGCCTTAATCGGTGGGGCTGCAGGAGGAGCCGCGGCTTTTGCTTTCGTGGCAGCAGCACTCATTGGCTATAAGAAGAAGAGGAGACTCCCCGGAAGCGAATCCCACAATTCCAGTTGGCTGCCGGTCTACACCAACTCCCATACTTCAGGAACAAAATCGACCATCTCCGGAAAGAGTCACGGAAGCACCAATATCTCATCTGATGCTGCCAGCAACTGCCGGTATTTCTCCTTGGGGGAAATACAACATGCCACCAAGAACTTCGATGAGTCTAATGTCATCGGTGTTGGTGGATTTGGAAAGGTTTATAAGGGCATCGTCGACGGGGACACTAAAGTGGCTGTTAAAAGATCAAACCCCTCTTCCGAGCAGGGAGTTAACGAGTTCTTGACTGAAATTGAGATGCTTTCGAAACTGAGACATAGACATTTGGTCTCTCTGATTGGGTACTGTGAAGAAAATAATGAGATGATATTGGTTTATGATTACATGGGACATGGGACTATGAGGGAGCATCTTTACAAGGGCAACAAAATTACCCTCTCATGGAAGCAAAGGTTGGAGATTTGCATCGGAGCAGCCAAAGGACTTCACTATCTCCACACCGGGGCCAAGTACACTATCATCCACAGGGACGTCAAGACCACAAACATTCTCTTAGATGAGAAATGGGTTGCCAAGGTGTCGGATTTCGGGCTGTCCAAAACAGGTCCCAACATGAACCAAGGGCATGTTAGTACTGTGGTGAAGGGTAGCTTTGGTTACTTGGATCCTGAGTATTTCAGGAGGCAGCAATTGACTGAGAAATCTGATGTCTACTCCTTTGGAGTTGTTCTTTTCGAGGCCTTGTGCGCAAGGCCGGCTCTAAATCCAAGCCTTCCAAAGGAACAAGTTAGTCTTGCGGACTGGGCGCTCCATTGCCAGAGGAAAGGAACTCTAGAGGACATCATTGATCCCCACCTCAAGGGGAAGATAAGCCCAGAGTGTTTGAAAAAGTTTGCAGAAACGGCTGAGAAGTGTTTGGCTGATCACGGAACTGATCGCCCCTCCATGGGTGATGTGCTGTGGAATCTCGAATTTGCTCTCCAAATGCTGGAAAACCCAGAAGGCAGTGTGAGGAAACCAACAACAGGAAGCGTGGATTATGATCAGACTGAAGAAATCGATCACAGCAGTTTCTTAGCAATGCACCGGAGCACCCTGAGCCTCGGAAGTGAGCAAGATGAAAAAGAATTAGAAGATACCACTGATGATATCTTCTCACAGATTGTCAATCCAAAGGGGCGTTGATGCCACTTTTCCTGAAACCTCTGTGGTTTTCTTATTTTTTGTGATAGGAAGTCATATAAGCTGCTACTGAGTGTCGTGTCGGTTCTTCCTGTTTGTTCTCTCACGAGTAATTCTACCGTTATTTACGGCACGGGCTATTGAACACATATAGCAACTTGGTGATCAGTGAAAGGAGTTGAGACTTGAGACAGAGACAATTTACATCACCCTCCTGTTATTATATTATTATATGCATGTACTGATATGAATTGATGTACTACTATTCTATGTTAATTACCTTTAGCATTAATTTCTTTATAGTTTTGCACAAACTGCAGATCATGTTGGTTTCTATCATCTTTGTCTTGTTGTATCTCAAACTTAATAAATTCTTGTTGCATTCTCACTATGATTTTAGAAATGCTGGCACAAATGAAAGTCAAATGCCTTCTAATTTATAATTCAATTAGAGAGATAGGTTGTATACTTACTGTTTTCTCATGTGTAACCGTAGAAGGAATTCAATTACTACTAATTGATATCTTTATTTATACATCAATGATGGTAAATTCATTCGTCATAATTTCAATATTATGGCAAATTCGTGTCAAATATAAAGCAAATTTGGACACTCTAGCCAAGTCTTGTTAAAAAGGTAATTTATTCAATTAGTCTTTTATGTCATACACTTCTCTTTTCCTCTACTATTCCACTCATTCCATAGTATGCATTCATATTTCTAACATGTAGATATCTAAAGAAACATGGTAAACTTCACGAAGATTAAAGTTGCATAGAATTTATGTGTTTTTGAAATAAGACTAGTAGCGTAACTTGAAGTTCTGTTTGTTTCTCATTTCAAGTCCATTAAATTAAAAATTGAAATCGAAAAGTATATATTACAATTAAATATAAGGTGAAAAACTGAGCAATAATTTGGGAGTATCACAATAGTGAAATGGATGAATGTGTGAAATTTCATAGTGGATATTATAACTTAATTTTGACAATTAGTGCAACATTTGAAGATAAGAAAGAAAAACTAAATAGAATATAAGATAAGCAATAGTGATTCCTTACTACCAAAAAAAATAAAAAATGCTAGGGTGAGCACTTACCGAGAATGCAATGTAGTTGCTCTAGATAGATAATTGAGAAATCAAAAGAGTAGATGCACCTTAATAACTTATCTGGATGCTGCCATCATTTTTCTTATTGCAGGCAATATGAAAGAGAGGGACTCTCATCAAAACTTGTAACCTTAAATGCATCAAAAGCGATATTAAAATAACACCCATCTATTACTACAGTGCATATCCGAAATCGCATATCTAGATAATAGAGAAAATAAGTCCTTACAAGATTATTTAACCCCGTGCAGCCAGAAGTTTGTTTCTTGTAAGAGACTAAATTGTATTTTTTTAATTAAAATTTTAAGTTAACAAACGACATTGAACCAACTTATTCTAAACTTTTACTAGATTTTTACATTTTTTTAGATGTGAGGGTTGCAATGTGCCAACTAAAATTGCATGGGTGAAAAATGTAATTTATCATTTGCAGTTCAGTACGCCAGCGTAATGGGAGGAAAGGAGGCCAGTAACGAAGAACAAACCGCCCTTAACAGTCAAAATGACTGGTTATACGCGTGATACGAGAAGACGGGGCAATAAATTTGAACAACCGTGAGAAGGCATACCGACCGTCCTCTCAAACCTACAGATTTGCAAATCCAATTCGGGGAGATTCACATAATCTGGTATGTGCGTAATTCAATATTTGGATCTGAGCACGATTCTCGTTTCTTAGGTTTTCGTTTCGTTCACCGTGGTTTAATATGGATTTGGGTGGCTGGATTTTAATGAGGATATGGGCATTTAAAGCTTCAAATTATTTGTTTTCAGAGTCCCTATGAGCTCCTTTTTATTTCCTTTTCTCTGTGTTTTTCCTTCAAATGGAACTCAGTGCGTGTATATCTCGGGAATCTAGTTCCCAAACTTGAGATCCTATTGAATTCACTTTACTGGTGTGCATCCCACTGTAAAAAATTCTTCAGAAGTCAAGATGCAATCCAGGTTGTGGCGATTGGATGACCTATGTGAAAAAAAATTCGAACAATTGTTTGGAACTTTTGGTTGCTGCTTTCGAATTGCTTTATTTGTTCGCCTATGTGTGTGTGATCGAAGTAATTGCTTAATTTCTTTATTTGGGGTGCTGGTCATGTTATGTATTATTGCAACTGCCAGGTTTTTTGTGGCTGGTTTGGTATTGTTGCACTTGGAGTGAGGCTTACCTATCATGGCGAGGATCAAACCTCAAGCTCTATTACAACAAAGCAAGAAGAAGAAGGGTCCTAGTCGTATCAGTGTTACTACAGTTGCTTTGTACAGCTTAATTGCTGTTGTGTTAGTGTATTTCCTGTTTGCCAGTTACAGACATTGGTCTCGGAGGTTTGTTATAATCTTCAATTGTTGACTGTGGATTTATAGTTGTCATGCAACTCATGTTGACAAAATGTAAATTGGTGTCACTACCATAATTTGTATTTTTTTCTTCCTTTTTCACTCTTGAGAGCAATTCAAATATTTGCATTGAATATTTCAGAACATGCTGGGAATAGTCTAAGAGAGGATTTCAAATGTGTTTTTCTGGAGGATAAAATCACCTCATTTTTCAAACGTTTGGAACGGAACATGGGTTTTAGGCTCTCTTAGCATCCTTAGTTAAGTTAACCATATGTTACAAATCTTGGGACTTAAGGGAAATGCCAATACAAGTTTAAAGCTCTTCTGGATAAAGGAGTAATTATAACCAAGTTCTGAATTGGGGAACAACCCGAGCATTAGATTTGTCATTAAATAGGTTTTTTTAATCAAGGTGCTTGCCAAATATTTCTGGAAGTTTGTCGAGGTGGAATGCTGAAATCATTTGTCTTATATAACCATGACGTGACAAGCCAAGAAGGAAAGAAAAGCTTTTCGACATGGACTCTTTACACGTACTTACGTTGGACTGTCAGACACTTGACCATTGGACAAGGATATGCCATACGTGTCTAAAATGTTTAGTTGACAATCAGATAGCAAGCATAATTTTTTTGAACTGAACTGTGAACTATGCATAGACTCCTATCCTATGCAGGTAATGCTCTTAAGGCACATTGCAAACACGATTTACCCTAGAAAATAGAAGGATTATATCAGAGTTACGAATATTTCAGTCATTCCATATGTCTTTTAGATGGAAATTTAATGAATTCAACACTTACACTGTTATGACACATACCCGCAACCAAATCCCATAACCGAGTCCATGTCACGTAGAAGAAAAACATTTACATAGTCTAATGTCTACATTTTCTAACTTGTGTTTAGGTCAAGAATTCAAGAAGAGGATCACTCGTCAGTTTTTGAGGTAAATTTTTTCTTTTGGAGAATGTAGTTATTGTCTTTTAGATTGTTGTTGACTCTTTGTCTGGTACGGATAATGATTACTGACTAGAAGATGTGAGATCTGATGGATTCCTCTTTTTTCACATTTCAAGTGACAATAAACATTTCCCTGATAGTGAAGGTATATTTGTCTGTTTGTGTATTGGGTCATTATCCAGTGTTCATGTTTTTAAGGTTTGAGGGATTTGCTTTCATATGATCGTGACCAATTACTTTCCTTTTTCTCAATGTCTGATCCTGTATGTGCTACAGGGTGACAATGTTATTGCAGATTCAAAGAAAACTGATGTCCCTAGATATGCTGTAAGTTTCTTTGTATGCTGGGATCTTTTTACTAGCTTTGTTTGATATTTCTAAGATGGTTGCTAAGTTCATATTTGTGTCTACCCAACAAAGCTTTCCCTTATCAATTAGTTAGAGAATGCTGCAATCTTTTGGGACCAATATATGACTGGAGCTTACCAAGGCATTCATTCTTTTGCTCATGTTAAATTTATTTCTTGTGTGTTTTTTCTTTCTTTTCCGATAAGTAAGTTATTCTATTTCAAAAAGGAAATTTGAAAATCACTATGAAGCTCATACGCAGCGCAAAAAGCCCTATCTCTCGCAGCTCAAGAGTACAGGAAAACAACAAAAGCAGAGGAAAATTCATAGCGATAGGTCCCCTACAAACAGGCTTCGTCCAAACACTCCCTGATAAAGGAGTAATTATCTAGTCTCCAGTTTTGTTGTGTCGGTGTGTATGGGGGCTGGAGGAGGTGTTCTTATCCGTTGCTTTTCCTTTTGACAGATTTTGAAAACCTCAAAAGGCTCAATAACGGTCGAATTATTCAAGGAAGGTTCTCCCGAGGCCGTCGACGAATTTGTTGACTTGTGGTGGGTACCAACTAAACATTATTTCTATCCATTGTTGTGGAGTACTATTTCATTGTTCAAACAGCTTCTTTATTACACAACATGTCTTTGTTGTACACTTGTACAGGAATCACCTCATTAGCAGTGACAAGACAAGCGCTCAGTGTTTCTATTCCCTTTACTTCTCTAACTTGTCATCTTGTAACTTGAAACTTATGAATTGTGAAAAGTTAAGTGAAGTGGACACTTCGTAGATTCTTTACCCCTTGAAGTAGATTTGATTCGTGTATCGGCTTTCTGTATTTTCCTGGCTACTCCAGATTGTCAACTTTTGCAATATCATTATTTGCTTCACAAATACATCAAGTTGAACGTTGGGATTCATGATGCAGTAGAATTTTTTTAGCCTTGTGGAGCGTGGAAGTTGCAATTTAATTCATACCCAAAAATGTTAATGTTGGGGAATTGATGTTGGATCAGCAAACTTTAGGGGACCTGTAAACATTTTATCCTTGAGCTGTATGTTCAGAATGTCGATTATTTTCCTGCTATGGAAAAGTTTGTCCTACATTTAAGCTTTGTACTGCAAAAGTTATGCTTATGTTTGTAGAATTGTCTCCATGTAGTGGACTCACTTGCAGGGATTCGGGGAGGCAGTAGTGTAGGCAGGCACTACCACACTAGCACTTCTTCCTCAAATGGCACTTTATGGGCCTATGGCAATAATTATTTGATTGCAAAATATTAAAAAGAAAACTCAAATGATCTTCCTCTTTTTTTTTTTTAGTCAAAGGGGTCACTTCAAGGGGATGCCTTTCCATCATGTGGTAAAGAATTTCGTGATTCAAGGAGGTAACATCGATCGACCTGGGGCTACAGACGATTGGACTTTGAGAGGAAAGCATACCAGCCAACTTGATACAAGGTTTGCACCCCCCTCTGGAGCCACTTAATAGTGTTATCCTTTTGCTCAAGGGAGTTCAGAGATAGATAATACTATTCTGGTTATTGAACTTGTGATTTTATCCAGTGTGAAGCACGAGGCCTTCATGCTTGGTACTTCAAAGGCAAAACATGACAAAGAAGCATTTGAACTTTTTATTACGACTGCGCCAATCCCCGATTTAAATGAGAAGCTTATTGTGTTTGGACGGGTTATTAAGGGAGAGGATGTTGTTCAGGTACTAAGCCTCTCTTTCTGACGCGTGCTCTATCTACTACCAACTATAAGTATGTGATATATTCCTTACAGTAGTTGCATGGGGGTCGCTATTACTCACCTGGCTGGGTGTCTTTTAATTGTCAAATCATAGGTCCTAGCAGGCTAAGCTAGTAAAGCCCCTTGTTAGCAGAATCTGGGTCGAGTCCCCTTTATTTTGGTCAGGGGTGATACTGGGGGGGCAGTCTGCCCTAGATATGTTGCTACCATCAGTGGAACGGAAAAGAAGCATTTTTAGTTACAGTTGATATATTCAGATCGAATTTACGGTCTGGATAAAATACACTAGTGGTCTCCAAAGTATGCACCCTTTGTCATTTTGTTTCCCAAAGATCCATTGGGTTAGTCCCTTCTGTTTTTCTATCTTGCATCTAAACTGCTCGGTTATTAGTTTCTGTTCAAATAATTGATGGGATTTGATGTGTGGCAGCCATCATAAATTTCCACATGGTCCAATTTGGCTAGTGATCTGGACGGAAGTTAATGGTTGGACTATTCAGATGCAAATTATAAACTTCGGGACCAAAGTGAAAAAATCAGAAGTTAGGACCAAAGTGAGACTCACGGAGGACACATAATTTAGGGTCCACCACTGGGTTTTAACCCTAGAAGAATTGGGCATATTTCCTCTTCAAATAAGTTTATGTCCTATCTTATAGGACATCTGGTTTTTATTTACAAGTTGTTTGTGGATTTATATCATACTTATGGTATGAAAATTTGACCTGCAATGTGCTGCCAGGAAATTGAAGAGGTGGATACGGATGAACATTATCGGCCTAAGTCCTCAATAGGAATCATCAATGTGTCGTTGAAACAGAAGGCTTAGATGATGCCTTGCCAGTTTGAAGCTTCTTTCTTTTGCATGCTTTTCCCCCACCTTCACAGAAGTTCTGAGAATCACCAAGCCATCAGTTTATGGGGAGTTTTTGCATTTTAGCTTTTCTTCTGGGGTATTGTGCCATGATTGAAGTCCCTGGATTAATAGGTACAGCATTAGCTGCTGTTGCCATACCGAGTGGTTAGCTACTATTTGTATTATGGCTCATTGTTCTATTTTTGGTGATAAGTAGTTGTTTTGTACTGGACGCACATACATGATACACTGGTGCTTGGGATCATGGCTCTAGGCACAACTGAATGTACTAATCTCTCTCTCTCTCTCTCTCTCTCTCTCTCTCTCTCTCTGAGACGGTCTGTAACTATTTTTCTTGTATTACCTTGTTACGTTGTCACATTGGTTGTGATTGACATGCTTTTTGTGGTTAACCAACACGATTATACTCAAAATGGAATTGTCTTTAATGTTGGAACTGGAAAACATCCTTTTCATTGCTGTGGTCATGTCAGACAGAACATTGATTTAGCAAATATCAATGGCACCATGCAATCAGAATCAGGCCCCATGTTGTTCCCAGATCCAGTGCGGCAAATAATGGTAATGCAATCATTGCTATGCTCTTTACCTTGGTTGGTTCGTTCTTGGTGGGTTAATGCTTATGCTTATAAGCCAATGTGTTGCATGTACCCTAGTATTCGGCAAGTTACCATTTTAGAGGAAGACATATTACTTAGGATTTAACCTCTTTAAAGTCATATACTATCTTGTTACGAGTGTTCATGAACCCATTTCAACAATATTGTCTCCAAAATCAAATTACTGAATCATCTCTTATTGTTCGCAGATAGGAACAATCATCAATTGTTCGATAATCGTTGATGGAACAATAGCCACACAAAAAAAAAAAAAAGCAACAACAACCATCTTCTATTTCCTCCATAGCAATCAAATTACTGAACAATCTCTGATTCTTCTTAGTATCTTATGTGTCACATAAATCGTGAGCAGAGGAGGATGATTCGACTTAATATGTAGTGGTGGTCGGGACGGAGGAGGAGAAAGGAAGAGGCTATGATTACTGAGAAAAAAAGTGAAAGTCATAATTAACTTAATAGGTTCAAGTACAAAGCAACAAATAACAGAGGTGCAAACAGAATTTCCCCACCCCGTCATAAGCGGTTACATTTTTCTGTTATTGGAGTTTCGATGAGGGCGGCTTTAGTGATGCAGCCAGCAGCAATGAAATCGGTGGCTCTTCTCAGCACTCCTCCTCTCACACTCTCACTTTCCCTCTCGAATGCTCGTCTCTCGCCACCAAAATTCTACCGTCAAAGCCCTAGGTTCAGCTTATTGTGTTCCTGTAATCAGCCTGAATCGGTACTCCAATTTTGTCTTCGTTGTTTTCTACTCCCTGCAATATCTTCATCGAGCTTCTCATGTACTTTCTGTGGCTTTATTTTCATCCATCGCCTTTTTATTGCTCAGACGGGAATTACAGAGGCAGATTCAAGTCCCAAATACACAGCCGGAATCTTCGACGTCCTGTTCCTTAACTTGTTCCGAAACAAAATGGTACATGTGAGTCCGATTTCACTCTCTTACTATGTTTTGGCTTTCTTCCTTTCACTGTTCGGTTGCTAAGAAAATATACGGAGAATTTTTCACTTCTGTTCTTTTTTGTTCCCAATGTAATTGGGAAAGTTCTAGATAAAAGGATACCTAATAAGGGAAGAGTATCTTCCCTTTGTTCCAGCTTCTTGCATTTTCACGTTCTGATATGAATTAGCAGATACGAAAAATTGGAGTTGGCAAATCCTCTTTGGCTAGTAATTGTTATGCATATGACTGATCTTACGGGTTTGAGCATTTTCATTTTTCTTTTGCTGTTAAGACTTAAGGGGAAATTAACAGGAGGTTGGATGGGATTCGGAGAAGCGTGGATATGACGGACTAATAGAAGTCGCAAACCGTCTCATGATGAAAAGAAGCAACTCTGAAACCAAAGAAGCCGCGGTAGCTCAATTCTTTCAGCATTAGTACCTATTACATTTGCGTCTCGTGGTGTAATTCTCCTGCCAATTGAATATAACATGGCAGTGTCCATTAGTAATGATTTCGCCTGTGGTAGGTTCGGATATTGAGAGGGATGTTTCCTCCATTTTTGTTAGAGCTTTACCGAATACTTATATCGCCTATTCAAGGAGGGAAAGTCGCTGCAATGATGGTAGGTGAGTTAATCATTCATGGTCTCATAGCCATGTTGGTGCTCATGTGCTGCAAATTTTGTGTAATTCATTCAATCTTTCTTGTTATATAGCAAGGGTGACTGCACTATCTTGTCAATGGCTTATGGGCCCTTGTGCTGTTAACACTGTGGATCTTCCTGATGGATCCTCCTGGAGAAGTGGGGTAAGGGTTTGAACTACCTGGTTTTGCAATCGGATTTACATGGCTTTTTGTATTCATTGACTATGATTTTAACTCTTCATTGTAGGTGTTTGTAGAAAGATGCAAGTACTTGGAGGAAAGCAAATGTGTAGGAATTTGTATCAACACGTGTAAGCTTCCCACACAGGTCAGTGCTTGCCAAACTTAAATCTACAGAAGTAGTACTTGCTATGCATCTTTTCACTGCAAGTGTTTCACAGTTTGTAATTGATGCCGGTGTTGTATACATACAACACCGTAGGCATCTCAAACAAAGAAATGCTTGTAAATCTGAGGGTGTTCTCTCTTTCCCCAAACACCACAAACCCAATAGCCACCGCCCCCCGCTCTCTCTCTCTCTCTCTCTCTCTCTCTCTCTCTCACTAACTCATTAACTCACACACACTCACACACAAACATAAGCACATTTATTGTTATCAGTTCTTTGCTTTCATCATAATTGAGTGGTAAGTGCTAACTTCGCAAAGGTGGTGGTTGTTTTCAGACTTTCTTCAAGGATTACATGGGGGTTCCTTTAGTGATGGAACCAAATTTCAGCGATTATAGCTGTCAGGTAACATGCCCTCTAAGGTCTATCACTGCTCCCTTTCTGAAATAAACTAGCTCCTTTTCTCATTAACCTTGCACTCCGAGGCCACTCGCTCTCTCCGTATGATAAAGTAGCAGCTTCTCTCGATTGACTTGCACCCTAAGGCCTATCACTTGGTCCCTCTTTGAAATAAACTAGCTCCTTCTCTCGATAACATGCACTTTGAGGTCTCTCACTTGCTCCCTTTCTGAAATATAAACTAGCTCCTCCTCTTATTGACACTTGCACCCCAAGTAGTCTCTTCGTCATATTTGTTTGAATTTCTACATTTGTTGGTTACTTTTCTTCTGAAGAGTTCTTTAACTGCATGACAGAAACCTACAGCTTCCACCATCGTCGGTACACCCACCATCTCATTGCCACTGCCATTACTAAAAATTTTCATCAAATTAATTCTTTCTTAAATACAAAGCCAAGTTAAGAATTAAAACCTTTTCCTTTTCGTTTTGTGTGTTGAATTAGTATCAAAATCATTGATTTCCATGTTTGTTTCCAATGGGACAGTTCAAATTTGGCGTGCTCCCTCCCCCGCCTGAAGATGATAGTGCCCTCAAGGAGCCTTGTTTAGAGATATGCCCAAATGCCCGTAGACGCAGAGTATTTGCTGCCAGTGTGGATGGATTGCAATGCCCCAAGGCATGAAGTTGCATTATCCAATGTCTTGTTAACATCACTTGTAATACTGTACATTTGTACACCTGTTATTGCAGAATTCCCGGGGTCATAAAATACTGCTTTCTTCTTCTTTTTTATTCGAAGGCAGCCGCTATATCGTCACTTCAAAGCTTTTACAGATTAAAAGTTTGAGCATGAATAAAGTTCACCACATGTACCAAAGAGAGATAGTGGAAGCTTCATTGCAGCCCATGATAGATGTATCATACTCAGACCCTAACCTTCATAGCATGCATTTTCACTCGTGTTGCAACTGATTTGCTAAACTATGTGGCCGGTGCATGTGCCTCTATGAAATACTGACATGGCTAGAAAAGGAGTGATTCGATAACATCAACTACTATCGAAACCATTGTGAGAAGCCCTATGGATGGTAAGGGGAGCCTGGGCTACCAAGCTAGCTCTTGACCTCATCTTCCCAGTCAAAGTTGATAAATGTATACCATCGCAACCACCTTTGTGAACTTCATATTTGTTCTCAAACGACTTTTGCTTCCTTTACTTGTGCCTCTTTTGAACCTCTTACTACTATTTACCTAATATTTTCCACGACAATAAAACCTCTCCTGGTTCCTTAAACTCCGAACAAGCCAACCATACGACTCTCCTTCCTTTGTTTTCCCTCCCCCAGCAATGCTCGTTGGCCAGTTCTTTATGAAGTGATAATAACAGCAAACTAGGCAGTAGGAGAGGCCATAAAAGAAACTACGTAACATAAAGCATCACTCAAGCGAGCAAGGCAACAAAACTATCAAACGTTGGCTGTAATTCATGAACATTATAGATATATGAATTCATGAGCACTATAGATCCACAACCCTTCAACATGAAGTGTGCAGAAAGAGCCTTAAAAAAAGATAGTTTCCACATTAACTCACGACGCCTTCCACATACAACTCGCAAAAAGAACCTAAAAATGGCAGTTTTCGCATTGACTTGACACCCTAAAAGGATATATGACAACAGCGTTGTATCTAAATCTATTTATAGTTGTACACCGAACAAGATGGGAATAAAAAGCAACGCAAAGGACTAAGGCAAATTATTGGGCACGGGTAAAAATACAGACAAGATCAAAGTTGAGCCAAAGATCAAAGTTGAGCTAAAGACAAAGTTACCACTCTTGTACAAGTAAATACATCGTTCACTGAAAATTATTGGTCCCAACCAGAGCGCCTACGCCTTTCTTTAGGTCTATCTCTAGAACTGCAAAACAATGAAGAAAGACAAGTTATGATCAAATTAGATGTAGCATAGCATTTATATCATGCAAAAAAATATGCAAGTTGAGGTCACACAAGTCACCTTTCTGGGTTCCTCTGACTTGCACCTTCCCTAGAACTCTGATTAGTAGGGTGTCCTCCTGACAGAGGAGCAGCAACAGCAGGAGTCGACAAATTGGTAGCCCAAACAGAATTTACATCGCCACCTATTGAACCACCAGAAACAAAACCACGTAACGTTGTTCTCTTGTTGGCATGGGCGCCTGAACTGTTACTGAAGCCGTGATTTTGAGTATTAGATGAAGCAGCCACAAAGTTGCTTTTAAACTGTGTCATTCCAGTTCTCACTGAACTAACAGCAGCAGAGCGACTTGGGGCAGTGCTCGATGAAGTATTAGTTGAGTCTGCACTGTATCCAATACCCAAACCATAATCCACACCACGCACACCTCGACTGCCACCTCCACCCCTTCCTTTAGCCCTTTTTCCACCTGCAAGCGCATTAAATATCTCATAAGAAAAATTCACAAGATTTTCAAAACCACACAAAGAAACTTCAACCCCTTTCAAATCATGCAAGGCCAGAAGATCTCCCATGCACAGTTGACACTAGTCTTCTACTCATTGACAAAAGCTAATTCAGATATGTACAAAAAACTTCCAATATCTTAAAGTTCGTTCCTTTTCTTATTTTGTGTGGGTGTGGGGAGGGGGGGAAGGGGAAGTCTTATTAACAATTTTTCATGGACAAGATGACAACATAAATCCATACCTCCTTTTCTTGCATCACGTTTCGATCTGAATCTCCCATCCTAGTGATTTACAAAGTAAACGTCACTCAATAGCGGTAACAATATACACGGAAAGCAACCAAATATGAAAACATGAAGCAAGAAATATTGATGTTTAAGCACAGGACCAGTTGAAAGAAATATCCAAAGTACCAAGTTTGAGGGCACCAATTGGGAAGAAAAAGGAAAATAGTTTTGCGTTGTTTTCCATGGCAACAAAGACATGAAAGCTGATAATTAATTATGTTTAGGTTATAGAGGTCACACCGATAAGAGGAAAGAACAAAAGCACGAGGTGTCAGGGAAGTATGACATAAGTGACAGCAGCGGATTTAAGAGAAAATATCAGCTACAATGAATGAGGATGGAGTCCACAGGTAGAAAGGATATTACTTAGTTTCTCTCATTTAACTGAATGTACCACACTCTTCACATGCTGGTCATGAGCTGGATTCAATAAATTTCAGAATTTATTTCCCCCTTTGGACATTGCCCGATCAAAGTTGACAAAAAAAAACTTCAGAACCACAGGTTTTAACTTGTGATTATGGAAAGGATATTAATTGATATGGTCACTTGGTTTCTTCAACGCCATTTTAGGAAGAGGTATTCCAGTTGGTATAACACAAGTTGGCAAACTCTAGCTGGATGTGAATACCCCTTCAATTCGGGCCTACACTAATCAGATTATACTCATGTTGTCGCCAACAAGTCCCGACAAAGGATAAACAGAGACAGTGTTCAATCACTGATACATAAAAATTTCCAATTTCATTCTTATTAAAATGCAAACAAACATATGCAATGAAGGAAAAAGATCAAGCAAAATACCTTCATAGCAAGATCCATCAGTTCCGCTGACACATTTTGACCAGCAGCGACTAAACTGTTAACCAATTCACCTGCAAACCTTGCCTCTTTCAGTGTGATAAGAGTGTATGCAGTTCCATCTTTGTCACCAGCACGTCCTGTTCTTCCTATTCGATGGACATGCATGTCCATGTCCCTAGCAATATCAAAGTTGACTACCGACTTAATCGACTTGATGTCAAGACCACGAGCAGCAACATCTGTCGCAATAAGGACGTGGTACATTCCAGATTTAAACTTTTGCAGTATGTCCATACGAGAAGTCTGGTCTTTGTCTCCATGAAGAGCTGCAACTTTAAAACCCCTCTGATCCAGTTGCGATTGAATCTCATCCACTGTGGCTTTTTTTGAAGCAAAAACTAGAACATCACCATTATCAATCAGTCCAGGTAGTCTTTCGATAAGCCAAGACATCTTCTCTGAATCAGAAGGAATTACATGAACAACTTGAGTAATATCCTCATTGGCCATTCCCACCTCTCCTACAGTAACTCTGATAGGATCGGTGAGAACTTCCCTGGCTAACTTTTCAACTTTGCGGGGCATTGTAGCTGAAAACAGTAAGGTTTGGCGATCTGGCCTAATCTGACCTACAATTGACCTTATTTGTGGCTCAAATCCAAGGTCAAACATCCTATCAGCCTCGTCAAGCACTAGGTAAGTTGCTCTGAACATTGTCAGTGCCTTCATTTTCAGCATGTCTATCAATCTTCCAGGAGTAGCAACAACAATCTCGCATCCTGCTTTAAGCTCTTTGAACTGATCGAGCTTGGACATTCCACCATAAACAGCAGCGACACGTATACTATGTGATTTTGCAAATTTCTTTGCCTCCAAATATATTTGGTGTGCTAATTCTCTAGTGGGTGCACATATAACCCCAATAGGACCTTCATCTTTCTCAAGTTCTGGTTGATCCATAATATGGACAATCATGGGAAGAACAAAAGCAGCAGTTTTTCCCGATCCAGTTTTTGCAATACCAATGACATCTCTCCCAGATAGCACAATAGGCAAAGCTTGGCACTGTATTGCTGTTGGCTTTTCATATGATTGTCTCGCAATAGTTTTCATTAACTCCACAGAAAATCCACTCTCTTCAAATGTCTTAATTGGCCTTGGAACGTCAAAGCCAGAAACACGGATAGCCAAGCTCTTCTTGTATTCAATAACATCCTGCTCACTCATGCCTAACATTAAAAGAGGGAAATGGTCATCAACTAAGTTCCAAATATAGAAACAACTCGCATAGAAGCATCCATAAAAATTGAGGGAAAAGAAAATAACAGTTGCATTTAGGACTGTATGGTGTATAGCATAATGATATGAACTTTGACTCAAATACGGATGTGTAGCTGCTAAGTTGCTAACCAAAACTTTCAAGGTTCAAGCCATTATCATTTTCATTACTGCTTGTACAAGCCAAACGAATGTAAATGTGATATAAAAGAAATTAGCAATCAACGGGAATCTGTCTTGACCAAAAATCCAAATTTTCTGGCAAAACTGAATGGCAAAAATTTAATCATCTGCACAAGCTGATACAATAAATTATCATGACAACCATATCCTCAAAAGTTAAGACTGCTATTATTCCAAGTAGTGAAGTGCATAGAATTAAATGTCCTCCCTCCCTATTCATTCCAGAAAAGGATGTGATCACCCTTCATTCCCTCTGCTTTTCTTCCAAAGGCATGCTGATGCTCTCCAAATGCTCACTCGGTTATGAATTAATGGGCGTTGTTCTTCACTAGTTGTTCCTCTTGACCACATTTTATATTTTTCCATGGGCCAGTAATTTTAGAGTAAGTTTCACCAACTCTCGAGGTTTGCATTCAGACAATTTTGAAGACGATCAGGCGAGAAATGAGATGATAACTAAGAGGCAGGTTTTGGTATCTGTCCTCCTACTCTTGCTTCCTAACAATGGTGTACGAGGACAACATTATATCCTGCCATGACATCCGAAAGTTAGCATGGGGGACAGCACACTGCTCCTTATAGCACACAAGCCATTAGAGCAAAGGTTCCACAATTACAATCATAGGAACACATATATCAAATGATCAAGTTACGTGTTATCAAATAGACTTGGGCTTTCAGGTCTCTTAACTCATTCCCTGTGATAAGGTCAGCTAAACACAGAAACAGGAAAATAGAGAGCAATAAACGTTGTGTCGTGTTTCCCATTCCATATATATGAATTCTGGTTAGCAAGAGCAAGAGCAAGAGCAAGAGCAAGAGCGGGATTAAAATTTAGAAAAAGTAAAAAACTAAGCAGTGAAAGTGTAATGAAGCATTGAACGAAAAAGCACAATTTCTAGAAGAAATCGTCTCATGTTACGGAGCAACGGTAGGACCAACAGAATTCAGGCCCATTCTCAACTAAACACGAACCAAGAACATAAGAGGCAACATACCAATACACAGGGAAGCAAAGCACGAACCAAGTTTACCTGATATAGAAGGTTTTTCCTCATAAAAATCCTTATTGAAGGCCTCGTAGTCAACCAAACTATGATCCAAAGCAGGAATCGGCTCAATCTTCTTCTTGTCAAGCAGAATCGGATTATCATCGGAATCGTACTCGACCATTCCGGCATCCACCGCCTTGGCAGCAGCATAAACCTCTTCATCCGAATCGTACCCGGCGTGAAGTGCCTCCGAAGCAAGTGTCAACCCTACATCCTTCTTCGCCCTCAGGAAACTCTCCATCGGATCATCCTCCTCCTCATCGTCCCTGTACTTGTCTAACTTCTGCCTCGCCTGAGGAGGCTGTGCCGCCTTCATCTCCTCCTGAATTCCCTCCATAAACGCATCGAGAGGGTCGATTTCGTCATCCTTGATGCCGCCACCGTCGCCGCCGTTTCCCTCTACGTCGTTTGAACCGTCTCGGTTGTCGTATTCGATGTCGTCTACGTCCGTGTCTTCAAAGTTGTCGTGGCCGCCGGAGCGCGATGAGGGTGGGACGTAGAGTCTCTGCGGAGCTTGTGACCGTTCGAAATTGTACGTCGTTTGGCGATTGATGCCGAAGCCTTCGAATCCAAACTTCCTCTTTGACATCTGTGATTGACGTTATTGCAGGGGATGAAACCCTATATTGGGACTGAAGGGGGTTGCTCGTACTAAACCCTAACTCGCTTTGGTTCTGATATAACAATGTCCTAAACTGGTAGTGATAGCTTATGCCCTTGGGTCGACGCTATGCGATTATAAATACTTCTGTCTGAAAATCATATTGGTTGCATTCAAACATAGTCACATACACACACACGTTGGTTCAAATTTTACACATCCGATTCCAAATTGCAAAAAAAAAAAAAAGCTATTATAAAAGACAATTATCAAATTATATTCAAGCAGAGTTCACATGTTACCTTACAAAATATTAATAACTATTTAAAAAATGTTAATAGCTTTCAAATATTATCATATTCCCAATAAAAAAAGAGAAGCGTTGGTTACAATGCCAAGACCAAAATAGATTTTCATAAACACTCTACATCTTCTCTTGCATACAACCTCTTTTTATTCATTATGGATTGGTTGTCGGAGGAATTTTTATCTAAAATTATCTTCCAGTATCAAAATTTGTGTGAATAAATTACGAAATTTTACCATGAATACAAGTGAAGCACACAAATAATATACAAATATGTGAAGGATGGACCCTATCCTGGGTGGACCCTCCATTCTCTACTCTCCTCCTCTTTTTTTATATTTGTACATTATTTGTGCATTCTTATTTATACTCATAGCAAAATTCTTAATCACAATTGAGAAAAAATCATCTCATTTTCGACATCATCAAAACAAAAAGTCATCAAATGGGCTGGTTGGGCCCCATAATCACTTACGGTACTTCTATTCCGGAGCAACCTTGATTTTGGGTCGGGCAAAAATTGTGGGCTTGAGATCAACTACGTTGAGCGCGGCGCGTCATGCGCTAGCAAGTCTTCCAGTAATACACGCGCGAGCCAGCCTCCCTTCTTCGTTTACCAGAGAATTACTATACTATAAACCTGTCACCGGGGGAAATCGCTTTACAAGGGGCCGAAGATAACAGTAGTAGAGCTGCAGAAATGACGACGCAATCGTGCGTCTCCACATCGGCGTCTGCTTCTTCTCTCAGACTCAACACTCTGGCCTTCTCTTCCGCCAACCCTAGCTCCAGGTACTCAAATGTTTCAGCATTTATTCCCGTCGTTAAATTATCCATGTTTATTGTTTGAATGGTTATTGCAATCTATGCGAGCATTCGGTATTTAGGTTTCTGCGCGAGTCATAAGTTTTCCTGGCAAATAGATGGGAGGATTTTTGTGGTTGAGTGTTATTTGTTTTTTAGGAAATTAAGAAATCTAGCTGGCCATCGAAAGAGTGCTCGGAATTATTCAGTGAAGGGTCTGAAGTCCATCTACTCGGGTGAGCTTCGGGAGCCGATGAGGAGTTCATGGCAAGGGATTTGGTCCTATAGGTAATATCATCAGGACAACGCATTCCTTTGATGGTTGTTTATGTGCTTTGAGCTTGAACACCCTTGAATTTTATTATCTAGGGATGATTTACGAATCCCATCTTCGCCCTACTTTCCAGCCAATGTACAAGGACGAGGGCCCTCCCCAATAATCCAGGAGGGCTTACAGATTGTTTCAAGTAAACTATTTCAACATGTAAGGGACTAAGCTGTGTATTTTGTTGACATTCAACTTTTGGTCCGCTGTCTGACTTTTGTTACTTTATTGACGGTTATTTATTTTGGTTTGTAAATGGTTTCTAAAGAGGATAATACGTTGTGGTGGAGAAGTTAATGACGAAATGGCAAACTATATTGTTGCTCAGCTTCTCTATCTCGATGCTGTTGATCCTAATAAGGTTTGTTTTCTGGTTTTCCCTTTTTTGGACATATGATATGAACTTCACTGTCGCCATGAATAATCCTGCTTCTACCAGATGCCAGTTCTGGGTTATTTTCTTTGCTTTCTGTAGTTTTTGTTTTCTTTTTTCTTGTGATTGGTTCTTATGTGTAGGTTTTAACATATCTTTTAATATTGGCAAAACAAAAGAGAGCTGTTATGTATGAACTTGAATAGTGTTTGAAACAAAGATGCTACTTACCATGATATTATGACGTCACCGTAAAGTCTTATGGAAGTTAAACTGCGTCATGTTTTGACTTATATTGGCTTAATTTTTGTGTTTGGAGTGGAACTAGTTGTGGAAGGGCAGCTATCTTATGAATGATTGTGAGAGCTTGAAGCTTTGTCATTTCATCATAAACTGCTACACTTTTACTGTTGTCATTTTAGTTCCTGGCTTCTTTTTGGATGGTAAATCTGTAACTTGAAATGATTTATGGAGTAAATCATAATAGAGGTAGTCACTTTTGTTGGGGAACTCAATGTGCACATACCTCAACTCGCTTGCACTACCTGTGGTTGAACTTAAGCTTTGCTTTATCGGCGATGTGAGGATTACTATGTACTTGCAACTAGGCTATCCAAATACAAAATGGATACAGAAGCAATAAAGAAATCCTTTATGACGTAGAATAGCAAGATTCATGGACTGTAGGGTTTTTCAATTGAACTCTTCACTACATACATGTACGTAATAATCACATGCACATGCATGCACGTGTGAACTACCTCCATATTTCCTTTTGTTTAGCTTTGAGTGCCATGTGGTAAATCTTCCTGTTTCTCAGTTCTCATTACCATCTCCCTCCCTCACTTTCTCTCTCTACGCGTGCGCGCGTATGTCTCTCATGCATGTAGCACACATGAACCTATGTAGAGTACAAATGCTGATGTTAATTTTAACAGGATATTGTCATGTACGTGAACTCTCCAGGAGGATCGGTTACAGCTGGTAATATTCTTTCTTTTATGTTTGTGACTAATTTGTCCCTTTCTTGATGTTTTGTACAAATATTTCATGCAATTCCTGTTTATTTTCTTGCTCCGATGGATGATAGGAATGGCCATATTTGACATGATGAGGCATGTACGTCCAGATGTTTCCACTATATGTGTTGGGCTTGCTGCTAGGTAATTTTCTGGTGAAGGCTTTGTAGCTTCCTCTTCTCTTGGGCATTATTTGTTCACTGAAAGTGTGAATCAATGATGAGTTCTTTCATGAATTTGATTGAAATGCCAATGCTTTTAAGTGAATCCTGCAGATGTATAAAAATCTTGTATGCAATTCACCTTTCTCGTCAAAAGAGTTGTGGAAATCATGAATCTGATTTAAAATGCCAATGCTTTTAAGTGAATCATGTACATGTATATAAATCATGTATGCAACTTTTCTATCTGGTCAAAAGAGTTGTGGAAATTTATCTTCAGAACTTGTTTGATCCAATACTGTTTTTTTGGCTCTACTACCTCTAAATACATTTTTTTGGGCTCTTCATTTTTTTCAATTGTTACTTTCAAGTTGGCTGACTCTTTATTACGATATTTTTCATGGGGTTCATTCAATGCAAACTGTTGCCTCCTTACTATTGATTTTTTTGACTTTACTAGTGGATTTGCACGCTACATGGACTCTGAACTAGTATTGGGTGTGGGTTTGGGTTTTTTCCTAGATAATATCCTATTGTCCGCTTCTAATTTATCAAGAATTAGAGGTTTAGTTGTCTAGTTCTTTTACGGGAGTCAAAGACATACCACATTCCCTTCTCTTCATAATTATCATATCTGATGACATTCGTACACTTTTGAGTGGATGGAAGAATACATGTAAAACTCCTTCCATCCCTTAATTTTTGTGAACTGTTCTACTTAGGGATGCCCCATAATACGTGTCCATTTTGACAAGTGAAAGAGAAAATTTGATAGATTTTGCTTTTTTTGCCAATTGCACTTTTAAAGTGGAGCAATAGTTGTCTATTTTTAAATGTACGTGTAATTTTAATGCTTTCTCCTAAATAGTTGGGTACCCAAAGAGGGACTAAGATAAAGGGTTGGAGGAGCACTTGTTTTCCTTGGGGTAGATGATAGTCTGACATTATTCAAACTTCCTCTACCTAGTATTTTGTTGGGCTTGTAGTGCTGGGTAGTAGTAGTATATTTTTGTCAGTTATTTATGGCCTGTTAGGAGCTGAGAGCATTGAGTAAGTTCACAACTCGTTCACTTCCACGCTTAATAGCAAGACATGTTCAACATGTGTTACTTGGAAGTTGGAACATGGATTGTTTTCATAGAACGAGAAAGTGGTATGACGCTTGTCCTAAATTGTGGTAGAATAGTTATAGATTTCTATAGAATATAAATTGTATTATACTTCTTCAAAGAGTTAAAGTACACAATGAAGTATGGTATATGGTCTTTATGCATATAAAACACGTTGTTAGGTACATCATGACCAATTCTTTCACTTTTTGTCTTGCCCAAGCTCCACTCTGTCTGCAAATCTTCACTTTATCTAGATTTTTGCTTTTTGATATTAGATTTTTTTTTTCTTCCTAGGTTATTGCTAAGGAATACATAGGAAAAACTTTGGGAACTGCTTTGGATCGTGAAATACACTGTTTCGAAACAAAGGTGCACCATGTTGTGGAACGGGCTTTCCAAAATGTAATTACCTAGGGGAGCAAATGTAAGTAGCTAGGGTACGAGCGTTATGTGGTAACACAACATGAGAAAGGTTGTGTTACATGAAAGAACACAGGTCCACATTCTTTCAGATTATTTTCGTAACAATCTTTTGGCAGATATGTTATCAAATGTTACCATTTCTGTGAGCGGCCCTTCCAGTGCTGGAACCTGAGCTCTCTGCTAGCCAGCTGTTAATAATGGAATGAGGGAGCCAGTATGCTTTTCCTGTTGTTCAGTGGGTATTGTTTAGATGTGATATTAACCTCACTTGGCAAGATAAATGTTCTGATTCTAACCAAGCCAAATGGATAGCAGACACTAGTATTAGTTGTTAAGCAGCTACTTCATTATAATTACTTGCATTATGGTTTTTTCTTTGATTCTTTGGAAGAAAAGGAGGAAGAGTTGGGGAACTGCTGGCTGGCAGGCTTTGTTTATGTATGATGGTTTGTGCCATTGACAGGAGGCTGCACTCAACTTTAAGAACCATTGGTTTTGAACTATTTTTAGCATATTCACTGTAGCACTTCACCTTTGAAGATTAAATGTGTTTACTTTTGATGCATTGGAAACTTCTTGCTGTTATGTGGCTGCTTTATGCTGCTATGATGGTTTGTGCCATTGACAGGAGGCTGTAACCCACTTTAAGGCCCACTGGTTTGTGAACTATTTCTGGCACGTCCACTATAGCACCGGTGTACCTTTGTAGGGGAATACATTTGCTTTTGATGTGATCAAAACTTCTTGTTAGATGAGGTTGCTTTATTGAAGATCATGGTTCGTGCATGGAGGTTTCACGCCTCACACTCTTCTGTATCCTGTTGCCACTCACATAATCCAAGGGATGGGCAAACTACAAGACACCATTGCATTTTTTTTTCAGTGTTAATTTTTTATTCCAGCAAATTGGCATTTTTATGTCTGATATTTTGATGATGCAAATTATTGAGTTTTTAGTGGTGCTCTTGACAGTGGCTACAAGGTTGGACACTCGGGGATTTTTACATTTTTTTGAAGTTATTCGATATGTGACCGACTGTTTTGTAGCTTGGAATGGTCGAGATATTTTTTTATTATTTCAAGGTTGCCAGCAATGTATGTTTGTGTTCGCATGATTGGTTATGTTCTTGGTGGAGGGTTCTTAAGAGAATACGTTTTGCTGCTTGCATTTCTTGTCATAAAAGTGTTGGGCTTTTAGTGATGGACATTATGTTTTCTGGATGAACAGCATGGGGGCTTTCCTACTTGGTGCTGGCACAAAAGGTGAACGATGTGACTTTCAATGTAGATATTTTGAGATTCCATCTTATGAATTTTACGTAATGATTTTGCTGAACAAATTTCTTTGTCCCACTGGTAATTGAAGGGAAAAGATTCAGCCTGCCAGACTCTAGGATAATGATCCATCAGCCTCTTGGTGGAGCTCAAGGTTTTCAGAGTCAAATAAATGTTCAGGTATCCCTCGGGTTTCATTTCATTTTTCCCTACGCATATTTTGTTGTTGTTGTTGTTGTTCATTTAGTTAAATAGGCACTTCTGATTTAACCCTGCATATTTATATATAATATATGAAATGCCGTGTCTGTTAAATGAAAATGTGTGTTGAGGAAAAACAGACTGATGTAGATGAGGTAGAAGTAGTTTTTTGGGCTTCTGGGCCACAATTTTTGAAATGAGATGGTCCTTTTGGTTTAGCATTCAACTTTTACACGAATGTTCAAGTGGATGAAGCAAGTCGAGCCGGTTTTTGCGTAGTGGATTGATAGAGAGAGTAAAGTTGCTATTTTTTTATATCTATCTTCTAGTTCAAACGTGTGTAGCAATTTGTATCCTGCCATTTTCTCGTAATGGAGTTGACTAAATACATAAAAAAATGGAGATTTGTTTGTCCATATGCATTTACAAGTCATAAACCTTGAAATGATGGGTTCCTTCGAGAGTGTTCTCGTGCCGTAAGTTTAAGCAATTAGATAATTGAGAGCTTAGATAGGGTTAAGTTTTATGCTTGGGAAAATGACGTTTATTGCTGTGATTTATTGTTACCGTTGCCATTCCATTGAAGGCTTTATTTTAAGCTTTTACTTGGTTCCATGCACGTGTACTCATGTTTTCATACTGTCCATCTTGAAGAAAAGAAAGGATGACTAACAAAATAGCAAACTTGATAAAGACCGAAAAGATCAAACAATTTGGGATCACCATATGTTCCATTTTGTGATGTTACTTGTGACCCTGATTTGTAGCAATCTGTTGTGTAGGCAGATGAAATGATGTATCACAAGGCAAACCTTACTAGCTATCTGGCCCTTTTCTCTGGTCAAGGCCTTGATAAGGTATACCGGGACACGGACAAGGATTACTTCATGAGTGCTAAAGAAGCGAAGGAGTACGGGCTTATAGATGGCGTGATCATGAATCCTCTTAAAGCTTTCCAACCTCTAGCAGCATCAGCAGCTAGTGCAGATCAGTAATGACAATTCTTGGTCTGTAATACCTACCCCCTATTTGTTCTTCTGCATCAAGTTACTTGCTAGCTATTCTGGAATGGAATGGACATGATTTTGTATTCTCTCTCTCTTAGATTGTGACTGATGTTGGTTTCTATACACCTAGATCGGTGAATGAAAATGTTGTTTTCCGGTCTTGTCCATCCAACTGAAGTTCAAGAAAAGGCCAGACTTTGAGTGTAATTCGCCCCCCACACACACACGAGCAAAAGCATCTGTACCCGGTCCTGTCAACACCAGATTCAGTCCTAAACCAACAGGATCCTAATCCGATCCCATTATGAAATTATTGGATCGATGGGATTTGGATCATCGGATTGAGGTTTTCTAATCGGATATGGATTTTTTGGGGGGATCGGATCCTGATCCATATTAAGGGGGTGTTTGGGAGCCTATTTTTTGCATTTTTCCATTCTCATTTTTGAATTTTAGTTGTTTGGGAGCCAGTTCCTGTAGAACTCATTCTCCATTTTCGACTTTAGGAGCAAAAACTCAAAAAGAGGTTTAGACTTCCTTTTTGCATTTTCATTCCCATTTTGCATTCTACTACTTTTGCAAAATGCATTCTGCACATTTCTCCCAAACACTACTCCCAAATTCAAAACTCATTCTGGCCATAATCTAAAAAACTAAAAAGTCAAAAAGTCAAAAATAAAAAGCTAAAAAATAGGCTCCCAAACACCCCCTAAATTCGGTCTATTGGCAGGACTAGCTGTATCAAACTGATCGTGCTGATTATCAAGCTAAATGTTCTGAGGGTACGTCAGATCGAGGAAACACAAAAATATCTTGTTTTCCTTCTTTTACTGGCCGTAAAAGTTCTGTCAACGATTGCTTTAACTTATTAACTAAACTCCTTTTGGTGATTTGTAGTGGTTCAAGTAAGATGGGAAAAGACCGAAAAACAATTTTTCCTGTTAAAATACGCATTAAAGATTGAAAGCATATTAAACTTCCAGTGAAAAACATGGGTAAGATTATGGACGTAAAGATGTTTGCAGTAATTCTTGTTATACATTCAATTGTCATCTTTTCAATATAGCGTGCAGTTTAATTTAGTAATAGTCAATCTAAGATAATTGACGTAAAGAATACAGATGTTCGTATTAATTCTTGTTATGTATTCAATTGTCATCTTTTCAATATAGCGTGCAGCTTAATTTAGTAATAGTCAATGTATTGTGATTATCCGCACAGTAGGAAAGTGGCATGCCCAAGTAGTTTTTGGTGACATCAGTGCTATGGATTGGCTATCTGTTGCATCGCTGAAAATAGCCGTCCAGCAGCTTATTATCCAAACTGACCTTCGAAAGTGAATTTACTAAATACCCCCCCATGTATGCAGGTTACTTGGATATGAAGTATTTTAATAGAAACCCATGGAAGTAATGGGTCAAGACATTGTCATATATGTCAACTAACTGGTTCGTGGCAGCCACTTTAAATCCATTGCTCTGTTAAGCACCAATTCCATATATTTAGTCTTTCATATTGTGTTCATCCTTTCTCAGCAAAAATTTTGCTTTTTGGGTTAAATAGGTATGATGAAGGTGTGGCAAAATGGTGGGAAAAAGCAGCTCTTGAGATCTGCCTATGAAATCTTGGCAGAACCATTTCAGATCTTCAGCTACACCCTCCTCGGCCTCCTCCTCCCCCTCTCCTTTCTCCTCCTAGCCAGACTCTCCACTGCCAACTACCATCTCTTGCCCTTGACCCTTAACCCACACCCTTCCTCTCTCTTACTATCTCTCTTCCTCTATTCATTTCCTGGTGTCTTTCATTTCCTCTTTCTTCCCCTTGTTTCCCTCATCAGCTTTGCAGCGCTCGTTCACGCCTTGACTGGCTGGATTCCACGTATAAGCAAATCAACAGAACCCATTTTCCGACCCCATTTATATGCTGCTTGGATTTTGCTCTGTACTTTCCAAGTTAGTGTTGGTTTCGGTATACAAGGGAGCATAGCAGCCGGAATTGATGGTTCTGGTTTTGGTCATGTGGCAAGTACTAGTTGGACAAGCAGAGTTATGTTCTTTCTAGGCCTACACGAGACTATGCTTTATTGGTCAAGGACAGTGGTGAAGCCAGTGGTTGATGATACCATTTTTGGGGTCGTGAAGGAGGAGGGGTGGGTCGATAGGGCAGTCATGGCTGTGGGTTTTGGTGCTATGTGGTGGTTATGGTTGAGGGATGAGGTTGAGTGGCTGGTGGTTATGGTTGAGGTTAAGAAAGACACTTCAATGGGTGTTGGCGTGGCTGACTGTCTTGGTTGGTGGATGTTTTACCAAACTGTGACAATTGGATTGGTTAGGGTTGTGAAGGGCATTTTGTGGGTGGGGGTGATATTGCTTTGTCGGAGGGTAGAATATGTAAATCCCACGGGTGACGATAAGAGTAACGAAGAAGACAAGGTCTAAATTTGACCCCCCCAAAACTGCGTTGTATTTTTTCCATCAGGAAAAATTCATTGGTCAGTTTGATATTAATCTACAAAAAAAATATGTTTGATCAGGTCAACTACTTTATTTTTTGATCGTGATAATGGTCTTGTCAACTACTTAATGTACGCATTTTCTTTTTCCTATCTTTGTAAACTTGTAATTAATAAACAAAAAGTTTAGGAACGTACTATTTCGTGCACATATCCGGACAGATGTGTTCAGAACCATTTGATGCACGTGAAGTTTATATTATTTTGGTTTTTGGAGGCTCACGTGCATCTAACGATTTCAAACACACTTATGTCTAGATATGTGTACGTAAAATGTGTTCCTTTTCTAGACTTATTCATGAATAACAACGTCTCTACCTATTGGTCAGTTCTTTTTATAGCAATTTTGGCGTTGACAAAATTATCGAAGCATCATCAGCAATGATGTAATGCAATGAACAAATTAAGTAGTTGTGCAAAATAACTTGACGCTAATAAAGCAATACTTCGATGAAATGCATAGCAAATTGCCACTTCCGTAAGAAGATATTGCTATGCATAGTGTACAATACAATATATTGTGCATTAAAACGATGTTGTTTTGACTTTTCAAAGACTATCTGATTATTCTCTAATTGTTTGACGATTTGACGCTCAACACATCTACTGGGAACTATTTAATGATTCGACGCTCAACACATCTACTGGGCGCACAAGTTCCGTTTTTGTTGGTATTAATGTTACCAAGACGACAAAGAGTAGTGGAGATGATTCAAACATGATGCAGTGGTTCGTCACTCGTGACATATAGTAGGAGTAATAGATAATTCATATTCCAAACCATCACGCAGTCTTGTTAGTCTTGTAATATTTATAAAGCTTCGAGAGAAGGTTGAAAATGATGAAAAAGACATGTTAAGGCCTAACAAGAATTATTTAAAGCAACAACGTTACAACTATACCTATTTTTACATATTCATTTGCACGAACAATTCCTCACCGGGTTTCTAAGTTGACTCCTCCATTTAAAGATTCTAAAATTCGAAGCTATTTATGTCGTTGTCATGATATCATCGATTCAATTAATTAATACGCACAGCTCCAAGACGGAGACACTGTTAGGCAAATGACCCAACTTAATTTTTAAAAAATTTATTATTATTGGAGGTGTAAGAATATAATTAGTAAATTTGACCGCTATTGAAATTAAGATATCGTCACTAATATTTTATCGTAAGGTATAAATTGCCCCAACCATTTTACTTAACATATAAAATTTGTTCCAACTATTTAACATATTGTATAAGAGTACTGTAGCAAGCATTTCAAGCAAATTGCATAAAAAAAAAGTATTATCCCATTTGAATAAAAATCAATGAAGAAATAATACTTTATGTGTCTATAATTAAAATTAATCTTGAATTTTTTTCTTAACAAATGACGATTTCCTATATCTTTTTTTCCCACTCAATCAATTTTTATTACGTTATCATTTTTAACCCAAGCTTCTGCATGGCTACAAATTTTGTCTTTTTCTTTCATTTGTCTTCAAATTTCAATAGAAGACATTTTCATCTCTTCTACTTCTAATTCATGTCATGCATGGTGTGTGACATTTAATTTCAGTACTACATAATACGTAATGCATATAATTTGTCATAATTACAAACGTGTTAAATTGGTTAATATAACTATATATACTAGTCTTATAATATTGTTGTATTTATTATGTTGTATACTTTTTAATACCTACAATATTTAACTTTAAAAATAATAAGTATTGCCAACTTAGAAGTACTAATAAAAATTTCATCTTCGTCATTTCACTCTAAATGGGGGTTTGGTAAAGTAAGAAAAAAGAGAGAAAAGATTGCACTTGGATTGACAATTCAAGAGATTATCTGCTACGAAAGCTAGGAAATGAATACATAATTCAGCGAAAGCTTAGCTCATCTCATTCGTTAAAAAAAATTGTAGCTTAGCTTAGTTACTTCTCTCCTTGCTATCTATTGTATTGAATAAAGGGAGCCGAGGGACGGTTGGTGTCCCTTGGAGAGTAGCTCATGCTCATAACTCCTCTAAAGTGAGTTCTAATCTTTGCGTTTGTTGTCTAGTTCCCAACTTTGTTTGCTCCCTTCATACATTAGTGTGTGGGATGATAAACTTAGAGGGTGAGGGTGCACGCCACCTCTTTAGACATGCCATCGACAACCCGACGATTGTTCAATATCTGTTTTTGGATGGGAGTGTTTGGTCGATGGGCTTTCTTTTGCTCTCAACCAATTCAGTTGAGTCAATCCTGAGATTGTTCTAATATTTTATTATGAGCTGACTAGATAAAGATAGATTTGAGTACTTTATTCTTACTTAATTTATTCTATTGAACCATAACGTAAAAAGCTCCATCTCATATTCCATACTGATGTTTTTAAAAATTTTAAATTAAATAAAATTTGACTATTTTTTTCATTGTGCCAATGAGTATACTATAGAGATTTAACTCTCATTTTTCTTATATATATCCAGTAATCTTAGAATATATAATCTTTATAAAATGGGTTTTTGGGACAAATCATTCTTGTTTTGTCCATGTTTTATGTGTGTCAGGATGATTGAAATTTGAGATCAAATTTTTCTTTTTTAGATAAAATTTAAACTGATTGGATTAAATAAAATACTAAATAAAATTAAATTAAATAGGATACGATAATCTTTTTCTATTTTAAAGTGCCTCATGACGGTTTCAAAACTCTCCTCAAGAGAAGTTAACTCACAAATTATACCGTATAAATTTTATATTAGATATTACGATTTGCTTAAATTTTTATTTATTATGTTACGTAGGATTTTTTAAATTCTACCCATAAAAAGTCTCCTTTCAATACTATATAATATAGATGTTATAGAAAACTGTAGCATACCGTCGTGCGTCTCATAGCAATATCGCTTTAGCCATATATTTTGTTCCATTATGTATCTTTTTATTTGCGTTACAAGTTATTTTAATGTAATTATAAATAATTATATACTGTAAAAAAAAAAAGTTGAGTTATATATATTTATGACTAACGTATGAAATTTATGATTCATTACAAGTTTACTGGTTTGATTCATTACGAGTTTTACAATTTCTATTATGTTTGTTAAATATAGTTACTAATAGGTGAGTATGATACCTATTGGATATTACGAATCATTTAGTTAATTATGGAATATATTCAGTGTATTGCTAATCATTTTTAGGAAATTAGAAATATTAATTGAAATTGTAACAGAGAGCAAAATTTTATATACGTACTTACCTATATATCTGTAAAGACCCTAAATTTTTAAATGAAAATAAAGTAATAATAAAAAAATTAAATTAAATTAAATTTTGATGTATGAAATTATTTATTGATTTATTTAGTTTGCGCGTTTTTGATTTTAGCCATACATTATATTCATGGGTTTGTGCATGTGTGTATTTGGATTCAACCCATTGGACTAAATCCTAACCCAAGCCCAACTTGGTTTAACCCGGCCCATGACCCAAATCCTTTTGACTTGACCCAAAACCCATTCTATTAGCCATTTCCCGTGGAGCTTGTCACATGGGATAATTTTTCCCTTAATCATCACTCCCACATGTTCTTCTCCAAAATTGTACGTTACTTCCATTTTTCCCCAGCTAAACCACCTTACATCCTGATTTTGTCACAAATCTCCCTTCCAAATCTCATAATGGCTGAGCAATGCCATTTCTTCACTCCACCAAAAATCTGTCAAAGTTTTCCCCTCACCAATGGCACTCCATGCAAGAGGGACTTCTACACTCAAGCCCTCTCTATTTCTATTCTACCCTCCTCACCATTGCACCTACGAATTTCAGAGTTTAGAGAGTAGAGAGAGTTGTCATGGTTGTGGTTTAGAGGAGAGAAATAAGAAAATAACAGTAGAAGGAGAGAGAAGAGGGAGAACCTTGTTTGGAGTTCGAATCACTAAAATCCAAGCCAAAACCTTCGAATTCAACCTTTGATTCTTCAATACCAAGGTGAATGAATCTATCCTAACCTTTAATTTATGCCATTGATCGATATTGAGCTCCACGGAGCTCGGAGAAAACGAAACCCAGAACTGTAAATTCGTAGAAGATGATGTTGACACCGGTGCCTTAGTTTTGGTGACACCGGTGCCTTTGCTCTCTATATGTTTTAATGTTCTGTATTTGCATGGTTACACCGGTGTCATAGTTTTGGTTACACCGGTGTATCAACTCTCTGTATCTTACTAGTATTTGTTCTGAATGTTCATAGTTACACCGGTGCCTCAGTTTTGGTTACACCGGTGTCATACCTCTCTGTATCTCAGTAGTACACTGCAGAATAGGCCTTACACCGGTGTCTCTGTTTTGGTTACACCGGTGCCTTTAACTCTCTGTATCTTAGTATTACACTACAGAACAGACCTTACACCGGTGCCTCTAAAACCTTACACCGGTGCCTCTGTTATGGAAATTTGACACTTAGTTTCTGACTTAAGGCTTGTTAAGGCATGGCATGTGTTATGAAAATATACTTATTTTCTATAAATAAATTTAAGTAAATACATTATTCTAGATTTCTTTATTTTAATTTTATTTAATGAAAATAAGGAAATACCCCCCATTTGGAAACAATGGCATTTACAGAAAATTGAAATTCGATTCGAATCAAAATGTCGCCCTCCCTATTTTAGTACAAAATCGAAAAATCACCCATTTTGTTCCTATTCTTTGGCCCGAAACTCACCCTAAACTTATGCGTTTGACGCGTATGAATATACCATTGTGCTTAGAAAAAATCAAGGAATCATTTCCGGGACTTTTTATCCCCAAATTCGAAACTTGAAAAATTCAACTTTTTCTATACTTAGAAAAATTTTCAGACAGTGAAAATTTTCAGAAAATTAGAATTTCGCCCAAATTCTTACATTACGACCACTACACCTATAATCAAGCTTAGATTATCATTTTGAAACTTTAGGTAACCTATATCATTAGGAGATGACATCTTATTCAAAAATTAGCGTGTTAGAAGTTTTCTTGCGAAATGAAAGTATGCGCTTATCGTTTATGTGCCATAGCTTGCTTATTTGTATTATCTTGTTCGCTTGATTAATCTTGCATCTCCAACACATCATCATGTTATCATGAGTCTAGTCGTTGAAACGAAACTTATATAGAGTCAATGAGAAACGTTTGAGGTTAGTGGAGATGACACTCGAGATTTTGACACGAATCATAAAAGTCACGAGCTTTGTAACGAAAATCGAGAATTTGATAAACTCTTATGTTTGGTGACTCGAGATTTGACTTACTCCTTGGGGGAGATGTGTTAGGATGTCTTTAGCCGGGATATGGATTTTAGCCGAACTACGTCTGTTACCACCGGGCTGTGTCTTGGAGCCGAGTCGGTCACGTCTCATGTATTTAGCCAAGTTATGTCGTGAGCCGGTTATGTTCGTAAGCCGTGTCGTGTCTTTTCAAATATAAAAATATAGTTGAAGGGGAGGAGTTAGATATTTTCCGAGTCAAGGCACGACATATGGGAGACATAATGCTGGGAGCATAACGGTTGGGAGCATGGGATACGGGAGTCGATGTTTGGGTACACTAGCGCCGGATACGAGGTCAGCGTAGGGGTCGGGACCATATTGGTCGGGAACATCATAACACCACTTTGATAAATGAAAGTTTGATGACGGGCAATGCTTGTGTCAACCCGAACTTTGTATTTTGAAAGAAATTTTGGACACTTGTGAACAACGACAGACACTTATGGATATAAGTCGGTTGCGTGTGTCAGAAATTTAGAAACAAGTCATAGGGTTTGACTTAAGGATATATTGTCGATATTTCATTCATTTAATGTACTTACTTGTTTATTGCTTCCGCTTATTATTTAATCTGATTATGTCAACTCTGATTATTTTGTCCTGTTCATATTATATGATTAACTGCTCATACTATGTTCATGATCATGCATCATTTGATCCATTGCATAGATTTAAGATTTAGGGTAGTTTTATTTGCTGAGCGTTAATCGCTCATCTGGTGCAACTTCTCTGCCCCTGGCCTTTCATGCCAGGTGTCGAAGATGACGTTGCTGAGCCCGCTTATCCAGATACCAACGGCGGTACTTTCGAGGAGGATGTCGTAGCCCCGTGGTTCACCTAGATATATTTTGAGCTCTTAATTTCAAATTTTAATGTAATTTCTTTAAATTCGAATGTTGTAATCAAACTTTATTTTGACTAAGTAATGGAAATATGGTTGACTTTTGATAAATTGTTTTAAATTAACGTCTCCGGAAATCCGGGGCGTTACAATATCTTTGTTTAAACAAAGTTAAATCACCAACCTTATATGAACGTTAAAACTATCCACGTGGTTTTCCTCTAATTCCTTATAGTTCTACAACACACACATATATATACATACATACATACATAAAAGTGTCATATTATTTAATTGTAGATTCAAAATAATTCTTCAGACAGCTCATCAGTATAAAAAATAATGTAATCCGCATCCGTAAGAAAATAACAGAAATAATAGATTAAAACATCTTTTAGGGTGGACTTGTTCTAATGAATCTTCGATCGACTACGTAGGTAAGGTTCGATATACGATATGCTCCAAGTATGAAGAACATTTGTCCTTATAAGCTCCGTGCGAACTTGAAAGACAACTACATTAATATCATCTGAGACCAAGTTACTGGTTTCTACTCAATAACGGCAAATTCCATGTGCTCTTTCTCTTCACTTAATATGGGTGAAATTTACGATAGTTATAATCCGCTTCCAGGGTGGTGTGAAAAAGAAGAATCTTTCACCAAAGGAAAACAAGAACAATTATCAGCGGAGGAGAATTTTGGGGGCGATGCCGATTTGTTTGGTTGCTTTTGTCAGGGTGGAAACAACCCACCTCCTGATAAGAGGCTAAATTTCGCCAGTGATATTGAACCATCATTTCCACCACAAACACCACCCATTTACAGCCATGGCCCAGTGGGTGACTTCAAGTTCAACCTCTCTCCTCTATCAAACGATCATCAATCACTTCCGGAAACCAAGAAGGAAGAGCTGTCTTCCTTTTCTTTAGCATCTTTAGAGCCGCTGACAAATTATGCAATTGGATTGGAGGAGTTGGATGGAGAGAGTTATACAAGCAACCAAGGCCATTATTACGAGACTGATAACCATGGGGGTGGCCAGAAATTGTCAACTGAAGAAATCATGAGAGTGGCCGGAGAAAGGTACTTGCAGTTGTCTAACGAAAGGGTTGAGGATTCCTCCTTGATGCTTACCCACCCATATGGTTATGCTTTCTCGAGTCTCTCTTTTGAAGAAACCCAAGACGTGGAACTAGCCCATCTCCTTCTAGCTGCAGCTGAGAAGGTGGGCCATCAGCAATTTGACTGCGCAAGCAGATTGCTCACTAGATGCGAATGGTTATCCTCGGCCACGGGCAATCCTGTCCAGAGAGTTGTTTCCTACTTTGCTGGAGCACTGCGAGAGAGGATTGATAGGGAAACAGGAAGATTCAGGTCATGGAAAATGAAGGCCAACGAAAATTACAGTATGGTAGGTTCGGGGACAAGGGTGAGTTCTAGCCTTGTGTTGTTGAAATTCCACCAGAAACTCCCCATTCCTCAAGTGATGCTATTCGCCGGAATACAAGCAATTTTAGACAACATTGAATCGGATACCAATATCCATTTGATCGATCTCCATATCAGGAGCGGCATGCAATGGATAGTCTTGATGCAAGCTCTAAAAGAGCGAGTTCTGCACCCAATTGAGAATCTGAAGATAACTGCAGTGGGGACAACAGGGGGGGAAGAGAAGATGAAGGAAATAGGAAAAAGGTTAGCAGATTTCGCCAAGTCCATGAACTTGCCTTTCTCTTTCAAGGTAGTTCTCTTATCAGACATGAAGGACCTTACGAAAGAACATTTCGACACAAAAGAGGTTGAGGCCGTGGTTATTTACTCTCGAGCCATACTTGGATCAATGATCTCAAGGCCTAATTGTTTGGAAAATCTCATGAGAGTGATCAGAAAGCTGAATCCAGCTGCAATGGTAGTCATTGAAGTTGAAGCAAATCACAATTCACCTTCATTTTTCAATCGCTTCATCGAGGCACTTTTCTACTATAGTGTCTATTTCGATTGTTTGGAGGAGTTCACAAATCGAGATGATCAGTCCAGAATCATAATGGAGGGGAAGATTTTGGGTGATGAGATCCATAATATAGTTGCAGCGGAAGGTGAGGAAAGGGTCAATAGGAATGTGAAGATGATTGTATGGAGGGCATTCTTCGCAAGGTTTGGAATGGTGGGAGTTGAACTCAGTGAATCAGCTTTGTACCAAGCTAGTCTGATTGCCAAGCGGTTTGCCGGTGGAAGTTCTTCCACTCTAGAGAATGATGGGAAGTGCCTAACTGTGGGCTGGAAAGGGACTCCAATTCATTCCCTTTCCACTTGGAAGTTCATTTGAAAGAATTCATCCCTTTCCTAACTATTTTGAGTCTCCCCTTGCATCTGATTATCGGGTGTGTAGTGGATCTAACTTTTACTTACATTGGATACATGTTGTCGTGCCAATGAGACGAGTCCCCTTCTTCACTCTTGTTGTAATTTTTGTGTATTGGGATCAAATTGTGACGTGATGATTAGAAGATTCAATCAAGAAACAAATCCTACATAAGCTTTAAGAAAATGCACCACTTGATTTCCACTCAATTGCACATTTACATGAATCCTAATGCATACTTACAAGCTAACTACGTAGACAACATGTGATGAAGAAATGAACTAATATGCAAGTTGAGAAACACATTGCTCTACAACAATATTCCTCTTCTTTCGAAATGCAAATGGTAATACAACAATTGATTCCAGGTATCTGGAACGCCAGGAAGACACCAATGGCTACAATCTTGAAAACTAGAAGAGTAGCTCTTACCAAACTTTCTTCCATATGCAGATGGGTGAGCATCGATTCTGTACTCAGACAGAGTGGTTACGTTCAAGAAAGTCACCGGCGTTTTCATTTGCTTTATGACCTGCTCCACGATAGAATTCTTCTCGTAGTAGTTGGAACTTGGAATTTCATCAAGTGGTTGAGTAGCTTCTTTGCAGTGACCACCAGAATTCCACTGGCCTCCTCTATACAAACGAATCAAAAGTTTACTCAGCAAGTTATACAAGTAGAGAAATGTGAATTAATTTTCTAGTTTTTGTAGCAAACCTGAAATGGGAAGGGGCTGAACTTCGAAAGAAAACTTGGGTTTTTCCCGGATTGATATGTTTGTCAACCCATGATGCCCACGTTACTAAAGCCCTTTGGAAGGCTGTTGAAACATTAAGATGAGGGTGAACTTGGCTCCCTTCCTGGTAATAGTTGATCCTGTAAACAGGAAACTAGAAAGTTTTCAATATATTTACACCAAAAGGGCAATACCATTTTGCTCGAGATGTTCCTTACTTCAACTATTGTTTCCCGTGCAAGAAATGATATAACGGTACATTTAGTTCGATGGAATGATTAATGATTATTCCAATAGAATACGTATTCTTATGTTTGGTTTACCAATAAATGAATGAATGCAGATTTCAAGTGGAATCTCCATTCATCTACAAGGAGGAATGGCCATTTCATACAAAAACTAAGAAATTGTGATTCCATTCCTTTCTAGTCATTGATGACACACCAAAATTACTATTGTCACACCAAAATTCACTATTGCCACACCAAAAGTACTACTTCCACACCAATATTCACTAGTTTCACACCAAATTCTACATCCACACCAATATTCACTATTGTCACGGCAAAATTACTACTCCCGCACCAAAAATTCAATATTGGCACACTAATACATCCTAAAAATAATAGTATGTTGAAGCTAAAATAAGGATATGAATGGTTAGTCCCAAGCACAACTAAACATGGGAATGAGAATGAATATCCCAATCTCATTCCATTCCCACCTCAATTCAATTCCTACGTTCATCCCATTCCGGTGAACCAAAAGCACCATAACATTTATCCTGATTCTGCTTTAAGAACTCCATGAAATTTTACTGCTTTATCCTTGTAAATGTTCAGTAAGTTCTAGTTACGCTTGCCCAGCAACTCTCAAAAACTTCTAAATTCAGTCCAACTAGTGTTACTGTAGAAAGACAGAGGTTGGGCTAAAACCTGCATTGGAAGTGAGTGAGGGACCTTGTTAGTTTTCTCATGAGAATCCTAATAAAAAAATTCAGTTGATTATTTATAGCAAATTGAGAATCAAGCATGAGACCCTTGTTTCAGAAAAGCACGAACCCAGCTTTTGTCTTGAAATGACTCCACCAATGTGCAGTGTTGAAGACCAGAATATCAGCTCCTCTCCACCTGGATGAGCCCTTATCCATAGTGTCAATCCTCAAGGTTTGCAGCCGCTTCTTGCCGATCCTTGCCTTGCTTTCATGAACCAAGAAATGGGTTACATAGTACTCAACTGTGCACTTATAGTCCTGCAAAACAACCTCAATAATCAGACTCTGCCGATACCCTCAAACAGAATCAACAAAATTCTCACAAATAAGGGTTTTGGAGAACTACCACAAACTTGAAACTGTAATCTCCCTTCTCTTTGGTGATTCTCCGCCCACGAGTCTCGTACACCCTCTTTGGATCTCTGATGGCTCCCATAAGCAAACAAAGCATGGATTCCCATTGGTTTCTGTTGATTGAATCACCCACAAAAACTAGCCTCTTCCCCCTAATCAATTCTAGCATTTTTGTTGCATTGAACCTAAATATAACCCCACAGCAACCGTTTTAGTAAAACAAAATTACTACTAATCCACAAGCAATTATCAGACAACCATTTTCTCCCTTAATCAACATTTGACAGAGACAAAATGTAGAGTGAATCAAGTGGAAAAGCCTACCCAAAGGAGCATGAAGAATCACCAAATTTTACTTGAAAATGAGGAAATACCTTGGAATGTCACAATCTTGTGGTTGCCACCTCCACTTCATGTACTCTTTATCCAATCTTCCATTACCTTGACAATCAAAACCTTCATCGATGAAGGGACAGGAAACATTTGTGTACAGAGCACAATTCCCATCAAAAACCCACCTCCCTTTTGTCACATCACAATTTCTATTAGTGTTCCCTTCAATCTTCTCTCCACTTGATACTCCATCTTTCTCAGACAAATAATCAAACGCATTCTTTTGCGTAGTTGTAAATTCAACATTCACAGCAGCGACTTGGTATATTTCATCGTCTGAATTCCTAGACTCGTTTTCCTTTCTCTGAAGCCCGTTAATAATTGAACCTTCAGCATAAGTTCCATTCATACCAAAATCTGCAATTTTCTGATCGCCTGACACTTTAGTCCCACTATCCTTCGTCTCAAGCCTCTCAAATCTTGAAGCTTCAGTATACCCGGATCTATATTCTGGTTTAGTGAAATGGGTATCAATGAGAATTGCTTCACTTTCCGAGGCATTTGTACTGAAACTGGTCGTGGTCTGAACAGTTAAGGGTCTGAGACCCAGAATTAGAGTGGGTCTGTTGGACATAAAGTGGGTGTCATGGTGAACCGAAGGAGTAGCCCTAGTAAGCCAGAGGGAGAAGAAGATGAGAAATATCACAGAAGAAAGGATTGTGAAAGTAAACATCAAGAATCTAGTGGTTTTAATTGAGAAACTTCTCTGCCTCTCCATCTATGGTGATAGAGACTGGAGAAAACAAGATAGCTCCTTCAGGTCAAGAAAGCAGTTGGAGGGCACATGCAGTTGGTGTTGTTGATAATATTTGCAAGAACATGGGCACGTTGAAGCAGATATTAAGGTTCATAATCTTGAAGACTTGAAGTGGTGGGGAGAGTGGGGGCTCTTAATTTTCAGTTTACGGAAACGCCCCCAATCAAAGCCCCAAATTTCATTGCTGGTAATGCGAATTTAACGGGCATTCAACCTGTAAGCAATGAATGAGATAAAGTGAAGACATATCTTGCAACAAGAAGACCTCGAACTGAACCTGATTAGGAAAAAGAAAATTGAGATTGGTTTAGTTTAGTTTAAAAATAACTTCTACTGGTAATTACCTGAAAACTCTATTATAATAATTTTAAAAAATTTCCAAAAAGAATATAGATAAAAAAAGGTATTCTGTCTTATATGAAATTACGTCGCACCTAGTATGACGTGTAAGAAACGACAAATTCTTTATAATATTACTAGCTCTCTTTATGCTATTACTAGCTATTTTTCTACGGCTCCGAAAAAGAGGGGACCACCGTTTGTTCCGGGACCAATCTCAATGAGCCACAAGTTTTCGGCTTTGTTTAGTACTAATCCTAGTACTTTGACTTGACAACCTAACAAGTTGTTTCTACCTTCTTCATTTTTTTTTTGTCTTTGTCGAGTAACAAGTGTTAGCAATTCGTATAGTGCTATTTCTAATACTTTGGCTAGAGTCCCCACAGTTACATGGCAGCTCTCATTCACACTAGGGCATTTTATCTTTTTTCGATTGTTCGCAACTTGTAATTGATGTTTATGCTAAAAAAAAAAAAGCCATAACTCAGATACATTTTCACCTTTCTACCTGTTTACATTGTATTTTAATGGAAGTTGTTCCTCAACTTTGCTTGGATTGCAAGATATATTTGTCCCTTTGGGCTTCTCAAATTTTCATGTTCACTTCTGGTATTTTTATTTTGTTGTTTTTTTATTTGGTGTTCTTCTGAAAGAATACTAGAGAACATCAAAACAGTACAAGGCATAGAAGGGGGGACAGACATTGATCTTTATTCCCTCGGGCTTGGGAAAACTCCCATGTGAAATCTGTCCGTTGGGACATCGCGCCTGAACCTATTTCACCAGCTGAAGATGGGCCAAATGAGACCCACATCAAAGCCCACATGTTCTCCTTCTACTCTCAAGCAAAAAGCCCAAACAATCCCACATAAAAACAGCCCCCATGGGCCTATCTACCCCAAGCTGCATTATTAATACATACATGAAACAGTGTCATTACGAGAACAAACACAATAAAAGGAGAAGAAACATTTCATTCAAATGGAAAATAACATACTCGAAAAAAGTTGAACATAAGAAACCGATATGATCAAAATAAAGCAGAAATTTATCGAGATGAGAACAGATTCTTAACCTTACACTTGTGCACCTAACACAATGTAAAAACATCACACACAATCATAATTAAATCGAGAGTCGAGTGCGACAATCGTGCCACAATCTAGTTATTAAAAACTGCCTCCACAAAGACATGCTTTCTTCTAGGATATCCCAAACCCAAAATGTGGTTCAAATACACCTTTCCATCCTTCAGTGTGGCAGCGGTTACCAACCGGTGACCCTGCCCCTTGGCCTTGCCTACCACCGCGGCGGTATCCCAATCATCGGAACTCTCAACCAGTCTGGCAGGGTTACCGGCAACCACAAGGGCTGTGGGAGATAATAGCTCTAGACCATCTCCAAATGAAAGTGGGCCTCCATCTACTTCAATTAACTTCACTGCATCATCTCCCTTCTTCTCTAACTCAACCTTGAAGAGATTACCGGAGAAAGTGTGGATTACTATTAAATAGCCGTTTGGATGGTAAACAATCCCGTTAAGGCCAACCAAGTTTTTGTACCACTGTTTTGGAGTGAAGAGTGGGCTTCTAATGGTTGATAGGAACTCTCCATTCACCCCTACCTTCCATATCTTGTTTTCTTTGGCATCAGTCACATATGCATTGCCTTCTTGATCCACTGCTACATCGTCTGCAAAAGTTTTCCCATCGGCTGCAAAAATTGAAAAACAGGAACATTTTTCTCACTATTAGAAACTAAGCTAACAAATATCAACCACTATCTACTCTATGTAATTCTCTTGTGCGAGAGCGAGCATGTTGACTTCAATGTTATACATGATCTTCCAAGAGACTAGTGTTATACAAAATGAGGAAGTGCAGGATGAGAAAGTATCTGTAGCAGCAGAGAACGTAAACTCAATCGAGGGGCCGAAGGGATT